>CM070498.1:3205415-3286121 GCA_036324585.1 Champsocephalus esox
GCGGGGCGGGGTGCGGGGCGCGTGCGTGAGGGGGAGTGTGGGGAGGGGAGCGTGGGGAGTGCGAGTGAGCGTGCGAGCGTGGGGAGGGGGTGTGAGTGAGTGGGGAGTGGGGGGGAGAGTGAGAGGGGTGTGCGAGTGAGAGTGTGTGTGGGGGGGGGGGAGGGGAGTGTGTGTGGGGTGAGGGGTGTGTGGTGTGAGTGTGAGAGTGGGGTGGGGTGTGCGCGTGGAGTGGGTCGGGCGTGGGCGCGTGTGTGTCGTGCGCGTGCGAGGGGGTCGGGTGCGCGAGTGAGGGGTGTGAGTGGTGCGAGCAGGTGCGAGTGAGTGCGCACGCGCGAGCGAGTGAGTTCTGCGAGTGTGAGCCGCGAGAGTCGTGGCGAGTCGTGGGCGTGAGGACGTGAGCGGGCAGCGTGCGGAGGCGAGAGCGCAGAGCTGGCGATGGGCGGGCAGTTGTGCGCGCAGGCGCACGTGAGGCGAGGCGCGCGCGCGTGTGTTGGGAGTGGTGGGCGTGCGTGGCGCTTTTGTTGGGAGTGCGGCTCGCGTGCTTGTGGAGTGTTGCGGGCTTTTCGTGGCTTGGAGGAATGGTGTCGTGGTGCTGGGTCTCGTGGTGCGTGCGGGCGGCAGTTGTGTCGTTTTGTTGGGTCTATGTCGGGTTGCGTTAGTTGTGGTCTGTGTTCTGGGTTGCTTTTGAGTTGTCTGCCTCTTTGGGTGTGTGCGGGCGGGTGTCTTTTTCTTCTGTTTGTTGTGCTTTTTCGTGTGTTTTCTTTGTTGTTGCCTCTTGTTGTTTTTCTTTGCGTTTTGCTGTGGTGTTTGTTTGTTTTTTGTTTTTTCTTTCTTTTTTCTTTTTTGTCGTTTTTTGTTTTTCTTGTATAGGCTATTTTCTTTTGGTTTGTTTGTCTTTTTGTTTTTTGTCTTGTGCTTTCTCTGTCTTGGTCTCTGTGTTTTCTGTTGTTGTATTGTATTTGCATTTTGGCGCGTTATTTGTTTCTGGTTTGTTCTGTCTGTTCTTGTGTTATTTTTCTTTTGTTTCTCTCTCTCTTTTCTTCTTTTTTTTTCTTTTGTTCTCTTTCATTTTTTTGTTTTTTCTCTCTTTTTTTTTGTTTTTTCTCTCTTTTTTTTCTCTCTTTGTATCTTTCTTTTTTCTCTGATCTTTATCTTCTTTTTTTCCTGTTTTCTTTCTTTTTTCTTTTTTTTGTTTTTTGTATGTTTATTTTCTTCTGTTCTTTTTTCTTTTTTTGTGTCTCTCTCTTCTTTTTTCTCTTTTTTTTTTGTTTTTTTCTTTTTTTTTCTTTTTCTTTTTTTCTTTTTTTTTTCTTTTTTTTTTTCTTTTTTTTTTTTTCTTTTCTTTTTTTCTCTTCTTTTTTTTTTTTTTTTTTTTTTTTTTTCTTTTTTTTCTTCTTTTCTTTTTTCTTTTATTTTCTTTTTTTTTTTTCGTTTCTTTTTTTTTCTTTTTTTTTCATTTCTTTTTTTTTTTCTTTTTTTTTTCTTCTTTTTCTTTTTTTTTCTCTCGTACCTTGGTTTGATCCCGTCTCGTGTTTGATCTGCTGGCTCAGCCGCGCGGTCTTCTTGGCGATGCTGTGCGTGTTCAGTCGGTTCATCTTGTCCTTCATGCTCAGGGTCTCCGTCTTCTTGTATTTGTCGGCTGCACGGACAGAAACAAGGAGAGTTCATATGGAGCACAGATACACATATGTTTTGTTGTTGTTGTTGTTGTTGTAGCCATGTCGGCAAGAGCATGATACAGATGACCGGGAAGATTAAGAATCTATAAACTGTCTGACAATAGATATAGATATATGTTCACTGTACTATTTTCATCCTTCTCTTACAACTTATCACTTATACTGAGTTAATGTTATAGACCTGGCTAACCTACTTAGCCTATTCTGATTCTATAATCACAGCAACACAACAATGGAAGAATAAGATACAACTTGTGTTATTTAATGGGTAAAAACAGATGGAAAAGACCATCATTCGAAATTATAATAAAATTAAAAAAATGAACTTTCTGGGGAAAAAAATGAAATTATAAAAAAAAATTGAAATTCTCAGTAAAAAGTAAATTTTCTGAAAAAATTTGAAATGTTGGACAAACGTAAAATTATAAGAAAAAAGAAAAAAATTAAGGAAAAAAAGTGAACTTTCGGGGAAACAAATTGAAATTATGAAAACATTTGAAATTCTAAGTAAAAATGAAAGAAAAAAAAAGTAAAATTATGAAAAACGAGGCAAATTCTAAGAAATTTTTTAATTGTGAGAATTATCGAGTAAAGTAACATGTATGAACCACAGGTATGAACCACAGGTATGAACCACAGGTATGAACCACAGGTATGTATGAACCACAGGTACGAACCACAGGTACGAACCACAGGTACGAACCACATGTATGAACCACAGGTACGAACCACAGGTACGAACCACAGGAACGAACCACAGGTAATGAACCACAGGTATAAATGAACCACAGGTATGAACCACAGGTATGTATGAACCACAGGTACGAACCACAGGTACGAACCACATGTATGAACCACAGGTACGAACCACAGGTACGAACCACAGGTACGAACCACAGGAACGAACCACAGGAACGAACCACAGGTATGAACCACAGGTATGAACCACAGGTATGAACCACAGGTATGAACCACAGGTATGAACCACATGTATGAACCACAGGTATGAACCACAGGTATGAACCACAGGTATGAACCACAGGAATGAACCACAGGTATGAACCACAGGTATGAACCACAGGTATGAACCACATGTATGAACCACAGGTATGAACCACAGGTAAAACACACATAAAGGCACTTTTACTCCACAGTGAAACTCTTTCTTTTGATACATTGTGTGAAGAAAAGAAATAAAAAGTAGAGCCAGCGTTTCCTCACCGACTTCCCTGAAGCGCTTGTACTCGTTGATGCGGCAGTTGAGAGCGATGGAGGTGTGCGCGGTGTGCTCCAGCAGGGCGTACGCAGGGTGCCGTCTGTCCGTGTGCTTCTGGATGGTCTGCAGGAGCAGAGGGTATCGGGCGATCCTCTGGACCGGCATCACCAGGAAGAAAGTCAGAGACGTGGCGTTCACCTCGGGCCTGAAGAGAGGAGAGGAAGACACGGACGACAAAGATCCGTTTATATCCACTTTTAGGAACAGCAACGAGACAAGATCAAAAACCTTTTTTGATGCGGTTATTGCACGGTTTAGTTGAATACTCGATGCTGATTGGTCAATTTGGACATTCTTAATTTGGGCTATGTGCAGTCATATCAATCCGCAGAAAGAAGTCCGGGTAATTTAACGTCAGCTGTGGACAACTAACATTCGTTTTCATCCATCAGAAAACACCGTGGACATGTTCGGTTGTATGTTTGAGGTGCAGTCGTTAACCTGCTTGGATGAATACTCGATTCTGATTGGTCAAGGTGGCTCTTTTTTTGCTTACACGCCATAGCTAAGGACTGACGCTCTGACTAGGTGACTATGTGCAGTCGTATCAATCCGCCGTAAGAAGTCCGGTCAATTTAAGAAACGTGTTTTCTGCGCACGCACTAGTTTTGGGATATTCACTCTAAAAAGCGTTTTTCCTGGATCTCAAAGCGCTTTAAAGACAGAGGGCCGGAGCGCCACAGTAAACCTCGATCACTCCTGCCGTAGGACCATTTTCTCTCCCTGGAAGAAATCCGATTATTTTAAAGTCGATAGGATCAATTTAAATCCATATTTTGAGACAAAGCAGAGATTTTCGTATCAAAGTGAGATTAACGTACGCCGAGGCCTTGATGACTCTCACGATGTCGTCCCACAGCATCTCTTTCTGCTTGTAGCTGTTCTCCAGCACCGTGACGTTCGAGTAGTTGGACAGGTATTCTTTATAAGACGCCTCGATGTCTGCAGACAGGCTGAGGAACGACTCACCTGCAGAGAGGGGACAGACACTCACTTTAAAGCACATTCGAAACACATCATTAAGAGGAAATATAATTCAGTTTTTATAAGGATTGCGATAGAAAGTTAAAACGCCAGCAGAGTTGGTTATAATTAGCTGTTGTATCAGCTCAACCTACTGTCTGTGAAAGGGAAATACGTTCAGTTTTCCTCAAATTCAGTTTGATCGTCAGCATTTCTTTTTGGTTTCTCGACCCTCAAATGGAAAATACGACTTTTGTTACATTTAAGATCAGAATATCGACTCAAATCAAGTCTTTAGCTTCGTCTGTTGAACCGAGGCTTTGTTCTGTGCGGTGCCAGCTCCCCATGGTTGATAAAGAGGGGTTTATTTCATTTAAAAAGTGCATAAAGATTTTCTGAAAGTCGGGTTTGTTGATGAAAAAAAAGATCTGACGACATATTTCTAACTGCTTTTAGAAAATCTGACTTTTTCGAAATTCTGACTTTTTGGGTGAAAATTCGTTTTTCAAGTTTGCCTTCGACCCGTTTCTCCGATGTTAAAATAGGATTATTTGCAGACGTCTCTAACGCGCTCCTGTGAGCTTGCATTAACACGGGGTCTTAATCCCCTCAGGTGAGACCTTTGACGGACTCCTTTAGATGATCACTCACATGTGGAACCGGCAGGAAGTGTGAAAGACGTTCCTGCCAACAAGCGTTGTCAAAGCAACCGATCTGAGCAGCAACAGCTACAAGCAGCTGGATTCGGTCTCCAGGGCGCGGGAGTTCAACACTTTGAATCCCCATCTGATCAGATCAGATTTATCTTTTGCGGAGTTCAAAACCAAACGGGATCACTTTGATATCCGATCAGGAAATCCAATCAAATCGGGTAGTTCAGTTCAGATCCCAAGAAACTGGATTATCCTGACCCCCACCAGAGGGGCGGGTCTCCAGTGGGTCTCCAGAGCAACATGAACTGTACCATTTATTTAAAATATGTTTCAATTTAAATTAGATGGCAAAGTGAAATAATACACCATGTTTAGCCTTCATGGGAAATACTTTTTATGTTCCCTTTTTCCTTGTGTTCTTTCTCATGTCCACTAGATGGCGCTCGGTCGGATTAAAGCACTGATATTCAGGATCGAGTCGTCGTAATCTGGGTCAGGCTGATCCCGTCCTGAATTGCTTTGAACTCCAGGGACGACATCTGGCCGACTCGTCTGATCCCTGGATCAGGAAACATGTGTTGAACTCCTGGCCCCGGGGATAGGAAGAGGGACCTGATTTCTAAGCGCTGTGGATTACGACGGCGTCGTCTCTTCGGTACGCCGCCTGCTTCACGGGATGTTTCATGTCGGGTTGGTCACGCGCACAAACATTATCAGAATCTAACTTCTCAACTTTTTTCTCAAGATTTTGACTTTTGTTATTATAATATTATTTATTGAATTTATATAAAATAAATAAATCTTACTTTTCATCAGTTTCGTTTTTCTCTCGGAATAAAACCTTTTTTTTTATTCCAAAAAACAACAGAAAGTTCACTTTTAGAAATGTTCGTATTTTTCATTTTCCGTCTTTATGTCTCACGTGTTTCAGGGTTTCCGAGTGTGCTGTGTGTGTGTGTGTGTGTGTGTGTCTTACAGAGGCTCTGAGTGTGCTGTGTGTGTGTGTGTGTGTGTGTGTGTGTGTGTGTGTGTGTGTGGTGTCTTACAGAGGCTCTGAGTGTGCTGTGTGTGTGTGTGTGTGTGTGTGTGTGTGTGTCTTACAGAGGCTCTGAGTGTGCTGTGTGTGTGTGTGTGTGTGTGTGTGTGTGTGTGTGTGGTGTCTTACAGAGGCTCTGAGTGTGCTGTGTGTGTGTGTGTGTGTGTGTGTGTGTGTGTGTGTGTGTGTGTGTGTGTGTGTGTGTGTGCGTGCGTGTGTGTGTCTTTCAGAGGCTCTGAGTATGCTGTGTGTGTGTGTGTGTGTGTGTGTGTGTGTCTTACAGAGGCTCTGAGTGTGCTGTGTGTGTGTGTGTGTGTGTGTGTGTGTGTGTGTGTGTGTGTGTGGTGTCTTACAGAGGCTCTGAGTGTGCTGTGTGTGTGTGTGTGTGTGTGTGTGTGTGTGTCTTACAGAGGCTCTGAGTGTGCTGTGTGTGTGTGTGTGTGTGTGTGTGTGTGTGTGTGTGTGTGGTGTCTTACAGAGGCTCTGAGTGTGCTGTGTGTGTGTGTGTGTGTGTGTGTGTGTGTGTGTGTGTGTGTGTGTGTGTGCGTGCGTGTGTGTGTGTGTCTTTCAGAGGCTCTGAGTATGCTGTGTGTGTGTGTGTGTGTGTGTGTGTGTGTCTTACAGAGGCTCTGAGTGTGCTGTGTGTGTGTGTGTGTGTGTGTGTGTGTGTGTGGTGTCTTACAGAGGCTCTGAGTGTGCTGTGTGTGTGTGTGTGTGTGTGTGTGTGGTGTGTGTGTGTGTGTGTGTGTGTGTGTGTGTGTGTGTGTGTGCGTGTGTGTGTGTGTCTTTCAGAGGCTCTGAGTGTGCTGTGTGTGTGTGTGTGTGTGTGTGTGTGTGTCTTACAGAGGCTCTGAGTGTGCTGTGTGTGTGTGTGTGTGTGTGTGCGTGTGTGTGTGTGTCTTACAGAGGCTCTGAGTGTGCTGTGTGTGTGTGTGTGTGTGTGTGTGTGTCTTACAGAGGCTCTGAGTATGCTGTGTGTGTGTGTGTGTGTGTGGTGTCTTACAGAGGCTCTGAGTGTGCTCTGTGTGTGTGTGTGTGTGTGTGTGTGTGTGGTGTCTTACAGAGGCTCTGAGTGTGCTGTGTGTGTGTGTGTGTGTGTGTGTGTGTGTGTGTGTCGAGGCTCTGAGTGTGCTGTGTGTGTGTGTGTGTGTGTGTGTGGGTGTCTTACAGAGGCTCTGAGTGTGCTGTGTGTGTGTGTGTGTGTGTGTGTGTCTTACAGAGGCTCTGAGTGTGCTGTGTGTGTGTGTGTGTGTGTGGTGTCTTACAGAGGCTCTGAGTGTGCTGTGTGTGTGTGTGTGTGTGTGTGTGTGTGGTGTCTTACAGAGGCTCTGAGTGTGCTTGTGTGTGTGTGTGTGTGTGTGTGTGTGTGTCTTACAGAGGCTCTGAGTGTGCTGTGTGTGTGTGTGTGTGTGTGGTGTCTTACAGAGGCTCTGAGTGTGCTTTGTGTGTGTGTGTGTGTGTGTCGTGTGTGTGTGTGTGTGTGTGTGGTGTGTGTGTCTTACAGAGGCTCTGAGTGTGCTTTGTGTGTGTGTGTGTGTCTTACAGAGGCTCTGAGTGTGCTGTGTGTGTGTGTGTGTGTGTGTGTCTTACAGAGGCTCTGAGTGTGCTGTGTGTGTGTGTGTGTGTGTGTGGTGTCTTACAGAGGCTCTGAGTGTGCTGTGTGTGTGTGTGTGTGTGTGTGTGTGGTGTCTTACAGAGGCTCTGAGTGTGCTTTGTGTGTGTGTGCTGTGTGTGTGTGTGTGGGTGTGTCTTACAGAGGCTCTGAGTGTGCTGTGTGTGTGTGTGTGTGTGTGTGGTGTCTTACAGAGCTCTGAGTGTGCTGTGTGTGTGTGTGTGTGTGTGTGGTGTCTTACAGAGGCTCTGAGTGTGCTGTGTGTGTGTGTGTGTGTGTGTGTGTGGTGTCTTACAGAGGCTCTGAGTGTGCTTTGTGTGTGTGTGTGTCTTACAGAGGCTCTGAGTGTGCTTTGTGTGTGTGTGTGTGTGTGTGTGTGTGTGTGTGTCTTACAGAGGCTCTGAGTGTGCTGTGTGTGTGTGTGTGTGTGTGTGTGTGTGTGTGGTGTCTTACAGAGGCTCTGAGTGTGCTGTGTGTGTGTGTGTGTGTGTGTGTGTGTGTGTGTCTTACAGAGGCTCTGAGTGTGCTGTGTGTGTGTGTGTGTGTGTGTGTGTGTGTGTGTGTGTGTGTGTGTGTGTGTGTGTGGTGTCTTACAGAGGCTCTGAGTGTGTGTGTGTGTGTGTGTGTGTGTGTCTTACAGAGGCTCTGAGTGTGCTTCAGGTGTGTGTGTGTGTGTGTGTCTTACAGAGGCTATGAGTGTGCTTCGTGTGTGTGTGTGTGTGTGTGTGTGTGTCTTACAGAGGCTCTGCAGGTACAGCGGGTCTTCAGGCTGTCTCTGGTCCATCAGGCTGAGCAGACGGCTGGAGACGTCCATCACCTCCTCGATGAACAGGAACATGTCGTCCAGGCCGGCCGGAGGAGGCTGTGGGGCAGAGAGTGAGTGAACGCTGTTATCCGTCCGTATCGGAGAAGAAACCACATACCGCAAACACAAAAAGGTTGGCGTCGTGTTCGATGTCCCTGACTACACACTGGAAGCCTCCCAGCATCTGACCGAGAAGCCACACCCGTCGTTGAAACCCCTTAGTAGTTTGTACGCTGCGATATCAAGCGAGTTATTCTGCTGTATGTCTTTTGTGAAGTTGTGATTGGTCGACCTCTAAAAGATGTCCCGCCTCCTCAGCCCATCACGTTCAATGTGTTGGAGCGCTAGCCAATAGGAGTGCGAGTGTTCCGTAGTGATGTCACCATGTTCTGGATTTTAGCCTTTGCAGACCGTTGACATGCACTAAAACCGACATACTAAGAATACATTGAGTTCATGAGCACCCTTTTCATTTGAGTAAACTAAACTCAAAGTGCTACGGAGCCAAATGGTCGATGAAAAACAACAACAAAACAAAAATATATATAAAATGTCTTTTTCTGCAACGAGAACCGTTCCCAGATGAATAAAGTGCTTCCGACCCGACCCGACGCCTCACAGAGGGAAACCCACCAGGAAGCAGAATACCCGTTGTGTTGGGCTCCACTCGGAGACAAGGCACCGCTGTCCTCGCGCAGAAACCCCATTCATCCACCGCTGCCTTCTCCCTCGCCCTCCGTGCGTTACATCACGCCGTCTCTAATAACAGGCGTCTCACCGTCTTATTAACCCTCTCTTCCCGAGTCTCCCGTCCTCCTTTCCGTGTTCACCCTGACTCCCCTATGTTTCACGAGGACTCGTTTCCTTGCTGATAATGCAGAGCTAATGAAAAGCTAAACGGCAATGAGCTGCCTCCGTGCCTCACCTCGGCATCTGGCTCGATATCGGACAGGGCCACTATGCTCCGCTGAGCGTTTTGTGTCCTGTGGCTCTCCGTTAGATTCTGTCACTGACTCTGCTTCTGTGAACACCACAGTCTGTGACTCTGGAAAACGTGTGTTGGAAAACCCTTTCAGTTTTACTCCTTCTACTGTTGATGTTGTTCGTGAAGCTCTAACCAAGTTAGATCCTAGGAAACCGGCCGGCCCGGACAACGTAGAGCCTTTCTTTTTAAAGATAGCTGCAGATTTTATCGCTCCACCTCTCTTTTGTAACCTCTCCCTCAGCACCAACACAATCTCTAAAGTGTGGAAGTCAGCTTATGTCCTGCCTTTGCTGAAAGGAGGGGAGGCCACCTTATTGAATAACTATAGACCCGTGTCTAAGTGGTCAGTTCTGGCCAAGGTTCTTGAACGCCTAGTGAGTGAACAGGTAAAGGAGTTTTTATGTAACCATGACATCCTGTTTGAACATCAGTCAGGCTTCAGAAGCAGCGCAGCACCATCACTGCCACGATGAAAGGTGGTGAAGGATGTGGAGAGTATTTTAGATAATAAGCAGAGTTGTGCAGCTCTGTTTGTTGACCTGTCCAAAGCGTTTGACACCGTCGATCATCACATCTTAAAGCAGAGGCTACTCAGTATAGACTTATCCAGCCATGCAGTGGGTGGTTTGTGAACTACCTCTCTGAAAGGTCCCCATGTGTTCATTTTGATGGGCTGTCTTCTGAGTGGTTAAACGTCACTAATGGTGTTCCTCAAGGCTCTGTTTTAGGTCCACTTTTATTCTCCATCAACAGCGTAGGTGATAATGTGGATGCTCTCTCCCTCTCTCTCTCTCTCTCTCTCTCTCTCCCTCTCTCTCCCTCCTCTCCCTCTCTCTCTCCCTCTCCCTCTCCCTCTCCCTCTCCCTCTCTCCCCTCCCCCCCCCTCTCCCTCTCTCCCCCATCAGTGTACCTGTAGCTTGTTGAGGTTGCTCCTGATGGTCACCGTGCTGACCTGCAGCAGACGGAGGTAGTTCCTCTCTGATTGGACGAACTCCTCGACGGCCAATAGCTGCCTCTGAGCCGCCCTCTCTTTATCGGCTGCTTCCTCCTCCAACGTCTTCTTCATCTTCTCCTCCTCCTCTTCCTCCTCTGTGTCCTTCTTCTTCCCTCGTCTGAGAAACTGTCCTGAGAGGAAAGTCTTACATGTGTGGAAGTGTTGGTTTCGTCCACAAAGACGCTGGCGTCCTCCTCCGAGCTGAAGGTCTCGTCTCCGTCCTTCTCCTTCGTCGTTGCAGAGGAAGAGGAGGATGGTTTAGGGAGAGGAAGGGTGAAGGAGGAGGGCTGAGGCCTCCTGGGAACCTCCATGATGTCGATCGCTGTGAGAGACAAACACCGATTGTTAAGCATCTCTCTCAGGTTCAGCACGAGGTGACTTCCTGTTGACTTCCTGCTTCCTCACTCTCTCCGGCACAGGTTAGCTCTGAGTGCTAGCATGCTAACGTAAACACAGACCATGTCACTTCCAGAACACGTCTCGTTGTTTCTGACAGCAACGGTTCTGATTGGCCCGTGGGGGTAAAGCCCGCCCACATTTTAGTACTGTCGTCATGATGCAGCACACACTGGGGACACACCGGGGACACACACCAGGGATACATGGGGGACACACACCAGGGATACACCGGACACATACACACCAGGGACATACACCGGGGACATACACCAGGGGGACACCAGGAGACACACCGGGGGGGGGGACACCAGGGACATACACACGGGGGACACACACCGGGAGACAAACGGTGACTCGACTGAAACCACGCGTCCATCCCCTGCAGATTGCTCTCTCTCACACAGAGCCTCAGCTGCTCAGTACAATCAGTTCAGTGATAACGAGGAGAGACGCCCAGACGGAGGGGAGGACCACACACACACACACACACACACACACACACACACACACACACACCACACACACACACACACACACACACACACACACACACACACACACACACACACACACACACACACACACACACACACACACACACACACACACACACACACACACACACACACACACACACACACACACACACACACACACACACACACGATTTTTCTGACAAATATTGCGATTCGAATATTGCGATTTGCGGCCATAACTCCGGCTAGGAAGGTCGCATCAACGCGCTCTCGTCTCTCGCGCCCCGCAGCCCGAGCTACGAGTGAAAGAACTAAACTTAAATGAAGCTTCCGTTGGGGTTGCTTTAAAGTCGAGCTTCAGTTAAAGATTCACCCTGTGAGAGAAACACGTGATGGAGCGTCTCTGACCTGACTCAGAGCATCTGAAGCTCCACTGGAAGCCATCTGGAAAGGGCCGGCACTTTCAAAGACACTTGGCAGGTGATTGGATCAATCTGTCTGTCACCTTCTATCATTAACAATGGCTGGTACATGTGGAGCACAGCACTTCTGATTGGTTAACAATGGCTGGTACATGTGGAGCACAGCACTTCTGATTGGTTAACAATGGCTGGTACATGTGGAGGCTCTGCGATTTGATGATCGCATAATCTCGAATCGCGATTTCGATTTAAAATCAATTAATCGTTCAGCCCTAACACACACACACACACACAGTCACATACACACACACACACACTTGTTCCTCACTTTTTGTTCCACACGTCTGTTTTTCCAGCTTAGAGTTCAGGTTCAGTTTTAGAAGTTGACTCAACGTGTGGTTACCGAGCGCTGAGGCCTCTCTCCGCTCGCCTGCCGGACTCGATGACTTGGCTTTTTCCAGGTGACGATCTGCTGTCTCCATTTGATTTAGCCCTACAGTTATCTCTCCCCTCTAACACAGGGTTCCTTTCAGACACACACACACAGTCACACACACACACACAGTCACACACAGTCACACACACAGACACACACACACACACACACACAGTCACACACACACACAGTCACACACAGTCACACACACACAAGCATTACCTGGTGCAGAATCCTGACTTCAGTCTCTCCGTCCGAAATGAAGAAGAGATCTGCTGCAGGAGACGCTGCTGCATCAACACACACACACACACACACACACACTGGTGTAACTTTCTCCAGAGCCTCACACACACCGGCTGCTGCAGCATGTGGTGAGAGTGTGTGAGTGAACACAGTGTTTAAAGTGTGTGAGGAAAGGGGGGGATGGGAGAGGAGAGGAGGGTTTATTTTGTAGAGGAAAAAAGGGGAGGGGAGGACACACACACACACACACACACACACTCACACACACACACACACTCACACACTCACACACACACACACACACTCACACTCCTGGTGCTGAATAAGCCGATTGACTGCAGCAGCTGATGGGAAGAGGAAGTGGCGCTCACCCAGGCGGAAGCTGATTGGCCGACAGTTCTTCACACGTGGAATGAAGGACCAATGGCACGACACCTGAAGGGGTTTTTCATGAAAAGCTGCGCGGACCAATCAGGAGGCAGCGTTGGAGTGATTGAAGTTTTCCTCTCACAGGAAACAAAAGCTCCGCGGGACGCCCCATCCTCCTCTGGACGTTCTGCTGGGGACAAAGAGATTTACAGCTCGTACTTCGGGTGCATTCAGCTTGTTTGCAGCTACCAGTGAACACCATGTGAGAGAGGGGGAGAGTCCGTCAGAGTCAGGGGGGGAGAGGAAGGGGAGGCCAGTCCGTCAGAGTCAGGGGGGGAGTCAGGGGGGGAGAGGAAGGGGAGCCCAGTCCGTCAGAGTCAGAGGGGGAGTCAGGGGGGAGAGGAAGGGGAGGCCAGTCCGTCAGAGTCAGGGGGGGAGAGGAAGGGGAGCCCAGTCCGTCAGAGTCAGAGGGGGAGTCAGGGGGGGAGAGGACTAGGGAGCCCAGTCCGTCAGAGTCAGGGGGGGAGAGGACTAGGGAGCCCAGTCCGTCAGAGTCAGAGGGGGAGTCAGGGGGGGGAGAGGACTAGGGAGCCCAGTCCGTCAGAGTCAGGGGGGGAGAGGACTAGGGAGCCCAGTCCGTCAGAGTCAGAGGGGGAGTCAGGGGGGGAGAGGACTAGGGAGCCCAGTCCGTCAGAGTCAGAGGGGGAGTCAGGGGGGAGAGGAAGGGGAGGCCAGTCCGTCAGAGTAAGGGGGGGGAGTCAGGGGGGAGAGGAAGGGGAGGCCAGTCCGTCAGAGTCAGAGGGGGAGTCAGGGGGGGAGTCAGGGGGCAGAGGACTAGGGAGCCCAGTCCGTCAGAGTCAGAGGGGGAGTCAGGGGGGGAGAGGACTAGGGAGCCCAGTCCGTCAGAGTCAGAGGGGGAGTCAGGGGGGAGAGGAAGGGGAGGCCAGTCCGTCAGAGTAAGGGGGGGAGTCAGGGGGGAGAGGAAGGGGAGCCCAGTCCGTCAGAGTCAGAGGGGGAGTCAGGGGGGAGAGGAAGGGGAGGCCAGTCCGTCAGAGTCAGGGGGGGAGAGGAAGGGGAGCCCAGTCCGTCAGAGTCAGAGGGGGAGTCAGGGGGGGAGAGGACTAGGGAGCCCAGTCCGTCAGAGTCAGGGGGGGAGAGGACTAGGGAGCCCAGTCCGTCAGAGTCAGAGGGGGAGTCAGGGGGGGGAGAGGACTAGGGAGCCCAGTCCGTCAGAGTCAGGGGGGGGAGAGGACTAGGGAGCCCAGTCCGTCAGAGTCAGAGGGGGAGTCAGGGGGGGAGAGGACTAGGGAGCCCAGTCCGTCAGAGTCAGAGGGGGAGTCAGGGGGGAGAGGAAGGGGAGGCCAGTCCGTCAGAGTAAGGGGGGGAGTCAGGGGGGAGAGGAAGGGGAGGCCAGTCCGTCAGAGTCAGAGGGGGAGTCAGGGGGGGAGTCAGGGGGCAGAGGACTAGGGAGCCCAGTCCGTCAGAGTCAGAGGGGGAGTCAGGGGGGAGAGGAAGGGGAGGCCAGTCCGTCAGAGTCAGAGGGGGAGTCAGGGGGGGAGTCAGGGGGCAGAGGACTAGGGAGCCCAGTCCGTCAGAGTCAGGGGGGGAGAGGAAGGGGAGCCCAGTCCGTCAGAGTCAGGGGGGGAGTCAGAGGGGGAGTCAGAGGGGGAGTCAGAGGGGGAGAGGTATCGCTTTACTTCAGAAGAAGTACCGATACTTTATTGTCAAAATACTTCAAAATCTTACTCCAGTAAAAAATACGAAAGTCTTAAAATATTCTTTATGTGTGTATCTGATGATATTTATATAATGACATTCCAATAGTCAGGTTCACGATATACTTCTGTGGGGATTTGCAATACCATCCATGTTTGGAAAGGATTCAGTGTTGGACTGATGTTTCCATTTGCCCAGGTGTTTATATGTGTATACATTTTACGGCGGCCATTTTGGAAATTCCAAAATGGCCGCCATTTTGGAATTTCCAAAATGGCCGCCGTAAAATGTAGGTTTTGTAATATCTCGACTTCTAAATCAGCTCGAACATTGATTTGAACTGCTAACGCCACATGTTCAGGATCAAGGAATCCAATGGTGCCAACAATAATGAGGTAGAACTCTCTAAATTGCATGTTAACATAACTTTAATTGAGGACTGAACCTGACTACAAGATAATATTGTTGAATCAAGAAGTGTATTAATTATTTACACACTTTCAAAATGTGACTTTTTTTCAGATTTTCATTTCCTTTTTATAATTTGAAGAAGTCGCAGCGAAGGCTCCAACTCCTCTAGTACACCTGATCATCAGCAGGAAACCCTTTAAAGCTGAAACTGAGTCAAAGCGTCTGTTCATGCTGAGAGACGTCAGACTGGAGGTCAGACGAACTCTCAGACCACTTCTCTCTGCTTCAGGGGTTTGGTTCATCGCGAGGAACAGGGCGGAGATGTAATACTGACAGAGGGACAGGAAGTCGTCATAACTCCTCTAATAACCGTCTCCTACATTCAGATATCAGAACGTGGAAAACCTATTGAATAAATATGGTTTCAAAGACAAAACACACGTTGACTCAAAAGGCCTTCAGACTGTTAAACAGCTGAGCCTTCGAAAGGATGTCCATAACATTCATCTGTTTACTTATAGTCACTATTTCTATTTTGTCTTTACTTGCCCCGTTGTATCTGTGTTATTGTGTTGCTCTGCTGGAGCAGCCGGACCTCAGATTGTCATATCTGCACGGTAGCTAGTGTGCACATGACAATAAAAGCCTCGACCTTGAATCCTCTCCAATGTTAGACTCAGTAGGCGTCTCAGTGAATGCCTGTTTAATCAGATGTAGACGTGAGCAGCAGCTCGGAGACAATGACGGGATTCACAGAGAGGAGAGAGGGAGGAGAGAGAGGAGGGAGGAATGAGGGAGGGAGGAGAGAGGGAGGAATGAGGCAGGAATGAGGGAGGATAATCTTCATCTCATCGGTATGTGAGAGGAATGCCGCAGGACTGGATGCAGCCATCAGCTGACTGAAAGAATCCTCTCTGGCAGCACAGAGTAAATCTAGACCGCACGATGTCATGGCTATCGGATAATGACGTGCGGTTCCCCGGCAACACGAGCACTTGAAGCAGAACGTCTTGCTCAAACTCAAACGCATTGTGTCCTGGGATGGGGCGGACCGGGGGGAGGGGCCCGGGGACTAACTGACAGACGGCCCACTTAACGCGCGACCGGCCGGCGACGGAAGTCTGTCACTTCACAACAAACCCTGCATCGATGTTATTCTGGACCATTACTCACACAGTATCACCTCACCTCGAGTTGCAGAGCAAATAGTTACAGCACATATTTAGTGATTTTAATGTTAACAGATCGTTGATGCGATAACATCTGGACTCCATTTGCCTGACTTGAATAAAACATGGGCGTAGGAAGCATCCTCACTGTGGCTGAGACAATTTAGCAGGGGGTGTGGGCAGGTGGTCGACCTCACCTCCTCTAGGGGGGTCCGGGGGCAAGCTCCCCCGGGAAGACCTTTTTTTAAATGTTGAAGTTAAAAGCATCAATCTGGTCCATTTTGAGAGCAACATTAGGGACTAAATCTATGGCAGTCAGTAGGGGCTTGGACTGTGAGCCGTAGGGTCGCCGGTTCAAGTCCCCGACCAGACCCTATGTGGAGAGTGGACTTCTACTTGGAGAGGTCCCAGTTCACCTCCTGCCCTGCCGTGGTGCCCTTGAGCAAGGCACCGGACATGCAGCTTGTTAACGATGAATCTTCCACGCAAACCAAAGTTAGCCATGGAGTGCCACAGGGCTCAGTGCTCGGACCTATTTTGTTCACATTATATATGCTTCCGTTAGGCAATATTATAAGGAATCATTCTGTAAACTTTCATTGTTATGCGGATGATACTCAACTATATTTATCAATCAAGCCTGATGAAATGAATCATCTAAATAAAATTCAAGACTGCCTCAAGGACTTAAAAACGTGGATGACCTTAAACTTTTTGATGTTAAACACGACCAAAACTGAAGTATTGTACTTGGCCCGAAGAATCTACGAAACAAATTATCTAAAGATATACTAACTATGGATGGCATCAATTTGGCCTCCAGTGAGACTGTAAGGAATCTTGGTGTTATATTTGATCAGGATTTATCCTTTAACGCCCACATAAAAATTCTTCTTCTCGCCTACAAAGCCCTTAATGGGCAGGCGCCATCTTACCTTAAAGAACTCATTATACCCTACTGTCCTACTAGGGCATTGCGTTCGAAGAATGCAGGGTTGTTGGTTGTTCCTAGAGTCTCTAAAAGTACAATGGGAGCCAGAGCCTTTTCTTATCAAGCTCCACATTTGTGGAATCAGCTTCCAGTTTGTGTTCGGGCGGCAGACACCCTATCCGTTTTTAAGAGTGCGCTTAAGACCTTCCTTTTTGATAAAGCTTATAGTTAGGGCTGATTAGATTCAGCCCCTAGTTTTGCTGATATAGGCTTAGTTTGTCGGGGGACATCTTACTTCTTCCTTCTCTCTGTCTGTACCTGTGTCCTCTCATGTTCCCATTAACCCAGCTTACATTTTGATTTTCTTTAATAAATTTGACTTCTTTATTAGAATTTTATTCATATTTGGACTTTTTTCTTGGCTTTTTATTTTGTTTCAGAATTCTGACTGTCCTTCCAACATTTTACTATTGGACTTTTTTCTCAGAATTTGACTCTTTTTTCAAAATGTGTATTTTTTTCAGAATTTCATTTCCTTTTTATAATTTGAAGAAGTCGCAGCGAAGGCTCCAACTCCTCTAGTACACCTGATCATCAGCAGGAAACCCTTTAAAGCTGAAACTGAGTCAAAGCGTCTGTTCATGCTGAGAGACGTCAGACTGGAGGTCAGACGAACTCTCAGACCACTTCTCTCTGCTTCAGGGGTTTGGTTCATCGCGAGGAACAGGGCGGAGATGTAATACTGACAGAGGGACAGGAAGTCGTCATAACTCCTCTAATAACCGTCTCCTACATTCAGATATCAGAACGTGGAAAACCTATTGAATAAATATAGTTTCAAAGACAAAACACACGTGACTCAAAAGGCCTTCAGACTGTTAAACAGCTGAGCCTTCGAAAGGATGTCCATAACATTCATCTGTTTACTTATAGACTGTGCACTATTTCTATTTTGTCTTTACTTGCCCCGTTGTATCTGTGTTATTGCGTTGCTCTGCTGGAGCAGCCGGACCTCAGATTGTCATATCTGCACGGTAGCTAGTATGCACATGACAATAAAAGCCTCGACCTTGAATCCTCTCCAATGTTAGACTCAGTAGGCGTCTCAGTGAATGCCTGTTTAATCAGATGTAGATGTGAGCAGCAGCTCGGAGACAATGACGGGATTCACAGAGAGGAGAGAGGGAGGAGAGAGGGAGGAATGAGGGAGGGAGGAGAGAGGGAGGAATGAGGCAGGAATGAGGGAGGATAATCTTCATCTCATCGGTATGTGAGAGGAATGCCGCAGGACTGGATGCAGCCATCAGCTGACTGAAAGAATCCTCTCTGGCAGCACAGAGTAAATCTAGACCGCACGATGTCATGGCTATCGGATAATGACGTGCGGTTCCCCGGCAACACGAGCACTTGAAGCAGAACGTCTTGCTCAAACTCAACGCATTGTGTCCTGGGATGGGGCGGACCGGGGGGAGGGGCCCGGGGACTAACTGACAGACGGCCCACTTAACGCGCGACCGGCCGGCGACGGAAGTCTGTCACTTCACAACAAACCCTGCATCGATGTTATTCTGGACCATTACTCACACAGTATCACCTCACCTCGAGTTGCAGAGCAAATAGTTACAGCACATATTTAGTGATTTTAATGTTAACAGATCGTTGATGCGATAACATCTGGACTCCATTTGCCTGACTTGAATAAAACATGGGCGTAGGAAGCATCCTCACTGTGGCTGAGACAATTTAGCAGGGGGTGTGGGCAGGTGGTCGACCTCACCTCCTCTAGGGGGGTCCGGGGGCAAGCTCCCCCGGGAAGACCTTTTTTTAAATGTTGAAGTTAAATGCATCAATCTGGTCCATTTTGAGAGCAACATTAGGGACTAAATCTATGGCAGTCAGTAGGGGCTTGGACTGTGAGCCGTAGGGTCGCCGGTTCAAGTCCCCGACCAGACCTATATGGAGAGTGGACTTCTACTTGGAGAGGTCCCAGTTCACCTCCTGCCCTGCCGTGGTGCCCTTGAGCAAGGCACCGGACATGCAGCTTGTTAACGATGAATCTTCCACGCAAACCAAAGTTAGCCATGGAGTGCCACAGGGCTCAGTGCTCGGACTTATTTTGTTCACATTATATATGCTTCCGTTAGGCAATATTATTAGGAATCATTCTGTAAACTTTCATTGTTATGCGGATGATACTCAACTATATTTATCAATCAAGCCTGATGAAATTAATCATCTAAATAAAATTCAAGGCTGCCTTACGGACTTAAAAACGTGGATGACCTTAAACTTTTTGATGTTAAACACGACCAAAACTGAAGTTATTGTACTTGGCCCGAAGAATCTACGAAACAAATTATCTAAAGATATACTAACTATGGATGGCATTAATTTGGCCTCCAGTGAGACTGTAAGGAATCTTGGTGTTATATTTGATCAGGATTTATCCTTTAACGCCCACATAAAATCAATTTCAAGGACCGCCTACTTCCATCTACGTAACATTGCAGAGATCAGGCATATCTTGCCTCAAAGCGATGCAGAGAAACTAGTCCATGCATTTGTTACTTCGAGGCTGGATTATTGTAAACTCTTTATTATCAGGGAGTACCAAGAAGTCAGTCAAGTCGCTTCAGCTGATTCAAAATGCTGCGGCTCGTGTACTAACCAGAGTTAGGAAAAGGGACCACATTACTCCTGTTCTGGCTGCCTTACACTGGCTCCCTATAGAACACAGGATAGAATTTAAAATTATTCTTCTCGCCTACAAAGCCCTTAATGGGCAGGCGCCATCTTACCTTAAAGAACTCATTAAACTAAGCCGACAAACTAAGCCTATATCATAGGCTTAGTTTGTCGAGGACACCTTACTTCTTCCAGAACAGAGGGTCTGAGGACAGAGGGTCTAAGGACAGACAGAGGGTGTAAGGACAGAGGGTGTGAGGACAGAGGTCTTGCTGTGGTGCTTGGTGTTGGAGAGGAAGTGATGGCTGTACGGGAAGCTGCTTCCAGCACGTGGACAGATGACTCAGGGAAAGCTAAATGCAGAACCATGACTGCAGGGTGTTTCGGTCTGAGAGCGTCTTCACATGAACACACAGCTTGGTGCTAGAAGGACACTAAGTACATACATGAGTACAAAGAGAATAAAACAACAACGTGACTCACAACACTCACAAGAACTCATGTTAGCCCTCGCCCTTATTCCACCTAGCTTAGCGCGTGTTACTGCCGTTCCTATTTCTCTGCTTATATAGCGCCTTGAGCACCAGCTCTATACAAGCCAAATGCATCATTATCATTATAAATATGCCTTTCAGCTGCCTGGGGATGTGCAGTGGCAGAAGAGGTAGAAGTAGAAGAGGTAGAAGTAGAAGTAGTAGTAGAAGTAGAAGTAGTAGTAGAAGTAGAAGTAGTAGTAGAAGTAGTAGTAGTAGTAGTAGTAGAGGTAGTAGTAGTAGTAGTAGTAGTAGTAGTAGAGGTAGTAGTAGTAGTAGTAGTAGTAGTAGTAGTAGAGGTAGTAGTAGTAGTAGTAGTAGTAGTAGAGGTAGTAGTAGTAGTAGGTATGTCTTATCAGCTGTCTGAGGGAAATAATAGTCCACATTCAGGGATGCAAAATGCTCTAAATCAAATGAATTTCCAAGTTTGATATAAATATGACGGATACAGATCGACTCAAAGGTCACTGCGGCTCTTCTTGGAAATATGTCAACGTCCTTAATGTTTATTACTCTCTTCCTGCTGAGTGACGAACAGCTGATGAGGATTCACTTTATTGGAGGTGTGTGGTGATAGCATCCTGCCTGGAGGAATATATTCTATATTGCAAAATATGACATATTTACATGATGACTGGATGACTCAAGTGCTCATGTTAATTAAAGATGTTTAAATTAAACATAAATCAAAATACAAATGAAGGGCAGGCCAGTAACGGTTTAATATAAACGAGTACAACATTTGTTTCGGAAACCAATCAAGACAATACTCATATTTTTGTGAATAATTCAAGCGTTTTCGTCGCTTTTATCCGCATCTCTCTGTTGTCAGGTGAAGACTTTAACCCAAATCTCGTTGGGAAACTGCCGCAACGCGAGAGGTCTTAAAAAGCCCCTCATGTGGGGAATACCGAGGTCTTTTTGTTGGGATAAAGACAGGAGAAAAGGATAAATGTTGAATAAATAATGAAGCGTTTACCTTTCAGTCTCGTCCTGTGATTAAATCCCGTGCTGTGCTCTCAGCGTGTCTCTCTCATTGAACTCTCGTTCACCTGTTGTCATGTCAGCAGCCTCGGGATAACGAGGGAAACAACGTCCGGTCAATGCTTTATACAATGCAAGCTTTTTCTTTCAGAGTAAAAGTCGTAATGTTGATGGCGCTGGTTTCTGCGAACTGTCGTGGAAATAAACAGTTATTTCTAAACATTATTATTATCTTTGTGTGAGTTCAGATCTGCCCTATCCTGTGTTTCACCCTAAATGCTGTAGTAAATCAGATTATTAGAGGATATAAATGATAAAATAATTTCCCCCATTGACTTCAACAGAGAGTGATGCAATGTCTCCTCCTCGCCACCAGGGGCTCCACCGCCCCTCCCTCAGCGTGACGTCGCAGTTGAAGGGTCAGAGAGGCTGAGATCCACATGCATGATGTTGTTGATGCCTGACATTTAAACACTTATTTACCGCTGTTTTATCGGTGAGTTTCACCTTTTATTCTGGTTTCTTTACGTGTTATTTGTTGCTTTGGTTCGTTTAATAACACGTGGCTCCTTTTGGTTTAAAGCTAAGGCTAGCTCATAAAGTTCCATTGTCGGACACACTGTTTGTTTCCCTGAAATGCTAACTCACTTTACGATCAAGGCACATTTAATGTAACACTATTACTGTCACCTGTCCTATATAAGGTGGTTTCATATTGATGGCTTTGAATAGCAATGATTTGTCGCTTTGGTTAATTAAATAACAGCAGATAAACGGCATGTGTCTGCTTTTGCATTAAAGCTAAATGCTACAGTTCCATTATCGGACACTGTATTTTTTCTGTTTAGAAAATGTTTTATCCCCCTAAAATGCTAACTAGCTTAACTAGCAAAGTACTTTGAATGTCTACTCTCATTGACACCTGTCTGATATAAGGTGGTTTCATATCGATGACTTTAAAAAGGTATAATGTATTGCTAAGGAGACTTGTTAATTCAGTAAGAGCGGTATAAGGTGTTAATATCGATGTGGTTAGGCAAAATACGGCGCTAATCCTGCCTGCCATGCAATTGACTAATTTGTAAATAATTGATTCAATGAATAAACTAGAAGTCACTAGAAGTAAACAAAAGTCCAATGGCGGTGTTTAAAGGCATCAAACGATAGACCAGGCACAGAGGGGAACCCCCAGACACCAGGAGAAGAAGCCCTCTGATGTCCTCTCTCGCTCTCGCTGGTCGTTTTCTCCGTGTGTTCCAGAGTCCTGAGCTGAAATGAGGAACCTGAAGCTTCTGAAGACTCTCCGGAGCTCAGAGCTGCAGATCCTCGGCGCCCCGCTGTGTCTGTCTGTTCGCTCTGACACCGGGTCGCTGCTGGTGGCGTCCCAGTTCTGCATCTCAGAGTACGACCCGCGCACCGGACAGGTGAGAGGGGCGGGGTAACATTAAGCTGTCTTAAAGGACATGATAAGAAGTCCTTTATCGATCCCAAGAGGAGAAACGTTTGTGTTGCAGCAGCATGAAAAGACAATAACAACAATTAAAAGACTAGAAATAAATATATACGGTGACAAAATATAAAGCAGGATATTTGATATGTGAGGAATGGAATATTATATTGTTCTGCAGGTGGTCTCTGAGGCGTCTCTCACTGGTCCGACTGGTTTCCTCCCGGAGGATGGCAGTGGGGGGGTGGTCGGGCTGCAGGACCTGGCTGAACTGGAGTCAGCCTGTTTGGCCACAGCGGGGGGGGACGTCGTGCTCTTCAACTTCAACACCTGCCAGGTGAGCAGCGGCGTCGCCTCCGAGATGGACCGCTCGCCTCGTTTGCAGCTTCAGCGTCACCTGGGGTTAGCCGCTGTTAGCAGTGCGGGTTGGCTTTATTCTGTGTTCTGTTCATACAGACACGGTAGCCACATAGCCACAGTCACACATGGCTTAGTTGAATACTTGATTCTGATTGGTCAATTCAGAACACGTGACGCGTTGTTAATCCAGAACAGACAGACCGCTGTCGAGGACTTATTGACCGTTGCTAAGGACGCTCGCATCTGCACAAAGAAGTCCGGTCGATGTAACTGTATACAGTTTGGAACTGGGCCAAGGAAGCAGCGGAGAAGTGACGGGGCAGAAACCCTCCTCGTTACGCAGCGGTCCGGACATAGACATCAAACGGCGACACATATTCAGCGTGCAGCTCCTCTGGCATCAGGGCCGGGATATCTAGATACTCTCCAAGGTCTGACGTAATGCAGTGTGCTACTTTTAAAGCAAGCAGCGATGTTTTTCAAATCTGTAATCAGAAAGCTCCTCAAAAACGCTATCGAAGCGGTTCCTGTCGTTGCTACGGTAACAACGGACTATTTCTCTTAGCGGATGCATGTCAATTTAAATCAATAATAGCGTACTATTTTTTAAATCCATAAAAATATTTTCTAAATCTATAAAAGCATTTTGATTAATAGTGTGTGTGTGTGTGTGTGTGTGTGTGTGTGTGTGTGTGTGTGTGTCAGCTGGAGTGTGTGGGCAGCGTTGACAGCGGTCTGACCTCCATGACCTGGAGTCCCGATGAGGAGCTGGTGGTCCTCACTACGGGTCAGTATGATAAGCACATGCTAATTGGCATCCTCTCCTGAAGGGAAGGAGTCATCACATACAGAGACTGGAAGGAGTCATCACATACAGAGACTAGTTCCTTCACAGTGTCCTTCACGTGCTGATATGCAAGAGAGGGAAACAATAAAGGACATCATACATGATATTTACAGGACACATTTACAGTTACAGACATGTACAAGTGCCCGTAGCATCAACGAGCTGCAATAGAGAGACATCGTGAACCTGTCCGTCTGGCCCGCAGGTCAGGAGACGATCATCATGATGACCAAAGAATTTGAGCCGATCACTGAGGTGGGAATCCATCAGGACGACTTTGGAGAAGGTATAACACACACACACACACACACACAGACTCACACACACACACGCACACACACACACACACACACGCACACACACACACACACACACACAGACTCACACACACACACACACACACACACACACACACACACACGCACACACACACACGCACACACACACACACACACACGCACACACACACACACAGACACACACAAACACACACAGTCACACACACACACAGACTCACAGACACTCACACACACACACACATACAGTCACTCACACACACACACACACACGCAGACACACAGTCACACACACACACACACAGTCACACACTCTCACACACAGACACACACACACACACATACAGTCACACACACACACACAGTCACACACACACACAGTCACACACACACACACACATACAGTCACTCACACACACACACACACACACGCAGACACACAGTCACACACACACAGACACACAGTCACACACAAACAGACACACAGTCACACACAAACACACACAGTCACACACACACACACACACAGTCACACACTTACACACGCAGTCAGTCACACACACACACACACGCAGTCAGTCACACACACACAGACACACACACATACAGTCACTCACACACAAGCACACAGTCACACACACACACACACACACAGTCACACACACTCACACACACACGCAGTCACTCACACACTCACACACACACACACACACATACATACAGTCACACACACACATACAGTCACACACACACACACAGTCACACACACTCACAGTCACTCACTCACTCACTCATACAGTCACATACAATCACTCACACACACACACACACACACACACACACACACACACACACAGTCATACATACACACAGTCACACACACACACACACAGTCACACTCACACACACAGTCACTCACACACACACACACACACACATTACTTTATAAAGACCACATTTGATGCTTCATTGAATGTAGAATGTGATTGATCTCGTGTGTGTGTGTGTTGCAGGGAAGTTCATCACCGTGGGCTGGGGGAAGAAGGAGACGCAGTTCCACGGCTCAGAGGGCAAAGAGGCGGCGAAGAAGAAGATCCAGGTTCGAGTCCGACACACTGACGTCAAAGGTCAAAGGTCAAAAATAAGTTTCAAATGAGGAAAGAATGATTCCGTCCGATTCTCCCTCAGGAGGTTCAGCCGGCGGCAGATTGGGACGACCGGCGTCCTCGGGTCACGTGGAGAGGAGACGGTCAGCTGTTCGCTGTCAGTGCCGTGTGCAAACAGAGCGGAAACAGAAAGGTCCGAGTCTGGAACAGAGAGGGAGTCCTGCAGGCCACGAGCGAGACCATCAACGGGCTGGAGGCGCCGCTCTGCTGGAAGTAAGAGTTGGTTGAGTTGGCAGCTTGAGGAGACATGGCAGCGTTTAGAGAACATCCGGCAGCTTGAGGAGACATGGCAGCGTTTAGAGAACATCCGGCAGCTTGAGGAGACATGGCAGCGTTTAGAGAACATCCGGCAGCTTGAGGAGACATGGCAGCGTTTAGAGAACATCCGGCAGCTTGAGGAGACATGGCAGCGTTTAGAGAACATCCGGCAGCTTGAGGAGACATGGCAGCGTTTAGAGAACATCTGGCAGCTTGAGGAGACATGGCAGCGTTTAGAGAACATCCGGCAGCTTGAGGAGACATGGCAGCGTTTAGAGAACATCCAGCAGCTTGAGGAGACATGGCAGCGTTTAGAGAACACCCAGCAGCTTGAGGACACATGGCAGCGTTTATAGAACACCCAGCAGCTTGAGGAGACATGGCAGCGTTTAGAGAACATCCGGCAGCTTGAGGAGACATGGCAGCCTTTAGAGAACATCCGGCAGCTTGAGGAGACATGGCAGCGTTTAGAGAACATCCGGCAGCTTGAGGAGACATGGCAGCGTTTAGAGAACATCCGGCAGCTTGAGGAGACATGGCAGCGTTTAGAGAACATCCGGCAGCTTGAGGAGACATGGCAGCGTTTAGAGAACACCCAGCAGCTTGAGGACACATGGCAGCGTTTAGAGGACATCCGGCAGCTTTTAGAGGACATCCAGCAGCTTGAGAAGACATGGCAGCGTTTAGAGAACACCCATCAGCTTGAGGACACATGGCAGCGTTTATAGAACACCTAGCAGCTTGAGGAGACATGGCAGCGTTTAGAGGACATCCAGCAGCTTGAGGAGACATGGCAGCCTTTAGAGAACATCCGGCAGCTTGAGGAGACATGGCAGCGTTTAGAGAACATCCGGCAGCTTGAGGAGACATGGCAGCGTTTAGAGAACATCCGGCAGCTTGAGGAGACATGGCAGCGTTTAGAGAACATCCGGCAGCTTGAGGAGACATGGCAGCGTTTAGAGAACATCCGGCAGCTTGAGGAGACATGGCAGCGTTTAGAGAACATCCGGCAGCTTGAGGAGACATGGCAGCGTTTAGAGAACATCCGGCAGCTTGAGGAGACATGGCAGCGTTTAGAGAACATCCGGCAGCTTGAGGAGACATGGCAGCGTTTAGAGAACATCCGCAGCTTGAGGAGACATGGCAGCGTTTAGAGAACATCCGGCAGCTTGAGGAGACATGGCAGCGTTTAGAGAACATCCGGCAGCTTGAGGAGACATGGCAGCGTTTAGAGAACATCCGGCAGCTTGAGGAGACATGGCAGCGTTTAGAGAACATCCAGCAGCTTGAGGAGACATGGCAGCGTTTAGAGAACATCCGGCAGCTTGAGGAGACATGGCAGCGTTTAGAGAACATCCGGCAGCTTGAGGAGACATGGCAGCGTTTAGAGAACATCCAGCAGCTTGAGGAGACATGGCAGCGTTTAGAGAACATCCAGCAGCTTGAGGAGACATGGCAGCGTTTAGAGAACATCCAGCAGCTTGAGGAGACATGGCAGCGTTTAGAGAACATCCGCAGCTTGAGGAGACATGGCAGCGTTTAGAGAACATCCAGCAGCTTGAGGAGACATGGCAGCGTTTAGAGAACATCCGCAGCTTGAGGAGACATGGCAGCGTTTAGAGAACATCCGGCAGCTTGAGGAGACATGGCTGCGTTTAGAGAACACCCAGCAGCTTGAGGAGACATGGCAGCGTTTAGAGAACACCCAGCAGCTTGAGGAGACATGGCAGCGTTTAGAGAACACCCAGCAGCTTGAGGAGACATGGCAGCGTTTAGAGAACACCCAGCAGCTTGAGGAGACATGGCAGCGTTTAGAGAACACCCAGCAGCTTGAGGAGACATGGCAGCCTTTAGAGAACATCCAGCAGCTTGAGGAGACATGGCAGCGTTTAGAGAACATCCAGCAGCTTGAGGAGACATGGCAGCGTTTAGAGAACACCCAGCAGCTTGAGGAGACATGGCAGCGTTTAGAGACCGCAGCGTTTAGAGACATCCAGCAGCTTGAGGAGACATGGCAGCGTTTAGAGAACATCCCAGCAGCTTGAGGAGACATGGCAGCGTTT
This sequence comes from Champsocephalus esox, assembly GCA_036324585.1. Taxonomy (NCBI): domain Eukaryota; kingdom Metazoa; phylum Chordata; class Actinopteri; order Perciformes; family Channichthyidae; genus Champsocephalus; species Champsocephalus esox. The sequence goes on from CM070498.1 coordinate 3,232,633, forward strand.
AGAGAACATCCGGCAGCTTGAGGAGACATGGCAGCGTTTAGAGAACATCCGGCAGCTTGAGGAGACATGGCAGCGTTTAGAGAACATCCAGCAGCTTGAGGAGACATGGCAGCGTTTAGAGAACATCCAGCAGCTTGAGGAGACATGGCAGCGTTTAGAGAACACCCAGCAGCTTGAGGAGACATGGCAGCGTTTAGAGAACACCCAGCAGCTTGAGGAGACATGGCAGCGTTTAGAGAACACCCAGCAGCTTGAGGAGACATGGCAGCGTTTAGAGAACACCCAGCAGCTTGAGGAGACATGGCAGCGTTTAGAGAACACCCAGCAGCTTGAGGAGACATGGCAGCGTTTAGAGAACACCCAGCAGCTTGAGGAGACATGGCAGCGTTTAGAGAACACCCAGCAGCTTGAGGAGACATGCGCTTGCCCAAATAAGACCATAAAACATTTCAGTACTTAAATACTTCATTACTTGAGTCAAGAAGTTTCGTCAGTACTTCTCCCAGAGTATTTTTAAACACGAGTATCTGTGCTGCTGCTGTCGTAAAGCTGGCCTCTCTGCTGGCGTGTGATTGGATGCTGGATCTGCTCGTTGTGTTTCAGACCCTCCGGCAGTCTGATAGCCAGCTGTCAGCGCCACCCCAACAAGCACAGCGTGGTTTTCATGGAGAAGAACGGCCTCCTGCACGGAGACTTCACTCTGCCCTTCAGCAAGGACCAGGCCAAGGTCAACACCTCTCATAGCCTTCAGATTCTGTCGTGGATCCGATGTACCACTCGCAACATTATGTACATTTAATTCTATTTAAATGTAAATACTGCTATATTTTATTTTTCTATATTTTGTTTTATTTGTAATGCTTCTTAAAACAGTTCTCTATGTGTTTTACTTTTATGTATGCACCACGACACCAAGTCAAATGCCTCGTACGTGTCAACGTACGACCTGGTGATAAATCTCTCCTCTCTCTCTCTCTCTCCTCTCTCTCTCCTCTCCTCTCTCTCTCTCTCCTCTCTCTCTCCTCTCCTCTCTCTCTCTCCTCTCTCTCTCTCTCTCTCTCTCCTCCTCCTCTCCTCTCTCTCTCTCTCTCTCTCCTCTCTCTCTCCTCCTCCTCTCCTCTCTCTCTCCTCTCTCTCTCTCTCTCCTCTCTCTCTCTCCTCCTCCTCTCCTCTCTCCTCTCTCTCTCTCTCCTCCTCCTCTCCCTCTCTCTCTCTCTCTCTCCTCTCCTCTCTCCTCTCTCTCCTCTCCTCTCCTCTCTCCTCTCAGGTGAAGGACCTGCTGTGGAACAGTGACTCCTCTGTGCTGGCCGTCTGGCTGGAGGACATGGCGGCTGGAGAGGACGGACAGATCAACACCTGCAGTGCGTTCTGATCAATCTGTCTCAGCCAATCAGGGTCCCTTTCAACATGTTGAGCGACTTTAGAGCATCACCTGAAGAGTAGAAGGACAGGGTGTCCATCAAAGGTCCCCTATCATGCCAAATGCACTTTGTGATGTCTTCTCTACATCACCATGTGTGTGTCCGGTCCGTGTGTCAGGAGACTCTCAAAGTGTCAGGAAATAAACCCCTCTCCTCGCCTCTAAAAACGGGGACCAACGGAGCTGATCCAGATTTGCTGCGTCATGACGACAGTACTAAAATGTGGGCGGGCTTTACCCCCACGGGCCGAGAGAGAGAGAGAGAGAGAGAGAGAGAGAGAGAGAGAGAGAGAGAGAGAGAGAGAGAGAGAGAGAGAGAGAGAGAGAGAGAGAGAGAGAGAGAGAGAGAGAGAGAGAGAGAGAGAGAGAGAGAGAGAGAGAGAGAGGAGAGAGAGAGAGAGAGAGAGAGAGAGAGAGAGAGAGAGAGAGAGAGAGAGAGAGAGAGAGAGGAGAGAGAGAGAGAGAGAGAGAGAGAGAGGAGAGAGAGAGAGAGAGAGAGAGAGAGAGAGAGAGAGAGAGAGAGAGAGAGAGAGAGAGAGAGGAGAGAGAGAGAGAGAGAGAGAGAGAGAGAGTGAAGGTAGAATTAGTTTTAAAGCTACAGACCCAGAATCAGCACTTTAGTAACGGCTGAAATAGAGGGGGTTGAGGCTATTGGTATTTTGATAAATGCCCTCTTTAATGTTTGCCCTGCAGTCCAGCTGTGGACGGTGGGGAACTACCACTGGTATCTGAAGCAGAGCCTGGACTTCGGCAGGGACGCTCTGAGGGCCCCGCGGTGCGTCTGCTGGGACCCCGAGCGGCCCCTCAGGCTCCACATGTTGACCCACAGCTGGACCAGCGTCACCTACGACTGGAGTTTCACCACCGACAAGAGCTCGGGGTCGGAGGGCAGCGACAACGCCAACGTGGCCGTGATCGACGGAGGTGAGAGCCAATCAGACGAGGGGACAGGGGGCGGGGTGAGGATGGACAGAGAGGCAGATTTAACATATCTCTTTGTTTCCGACAGATAAAATCCTGGTGACGAACTTCCGTCAGTGTGTGGTCCCGCCCCCCATGTGCTCCTTTGAGCTGCAGCTGAGCTCCCCTGTCAATCAGGTGACCTTCTTGTGCCAGCCGCAGAGGACCAATCAGCTGGCAGCGCTGACGTCAGACGGACAGATTTCACTCTACGTCGAAGGTGGGTCTTCAATGACGAGTTCTGATCTGGGTCTAAATGCTATCGTAACGGATTTGTTTTCACACCAACAGATCTAGGAAACGATTTGGACCAATCGGCTGACGGGTTTCGCAGGATGTCCCGCCCCCTCGTCCTGCAGAAAACCTTCAGGTGGCAAAGATCCAGAGGCGTGATTTTATATTATACCAGAGTTTACAGTGTTTCGTGAACGCAAATCTGAAGTCACTTAAGTTAAGTAGAAGTAGTATGTAAGAAATGTACTTAAGTAAAAGTACAAAAGTATTGGCATCAAAATATTAATGCTGTACCCGAATATTCGTTCGTCGGAGTACTATTCGGGTTTCAATTTCCAATGTCAAACGTTTACTTTCTCCGTCTTTATATGTAGATATGACTTTTCTCCATTCATCTCCCGTCACGTTGTTTCCATAGCAACAACAACTTCCTGTCAACAGCGCTAGCTCTCCTTCAAAATAAAAGCATGTCCACAAAGAGGAAGCCGAGCCAAGTTACACTTCAGACACACAACTGCAACGAAAGTAACGAATGCGATATCCGGACCCCTAGCGGTACGGTGGGGTACTGCAGGGGATACTAAAATAATCTTAGTGCAATAAGTTCAATAGAAAACAAAATGTGATATAAGATATTCCTAGCACCTCAAATTGGTGTATTGTATTTTATAGTTTGCATAATATCCTTTTGTTCATTGCTTTGTGAAACAGATTGCTTCAGTTGAAGTTTAATTTTCGGGGTGCGTCGTCTCCATGGGTCGCGTCACGCCAAGTGGAAAGGGAACTGTAAATTATTATTCACTTACTTTTGAAAACGGAGAATCAATCAGGCAGCGGGCGGATGTCGACTGCAGGACAAACGGGCGTGTGTGTGTGTGTGTGTGATGTTTCTCTCTCTCTGAGTGTGTGTGTGTGTGTGTAATGATGTCTCTCTCGCCCTCAGAGTGTGTGTGGAGCCTCTCCCTCAGTGTGTGTGTGTGTGTGTGATGTTTCTCTCTCTCTCAGAGTGTGTGTGTGTGTAATGATCTCTCTCTCGCCCTCAGAGTGTGTGTGGAGCCTCTCCCTCAGTGTGTGTGTGTGTGTGTCTAATGATCTCTCTCTCGCCCTCAGAGTGTGTGTGGAGCCTCTCCCTCAGTGTGTGTGTGTGTGTGTGTGTGTTAATGGTCTCTCTCTCGCCCTCAGGGTGTGTGTGGAGCCTCTCCCTCAGTGTGTGTGTGTGTTTGGTGTGTTTAATGGTCTCTCTCTCGCCCTCAGAGTGTGTGTGGAGCCTCTCCCTCAGTGTGTGTGTGTGTGTGTGTTAATGGTCTCTCTCTCGCCCTCAGGGTGTGTGTGGAGCCTCTCTCTCTGCAGCAGCTCCTCTGGCTGCAGGAGGACCTGTTTGTGTGTTTGACCTCCAGCCTGCAGACGACCCTCATCCTGCTGCTGCACCCGGACCCCAAAGACGAGGACGCTCTCTCCGTCAGGTCAGTGTGTGTGTGTGTGTGTGTGTGTGTGTGTGTGTGTGTGTGTGTGTTCTTCAGGTCTCAGGTGTGTGTGCTCCTCAGGTCTCAGGTGTGTGTGTGTGTGTGCTCTTCAGGTGTGTGTGTGTGTGTGTGTGCTCCTCAGGTCTCAGGTGTGTGTGTGTGTGTGCTCCTCAGGTCTCAGGTGTGTGTGTGTGTGCTCCTCAGGTCTCAGGTGTGTGTGTGTGTGTGCTCCTCAGGTCTCAGGTGTGTGTGGACGGCGTGGTCCTCAGTCTGGCGCACGGCCCTCAGAGCGGCGCCGTGGCTCTGCAGCTGGAGGACGGGCGGATCCAGAAGCTCCTCTACGGTGAGTCGCCGCTCTGCTCCACATCCGCCGGGCGAAGTTTGAAACGCACAAATTCAGAACGAGTGATCTGGGCTCCGGCGTAATCGATGTATCGTGTGTTCTTACCTGCAGATGGCCCCGCCCCCTCCGTGGAGGCGTGGAGGGATTCCAGCGGACGCCCCGCCGGCCTCCCGGCGCCCTGCGTGCAGACGGCGCTCTGCAGCGTCGGCGGGGAGGTGCGCATCCCGTCTTTCTTGTAGCTTGCCTCGAGCGAGACCCCGGCTGACCCCCCCTCTGCTCTCAGGCGCTGCTGCTCGGGCTGACGGACAGATCCCACCTGTACGCCGCGGACACCGAGGTGCCGCCGCCGCCGCTCCACGTGTTTATCGGAAGACGAGGGGCGGAATGTTTTTAATTCATGTTTTACTCGATTTCTCAGCTGGCCTCCAATATCTCCTCTTTCGCCGTCTGCAACGACTTCCTGCTCATCACCACACACTCACACACCTGCCGCTGCCTGCAGCTCCACACGCTCACTGTGAAGGGTAGGACACACACACACACACCTGCACCTCAACACCCTCACTGTGAAGGGTAGGACACACACACACACACACCTGCACCTCAACACGCTCACTGTGAAGGGTAGGACACACACACACACACACACACACACACACACACACCTGCACCTCAACACGCTCACTGTGAAGGGTAGGACACACACACACACACACATACCTGCACCTCAACACGCTCACTGTGAAGGGTAGGACACACACACACACACACCTGCACCTCAACACCCTCACTGTGAAGGGTAGGACACACACACACCACACACACACACCTGCACCTCAACACGCTCACTGTGAAGGGTAGGACACACACACACACACCTGCACCTCAACACGCTCACTGTGAAGGGTAGGACACACACACACACACACACACACACACACCTCTGCACCTCAACACCCTCACTGTGAAGGGTAGGACACACACACACACACCTGCACCTCAACATGCTCACTGTGAAGGGTAGGACACACACACACACACACACACACACCTGCACCTCAACACGCTCACTGTGAAGGGTAGGACACACTCTCTCTCTCTCTCTCTCTCTCTCTCTTATACATACACCTGCCGCTGCCTGCACCTCCACACACTCACTGTCAAAGGTAGGACACACACACACACCTGCCGCTGCCTCCACACACTCACTGTCAAAGGTAGGACACACACACACACACACACACCTGCTGCTGACTCCACCTCAGCACGAACGCCAAATGTCCCGGTTGGGTTGCCGTACGTCGCGGCCCAATATGGAGGAGCAGCTCGCACATCGGGCAGAGCCAACGTGTGACGGTGCAGCTGAATGACCTTCTGTTTGTATTTACTGGCACTATTCGGTCTGTTTTAATGTGGTGCTGATGAGAGGAGGAGACCAGAAGGCCCCGAGGGGTTTGTCCAAAGGGGGGTTCGTTTAGCGTGTATCTCACAATGCACTGTTCCTTTTGTTATTCACGTTTTATCATCTTCGCTTTTTAAAGTGTGTTTTAAATGCTATTTAGTAATATGTTTCTTGGTGTCTCTCATGTTTGTAAAGCGCTTTGAGTTGCCTTGTGTTGAACGATGCTGTATTATGGCGCATTTCCACTACGTGAGTTTCCACCAGCGGTAGTTCCGTCTCGCGGATCCTTTTTCGGCCGAGGCTATATACAGGACCGTCCTGCAGCTAACGTCCAATGACTAAATACAGACCGGGCTATTATAGCATGCTTAAGCAAGTTTCGCGGGTGGTAATGTCGGGATAGGATTCACAGATACATATTCTCACGACATTAACATTATTTTCGATGAGTTTCCCCTCAATATGAAATGGTGGCAATTAAATCTCTTTCCGTGCCACTTGCTTAGCTTTTTATGTTGTTTCAATCATTTTCTACTTTATGTTTTACTTGTAAAGGATATCACTGCATACTTTAAAGACTACTCGGTTAAGAATACGCCGACATTTCGTTGACGTAGTGATTTTGCATTGAAAGCAACACAAATCATTTATCGGCTACGCCGGCATTTTTATTTTAGAAATCGGAGAAACCGTCTTTTGAATTGTGTGTAGTATGCTGTACATTTTTGTAATTTATCCGGCTGTAAACGTTAATTGTACACCAATTATATCCATATTTCTGTAGACTACGTAAAAAGCCACTTCAGGGCTTCTGTGCAGGACCGTCCTGTATATAGCCACTCCCTACTGTTTCACCGTTTTCCGGCCATGACAGTATTGACTGTGTTCTCCATGACACAGGCAGTCTGGTTTGTACTGGTTTCACTTCTGTCTAGTTTCTGAGCTCTGAGCTCTGAGGGCTAACGGCTGATGTGGTTCTCATTGAAGATGACGTCACGGCTCCGCCTACACCGCGTTACTATAGTTACCGCCCCAGTTCCTAAACTGTAATGGAAGCGCAGCGTAAAGTGAGCCTGGCCTACCGAGGCCTAGCTACACCGTCCTAAGCCCCGCGAGGCCCTGCAGTGGAAATGCGCCATAAATAAACTTGCCTTGAATCTTGAGCCTTTGACCCCGCAGGTCTGCAGGCGGCCCTGGTTTCAGACGGAGGGCAGAACGATCAGAACGATGAGACCCTGCGTCGCGTGGAGAGAGGGTCCAGGATCGTCACGGTGGTGCCGCACGACACCAGAGTCATCCTGCAGGTGGGAGGGACACACGGTCTCCGTTTACATCACAACACAGCCAGTGACGGTGCATTCGTTGTCCGATGTGAGCAGTGGCGTTTCTATATGTACAAAGCGGTGGGGCAAACAAAACGTAGATGTCTATATATAAGCTTCTGCAGAGAGGTTCGTGGCTGCTGAGGCTGAGACTCTTCAGGTTTACACATATTATATTTTGACCTAAATCAAAATATAATATTATTTTCAAAAGCTTTTTTTGTCTGATGCTTCAATTAATTTGAAACAGACCGTTCAACAGAAGGATACCCACAAAAATGTAATTTTATCATTTAAATATTGAATTGTTCTCTCTTAGTAAGATCCCTATTTTCAATACAATGGTGGTCTTACCTTGACTTGAAGATGAAGTCCTCTGCCTATCCTTCTGGACAAACATCTCTGTGACTCTTTTGTAAAAGTCCTCCTTATCTTCTTGTAGTTTCAAAAGTCTATCATAAATCTAAATGATGGATTTATGATTCGAAAATGATAAGTAGGGTAGACATGTGGATATTATCCGGCTGAACAAAACGTACATTTATCTAACAGCTCGTTTCCCACAGATCTTATTTTGAGCTATTTTCTAAAATCCTATGGACAAATCTCGTTGCTTTTAGGTCGAGGGAAGCCATGCGCAGCTTACTTCCTGGTTTTAGGACGCGTCTCTCGTCTCCTCTTCACACACCACACTTTTCGCGGCACACGTACTTACAGCCAATCAGCTCTGAAGGATGTGAGATGATGTATGGTGGGGATGGCAGCTCTATGTCCCTATGGTCATTATTTTTTGCCACACACATTAAATAGGAAAATACTCTGAGCATGCGCAGTGTAGTTTTTACAGTCACCGTTCACTTAGACAGTGAGAGGGAGGGGCAGGATCGGGGTTTGTCCCACATGGCTCTAAACAGCTCAACAGGCACACACTATAGACACTAATTAGAAGAACACAGACTGAAACAGCAATGAGACGAATCAGATGATTAAACATGATCTTAAAATATATTTTATATTTTAATTTATTTTTTGCATTTTGTTGTAATCATTATTTTAATACTTTCTGCTGCCACTAGGTGGGGCTGATTGTGATGTTGGGCCATATAAATAAACTTTGATTGATAATAAAAATAATACATGTTATTCGTTCAGCGCTTTTCCTGGTGCTCAAAGCGCTTTACAAGAACCTTAGCAACACAAGGAAAGAGTGCTAAGCTAGGCGGAATAGGGGCGAGGAGTTAGGAGTTAGGAGTTAGGGGGTTAGGAGGTGAGTTTTGGGGGATTTGCAGCGTGTTATGGAGCAGAGGGTCTCGTAACATGTGATTGTAAGAACTCCACAGGTGTAGTGCCGTGTATCGAACCTTTGATGTTCTTCAGACGGAAACATGGACTTGTGTTCTGACTCTTACTGTTGAACAACAATATAATAATGTCTTCAGTCGGCAGTGTGTGTGTTTCTACTCTGTTATGTCTCGAGTGTCCAAGGTTTCCGATCCACGACAATTATGTGTGTGTTCCAGCGTGTCAGAGACCCAGCTGCAGGTTTGAGCGCTGACTGTCTGTGATGTGTTGTTTGTGTTGATGTTATTGTTGTTGTTTGTGTCCAGATGCCTCGGGGGAACCTGGAGACGGTTCATCATCGAGCGCTGCTGCTCGCTCAGCTCAGGACGTGGCTCGACAGGTGAGCTTATCCAGACGAGAAGCCGTCTGTTCTGGTGCTCCCTCTCCTGGAGTCAATCTTTCAGTCTGTGAGGACAGAGAGATCGAAATACCGTTTCCCACAATCCTGAATACAAAAACAAATATATATATATATATATATATATATTTATATATACACACAATCAACATCAACATTTATACACGTGCACACATTAAGACAAACTCAAACTCAATTTCATCGCGGGCCACATCAGCGTTATGGTTGTACTCAAAGGGCCGGTTGTAACTTTAAGACTATATAAAAATACATATATAAATATTTAATATATATAAAATAATGTATTATATTACACCATTGCCTCTGCATTGGATTATCATCGGATAGGGTAATAACGTCATAATCAACTACGTCTGAAAGCAGAAGTCTAGGGCAAGTCTCTTCAGTGCGTATGTCCCAAAATGGTTTAAAAAGAAAAGCCAAATTCTGGAGAAAAAATAAATAGAAGAATCATTTTGAAATAAAAATCTATTCTGAGAAAAAATGCATATTTTGAAGAAAAAAGGCAAATTCTGAGAAAAAAGTCATATTTGAGATGCATTGTGGGACATGTAGTTTATGGGCAACATGCTACCGTTTATTAAACGGTAGCATGTTGCACATAAACTACATGTCCCACAATGCATCTCAGTAACCGTATAATAAACATATTATATTCTTTGCAAGCTCTTGTGGGGCCACATAAAATGAAGTCGCGGGCCGAATGTGGCCCCCGGGCCTCGAGTTTGACACCCCTGCATTAAGACATCACAACATACAACATAACAGTCGCTTGAATGACTCTGTCGTGTGTTCTAGAGGTTTCAGAAAGAGATCGATTCCACGATCCCACATTGGGACAGAAAACAAGGAGAAGGAGATGCTAAAGTCCCCGTTCACTCCCAAGTGTTTGACGTGTTGTTGTCTTGTCTCAGTTTAAGGTTCAAAGATGCGTTTGAGTGCATGAAGAAGCTGCGGATCAACATGAACCTCATCTACGATCACAACCCGAAGGTAAAGCGACTCTGAACGTGTCTGAATCTGGATGGTTTATTAATATGCTAAAGCACGATATAAGAAATAACGGGTCCAATGTTTAGCGTCACTGTCGGGGAATCGTCCCCTGCAGGTCCTCCTCCTCCTCTGAGGCAGAGGCCGGCCTCGAGCAGCCGCTGCCCCCCTGAGGAGGGGCTGTCTCCCTGAGGAGGGGCTGTCCCCCCTGAGGAGGGGCTGTCTCCCCTGAGGAGGGGCAGTCTCCCTGAGGAGGGGCTGTCCCCCGAGGAGGGGCTGTCCCCCCGAGGAGGGGCTGTCCCCCCGAGGAGGGGCTGTCTCCCCGAGGAGGGGCTGTCTCCCCGAGGAGGGGCAGTCTCCCCGAGGAGGGGCAGTCTCCCCGAGGAGGGGCAGTCTCCCCGAGGAGGGGCAGTCTCCCCGAGGAGGGGCAGTCTCCCCGAGGAGGGGCAGTCTCCCCGAGGAGGGCAGTCTCCCCGAGGAGGGGCAGTCTCCCCGAGGAGGGGCAGTCTCCCTGAGGAGGGGCAGCTCTCGGTCAGAGACAGGTGTTGCTATGGGACACCTGAACACTTCCTCCTCGGGGTGGAGAGGACCCCGAGCCGTAAGAGACAACATGTGATCCAGTGTCCTCAGCCGTTCGGTCTCTCTATTGAAGAATGTTGATCATTACTCTGAACGAGTTCCTGGAGCTGCAGGAGGGGTTTCAGGACTGATACCGCGTGGTCAGACCGTGGCCCCTGACATGTCTCGTGAATTCTCCGGCCGAAGCTCCAAATAAACCGTCACGGAGCGTCCACACTACAGCTTGGGGATTTTATTCGAGCAACACGACCAACAACCAATCACGTGAATCTCCCGCCCCCGACATACAGAGCAAAAAACCCGGGGATTTTATGCGAGCAATATATATATATAAACTCCCCAAACAAACCTACCAGCTTCCCCCACTGCCTCTCCACCTCCCTCCATGCTGGTTCCTCCGGTTTGTGTCCCGGTAGGTGAAGAGGGTCTGGTCATACAAAACCGGGTGAGTTGCTACGGCGATAGTTAGTTTCTCCTCCGACTTTTTTTGAAATATAGAAATGAACGGCGGGATATCTCTCCCAGCTTAGACGCCGTTTGATTGGCTACGGCTTCAGCTGTCAGGTTTTCAGAAACGGGATTTGATTGGCTGGCGCTGGCTACTCCGGCGTCAGAAGTTGAACAATGTTCAACTTCTGACGCCGGAGACGGACCGCTCTGCTACCCACAATTCAGTTCGGCGAAAAAGCGCGGCTACGTGACGTCACCCTGTTCAAAGTGAATGGGCAGATTGGAGCTGTCGACGCTGTCGTGCGACGGGCCGTATTTCGTATTTCTCTCTAGCAGGTGAAATGTTCTGTCTTAACAACGGCTCTTTTTCCTGCAGGTGTTCCTGGAGAACATCCAGACCTTCGTCGCTCAGCTGAACTCCATCAGCCACATCAACCTCTTCCTCACCGAGCTCAAGTCAGTCTCTCCGCACGCCTTCGTCCTCTTCAGTTCAGGCTTAAAACCCCCTCGTTCTAACGGCTGCTCTTCCCCCCCCAGAGAGGAGGATACGACCGGCAGCATGTACCCCCCGCCCCCCCCGACGTTAGCCCCGCCCCCCAGCCCGTCTCCCTGCAGAAGAAGGTGGATGTCGTTTGTGATGCTTTACGCAGCGCCATGGAGGCGATGGACCCCAACAAGTCAGTGTTTTCGCTCGTTATCGTGGGTACGGGAGCGAGGTAGCCGCGGTAAAGGTCTCCTGTCGTACTACGAAGGCAACGGCCTCCGATATATAAAAACATGGCTATGAAGTGTTTTGCTCCAAACACCATTCTAGCCACGCCTCATATCCCTCTATTCCACTTCCTGTTTCTAAAGTGCTGATTCTGGGTATAAACGGGTCTCAATGAGATTTTGAGAAGAGGGGGCGGAGCTTATGCCGGCTCATACGGGACCTGGCAGGTTCTAAAATGCTGCGGTGATGAAACGCAAGGGTTATTAGATCAAGGATTCTCTCTGAAACAGTCTGGAGCTCAAAGGTTATACCACAAGGTGAGTTCCCTCTACTTCCTGCTTCTTCACACACATGCTCTCCAGCACCGGTTAGCTCTGAGTGTTAGCCATGCTAATGTGAACACCGACCGTATTACGTCCAAAACAGTCGGGCATTGTTTCTGATAGCCATACTTGCCAACCTTGAGACCTCGGAAATCGGGAGCATTTCAAAACCGCCGCGGGGTGGGGTGCATCGCCGGAGCTGTATTAGCTTAACATGCTTATTGTAGGTGTCAGTGCACTGTGTTGATGGAGCATGTGTGTGGGCTGGATACAGGAAAGGAGTGAGCAGGGGGGTTTTCTGTGACTCCTCACCCTCTCAGACTTTCAGTTGCGACGCGTTACCATGGAAACCAAACAATGGTGTAGCTGTATTAAAGTCCGAGTGGAAACAGTCGTGAGTAAAATCCAATTTTGTCAGAAATCGGGAGAAATATGACCCCGGGAGAGGGCAATGGAATCGGGAGTCTCCCGCGAAAATCGGGAGGGTTGGCAAGTCTGCTGAAAGCGACGTTTCTGATTGGCCCGTGGGTCCACATTTCAGATGTGACGTCATATCGGACGCAAATCTGGATCAGCTCCGTTGTTCCCCGTTTTTAGAGATTTGGGTACGGAGGAGAAGAGAGAGGGTTTTATTTCATGACACTGCGTGAGTTCCCCGACGCACCGGGGGGACACCGGGGACACACCGGGGACACACCGGGGACGCACCGGGGACACAGCGGGAAGACATCACAAAGTGCATTTTGCATGGTAGGTCCCCTTTAAAGATCGGGGGAACGACGGGGCTGATCCAGATTTGCTGCGTCATGACGACATCACTAAAATATGGGCGGGACCCAGAATCAGCGCTGTAGTAACCGCTGGAATAGAGGGGTTTGAGCAAAGCACTTCATCGACATGTTCTTGATCCGAGACCTCTAATATACGCCTAACGACAGCACGATGGAGACCTTTGAGGGTCCTCACAGGCGCGGGTGTGAGTGGTGGAAGCTGTGTTGAACGTGTTGCCATACACACGCTGGTTCAGGTTCATATGGATGGGCATTCAAGATATAACCTTTTTTAACCGGAATGTACTTTTTATTGAATCTCCTCCGCGTCTTTTATCAACCGACTCGAAAGAGAACCGATCTCTGGAGCCTTGAGGAAAGGGTCCGTTTATTTATACCGCACGGCTTCAGACGCAAGATGTGGAAAAGAGAGGGGACACACCGGGGACGCACCGGGGACGCACAGCGAGGACGCACCGGGGAGACACAGCGAGGACGCACCGGGGACACAGCGGGGAGACACAGCGAGGACGCACCGGGGGAGACACAGTGAGGACGCACCGGGGGACACACACCGGGGACGCACCGGGGGGACGCAGTGAGGACGCACCAGGGACACAGCGGGGACGGGGACACAGCGAGGACACACCGGGGACGGGGACGGGGACGCACCGGGGACACAGCGGGGACGGGGACACAGCCAGGACACACCGGGGACGCACCGGGACACAGCGGGGGGGACAGCGGGGACGGGGCACAGCGGGGGACGCGGGGAGACAGCGGGGAGACAGCGGGGACGCACTGATGTAGAACAGACATCACAAAGTGCGTTTTGCAGGACAGGAGAGCTTTAGATCAGCTGCTGCTCCACTGCGCCCTCCGGTGGTCAAAGTAGATCCTATGTAACTGGGTGAAGCATGCTCACGTGAAGCCGCCATGTGGACACGGCCCCCTTGAGACTGGGCTCCTTCAGCGCGGCAGTGAGCAGAGGTGCCTGTGTCTGACGGTAGACGGTCGACAGTGGAATACATCGTGCTTTCTCTCCAGGTTCTTCCTCTCCATCCTGACGACGCACGTGAAGAAGAGCATCCCCGAGCTGGAGGTCGCCCTGCAGAAAGTCCACGAGCTGAGAGGTGAGCAAGTGTGTGAGCCTCCTCACTGAGCAAGTGTGTGAGCCTCCTCACCTCCTCACTGAGCAGGTGTGTGAGCCTCCTCACCTCCTCACTGAGCAGGTGTGTGTGTGCCTCCTCACTGAGCAGGTGTGTGAGCCTCCTCACCTCCTCACTGAGCAGGTGTGTGAGCCTCCTCACCTCCTCACTGAGCAGGTGTGTGAGCCTCCTCACCTCCTCACTGAGCAGGTGTGTGAGCCTCCTCACCTCCTCACGGAGCAGGTGTGTGTGTGCCTCCTCACTGAGCAGGTGTGTGAGCCTCCTCACCTCCTCACTGAGCAGGTGTGTGAGCCTCTTCACCTCCTCACTGAGCAGGTGTGTGAGCCTCCTCACCTCCTCACTGAGCAGGTGTGTGAGCCTCCTCACCTCCTCACTGAGCAGGTGTGTGTGTGCCTCCTCACTGAGCAGGTGTGTGTGCCTCCTCACTGAGCAGGTGTGTGAGCCTCCTCACCTCCTCACTGAGCAGGTGTGTGAACCTCTTCACCTCCTCACTGAGCAGGTGTGTGAGCCTCCTCACCTCCTCACTGAGCAGGTGTGTGAGCCTCCTCACCTCCTCCCTGAGCAGGTGTGTGTGAGCCTCCTCATCTCCTCCCTGAGCAGGTGTGTGAGCCTCCTCACCTCCTCACTGAGCAGGTGTGTGAGCCTCCTCACCTCCTCCCTGAGCAAGTGTGTGAGCCTCCTCACTGAGTGACTCTGTGTCTCTGTAGTGAACCCTCCAGCTGATCCTGGGTCTGTGAGCGCTGAAGAGGCTCTGAAGTACCTCCTGTTCCTCGTCAACGTGAACGACCTCTACGAACACTCGCTGGGAACGTACGACTTCGACCTGGTGCTCATGGTGGCCGAGAAATCACAGAAGGTACGAGACAGCCTCCCGAGTAGCAGATCCGTTTTTTAAACCAGCCCTCATTTCTGTTCACATGCCGTCAGTGATGTTCAGGACCTTTGTACCTCAGAGCAGTGTTTCTCAACTGGTGGGTCGCGGCCCAAAAGTGGGTCGCGGACCCGTTTCGAGTGGGTCACGGAAAAAGTGAAGAAAACAAAATTGGAAGTACCATAAACGGCTTTGAAAACATCTGCCACGTAGTGATCATCTTCTCAATGAAACATCTTTGCTGATGTTTTCTCGAGTCTTCTGGCCAATCAGAATCAAGATGGTTGCCGGAGAATAACTTGGCGGTAGAACTCTTCTGTATACATCCATGGGTACTTCAGATACGAATGAACACGTAATCAAATATGACCCTCGGTCTGAGTCTGACGCTCACAGAACAATGTGGGGCTAGTCACACAGACCCTCTCTCTGTGCGGAGCAGCAAGTTCAGCTTCAGAACAAACAATGGCATAACATATTATATATATATAATTTTCTTCTCAGAGTACCAGAATGCGTAGTTTATGTTAGTATTTCTAAAATGGGCAGAATCCCCCCAGACCCCCTGCTGGGGATGGGTTTCCAGCATATAGTTCAGCGTTGATTCCATCCTCTCATTAAACCTTTTTAAAAGCATACCTTAGTTCTGTGCAGGGATATACGCGCTGTACTTCACTTGTATTAATATTGTATGCTGAAAAGCGTATATATATATTCAAAATGTTGGGTCCCGATGTGAACCGCTGCCTCAGAGCATCAAGAAGCTTCCAAGGACACATCTGGTCCTCATCATGAATGTTCAAAGTGTGCAGTGAAAATGAAGGATGTATTGTTTTAACGTACGCCGCCCCCCCCCGCCCCGCAGGACCCCAAAGAGTTCCTCCCCTTCCTGAACATGCTGAAGAGTCTGGAGCCGAACTACCAGCGCTACAGCATCGATAAGCACCTGAAGCGCTACAGGAAGGCTCTGCAGCACCTCAGCCGGGCGGGTCAGTGTCAGTGATACGTGTATGCGACCCAGATGTGTTCATTTCTTATTTGAAAGTTACTTGACTGTATATCAAGTTAATTATTTCCACTGTTCCTCTTCACTTTGAAACCCTTTGAGTCTCTGATTGAGTTGATGTGCTCTGTGGTGCAGGCGCAGAGCACTTCCCGGAGGCCCTGCAGCTGGTGAAGGAGCAGAAGCTGTACAGTGAGGCTCTGAGACTCTACTCTGCAGACCCTCCTCACTACAAGGTAACGGGTCCTTTAGAATGCATACTAGAACACCGTGGGTTTTGAACGAGATGAAACGGATACCAGTGGAATCTGTGGACTCTAGCTTTCATATGATATCACCCCAGTCCTCAACGACCTCCACTGGCTTCCTGTCTCCCATCGCATCCACTACAAAGTTCTGGTCCTCACCTACAAAGCACTCCACCATCTGGCCCCCCCCTTATCTCACAAACCTTCTCACTCCTTATCAACCCCCACGGTCCCTCAGACCCCCCACGGCCCCTCAGACCCCCCACGGTCCCTCAGACCCCCCACGGCCCCTCAGAGCCGGACTCCTATCCCCTCCCACATCCACACTCTGCAGCTTTGGGGACAGAGCCTTCTCCGTGGCAGCTCCTAGGCTCTGGAAGCCCCTCCCCCAAGACCTCCGGGACTCTGAGTCCCTCACAGTCTTTCAGTCCCGCCTCAAAACACATCTTTTCATCTCTGTCTACCCATAAGCCCCCCCCCCTCTCAATCAACTTCCTCTTGACTGCCTTTTTATTTTTTTATTTTACTATACTTACTTGCCTGTGCTCCTCATACTGTAAAGCGTCTTTGAGTTGTGAAAAGCTATATAAATAAAATGCATTATTATTATTATTATATGATATCTAGTGTGCAGATATCGCTAAAAGTGTCTCTATCTATCTCAAATGTACCCGTTGGCGGTTCTAGTGTTAAGGAGAGTCTGAGCCCTGACCTCTGTCTTGTAGGCTCTGAGCCCTGACCTCTGTCTTGCAGGCTCTGAGCCCTGACCTCTGTCTTGCAGGCTCTGAGCTGTGTGTACGCGGACCACCTGATGCAGAACCAGCAGATGGAGCAGGCTGGCTTGCTGCTCTGGAGATGTGGAGAACCAGCAGCCGCTCTGCAGGCGTTCGCCAGCGCCTCCTGCTGGAGGAACGCTGTGTGTGCAGCGCAGCAGATCCCCCTGCCTCCGGACCAGATAGCCCTGCTGGCACGAGACCTCGCAGGTAGAGGGAACGCGGGTAGGGGGGACGCGGGTAGAGGGGACGCGGGTAGGGGGGGGGACGCGGGTAGGGGGGAACGCGGGTAGGGGGGAACGCGGGTAGGGGGGGACGCGGGTAGGGGGGGGACGCGGGTAGGGGAACGCGGGTAGAGGGAACGCGGGTAGAGAGAACGCGGGTAGAGGGAACGCGGGTAGGGGGAACTTTTGTAGGGGGACCCTCTCACGGATCTGCGTTTCTCGTCACGATCGGTTGTCCTACGTGAAGCAAATGTAACGCAAGGCATTGTGGGACAGCATATCTCCTTTGCTTTCTAAATCAAGGTCCAGTGTTTCTAATGGACTGATAAAGGAAGCATTGAGCTCCTTTCCTACCGTCTCCCGAGCAGTGGTTCTCAGCGGCGTGAGGTGTCGTCAGGCGTGTCGGGGGAAATTATCCATTCCACTTAAATCGGTCTAAAAAAAACATTTGCTGCGATAATTTGTCATGTTACACCTGGGCTGCAATGCAATACTCTCGAAGGCCAGCGGGGGCAGTAGGTAGCGCAGGATAAATGCAGACTGAACTGACTCCTGGACTGAACCCTAGATATCCGTGCCGAGTGAGCGGTGGTCAAGTATATAAAAGACGGGACTGTGTCGTAGTCAGTTTAAAACGTCTTGGGTTGTTGCCGTGGGAATTGCACCGTGACTCAGAAGAGGTTAAACATCACTGAGAATCTGAACAGCTCTCCTCGTGGCTGAGAGACTTCCGGGTCCTTCCACTCCTCTGGGACCCTTCCTCAGATACATTTGCCCCAGCAGGGAGTCTCTGTACTTAAACCCTAAAACGTGTCCTCGCTCCCTCTCCCACAGAGAAGCTGATCGAACAGAGGAGACACTCGGAAGCCGCTCTGCTGCTGGACCAGTACGCTAAAGTGAGCAAGAAGCCATCGTGAATCTATCGAATATTATCTCACTCTCATATATTTATAAACATAACGTTACGCGTTTTCTCTTCAATACTTCCTCTCTAATATCAAACATTTGCTTTTTGTATATTTCTCTCGTTTATTTTGTATCCATCGGGAACATTTGCCCGTGTTCATGCCCTCTGTTCCTCCCCATAACTGCTTTTATCGGGAAACCTGGTTCTGATTTACAATAGAATTATGATTTGTATTGTTGTTATAATTACAGGACTGTGAGGAGGCCATCTTGGCTCTGATCACCGGGTCCGTCTGGGACGAGGCGCTGCGGCTGGTCAGTTTGAGTTCTGATCGACATATCTTCTCTTTTCCTTTGATGTTTTGTTTCTTTCCGTTAACCGACAAGTTTAATAATAAAAACAAATTGTGTTTCTCTTACACTGAACAAAAATATAAACGCAACCCTTTTGTTTTTGCTCCCATTCTTCATGAGATGAACTCAAAACATTTTCTATAAACACAAAATAACCATTTCTCACAAATCTGAAAGAATGTGTGATAGTGAGCACTTCTCCTTTGCCGAGATAATCCATCCCACCTCACAGGCGTGGCATATCAAGATGCTGATCAGACAGCGTGATTATTGCACAGGTGTGCCTTAGGCTGGCCACCATAAAAGGCCACTTTGAAACGTGCAGTTTTGCTTTATTGGGGGGGGGTCTGAAAACCAGGCAGTATCTGGTGTGAGGGTTAGGGTTAGGGGTAGGGTAATGTTGTGAATCGAGTGGCCTGTGTTCGTCGTCCATAACATACGCTTGCCCATACCATAACCCCACCACCACCATGGACCACTCGATTCACAACATTACCCTACCCCTACCCCTCACACCAGATACTGCCTGATGGTTATTGCACAGGTGTGCCTTAGGCTGGCCACAATAAAAGGCCACTCTGAAACGTGCAGTTTTGCTTTATTGGGGGGGTATGGGGGGGGTCCGAAAACCAGTCAGTATCTGCTGTGAGCGGTAGGGGTAGCGTTAGGGTTAGGGTAATGTTGTGAATCGAGTGGCTCATGGTGGTGGTGGGGTTATGGTATGGGCAGGCGTATGTAATGGGCGACGAACACAGGCCACTCGATTCACAACATTACCCTAACCCTAACCCTCACACCAGATACTGCCTGGTTTTCGGACCCCCCCCAGATCCCCCAATAAAGCAAAACTGCACGTTTCAGAGTGGCCTTTTATGGTGGCCAGCCTAAAGCACACCTGTGCAATAACCATGCTGTCCAATCAGCATCTTGATATGCCACACCCGTGAGGTGGGATGGATTATCTCGGCAAAGGAGAAGTGCTCACTATCACACATTCTTTCAGATTTGTGAACAATATTTGAGAGAAATGGTTATTTTGTGTTTATAGAAAATGTTTTAGATCTTTGAGTTCATCGTGTTTTGCGGGACAAATAAAAAATATCTGTTATCTATATCTGACTCTCCTGTGATGCATGTTCTGTCTGCTTCAGATCTACATGCACAACAGACAGGATATCACCGAGACCAACCTGAAGCCTGCGCTGCTGGAAGGTGAAGATCAACAGATATTTACCTCTGGGGATGTTGTGTTGTTGTTTACTAATGTTGTTGTTGTTGTTGTGTCAGCTTTCAGCACTCAGATTGGGTTCCTGGAGGTTCAGGTGGCGACGTTCACTAGACACCGAATCAGACTCTCCGTGGTCCGAGAGCAGAAAGAGAAACACAGACTGGACATGCTGGGTGAGGACTCTTTAAAGTAGAGGCACTACATACTGATATACATCTGAACATCAGCAGGAGAGGACTCTTTAAAGTAGAGACACTACATACTGATATACACCTGAACATCAGCAGGAGAGGACTCTTTAAAGTAGAGACACTACATACTGATATACACCTGAACATCAGCAGGAGAGGACTCTTTAAAGTAGAGACACTACATACTGATATACACCTGAACATCAGCAGGAGAGGACTCTTTAAAGTAGAGACACTACATACTGATATACACCTGAACATCAGCAGGAGAGGACTCTTTAAAGTAGAGACACCACATACTGATATACACCTGAACATCAGCAGGAGAGGACTCTTTAAAGTAGAGACACTACATGCTGGTATACACCTGAACATCAGCAGGAGAGGACTCTTTAAAGTAGAGACACTACATACTGATATACACCTGAACATCAGCAGGAGAGGACTCTTTAAAGTAGTGTACCCCCTGCGTTGTCCCTCAGATGAAGACGGTCCCGATTGTCCTGATGCTGAACTCTACTCCGAGGCCAGCAGTGTGATGACGGGATCCAAGTATTCCCACAGTAACTCCCGCATCTCCTCGTAAGTCTCTCACACCTGCACATGCCGCCAGAGGCGTTAAGGTTGTGTGTTGTGATGTTGAATGTCCCTGGTCTGTCTGCAGGAGATCCTCAAAGAACCGGCGTAAAGCGGAGCGGAAGAAGCTGAGCCTGAAGGAGGGGAGCCCGATGGAGGACCGAGCGCTGATGTACGCTCTGGGAGAAATCTTCACTACTGTGGACAAGATGAGAGGTACACACTCTGAAATACACACTCTGAAATACACACTCTGCAATACACACTCTGAAATACACACTCTGAAATACACACTCTGCAATACACACTCTGAAATACACACTCTGAAACACACACTCTGAAACACACAATCTGAAACACACACTCTGAAACACACAATCTGCAATACACACAGCAATACACACACAGCAATACACACTCTGAAAGACACACTCTGAAATACACACTCTGAAACACACACTCTGAAATACACACACTCTGAAATACACACTGCAATACACACTCTGAAATACACACTGAAATACACACTCTGAAATACACACTCTGAAATACACACTCTGAAATACACACTCTGAAATACACACTCTGAAAGACACACTGCAATACACACTGCAATACACACTGCAATACACACTCTGAAATACACACTCTGCAATACACACTCTGAAATACACACTGCAATACACACTCTGAAATACACACTCTGCAATACACACTCTGGAATACACACTCTGAAATACACACTCTGAAATACACACTGCAATACTGAAGCCTTCCGAGTAAATCGCCAGAACGCCGACACCTCCTCATCTCCACCGCTCCCATGTTTTATTTTGTGTTGCCATAAGTTAGTCTCTCTGCGTTTCTGCGCTGGGCTAATGCTAATGCTAATGATGCTAATGCGAGCAAATAAAATGGCGGCTTCAAAAAATGTTTCCGAGTTTTACGAGGCGTGGTTTGCAATCCGCCCAGCCAATCAGAACATGTTACTCTTTTCTCCCCAGGATAGTCCCACCTCTCTAGCGGGGACGGAAAAGGGGATGAAAGTTCTCATGAGGCGCGTTCACACTGCGGTACTTTCCCCACAAAGGTTCATGCGAACTTAGTTCATGATCGCGTTCACACCAAAAGGAGCCGGTACTAAAAGTAGTTCATGCGAACCTTTTTACCCGCTCCAAAGTCCCCGCTAGAGAGCAGGGACTTTCGAGGGGCTCTTTAGTGAGAAAAGAGCTATATTCCTGATTGGCTGGGCGGATTGCAAACCACGCCCCGTGAAACTCGGAAACATTTTTTGAAGCCGCCATTTTATTTGCTCGCATTAGCATTATTAGCATTATTAGCATTAGCCCAGCGCAGAAACGCAGAGAGACTAACTTATGGCAACACAAAAGAAAACGTGGGAGCGGTGGAGATGAGGAGGTGTCGGCGTTCTGGCGATTTACTCGGAAGGCTTCAGTAGCAGCTGCTGGGACTCCCAGCAGCTTCTACTGAAGCCTTCCCCAACTCCGGGGACTTCCGGCCGGGGACTCTGGCCGGCAGTATACGCCGTGAAGTGGGTTGCAGCCTGCCAGTAAACCCAAAGCAGAAGAAGAAGAAGTGACGTCAGCCGCTTCATTTGCCTAATCCACCCTCAGGGACTTGTTCCGGTGTGAACGCGATCTGTTCTCAGTTCATGAGAACGAGAGAGTTCTCATGAACCTTTGTGGGAAAAGTACCGCAGTGTGAACGCGCCTATGGACGAAGTTCTCTTTTTGGTGTGAACGCAAAATCCCAGGAACTATCGGAACCAAACAGGAAAAGTACTCCGGTGTGAAAGCGCCTCTTGGTTCTCCGGGGACTAAATGAATGAATTATCTGTGTCAGATAGGCTCTATGACGAGATGTGAATACTCATGGCTTGATGATGATTCATATTAACGTCCCGTTGGTGTTTATCATTGTCCCCAGAGGAGGTCCACGGGCTGCTGAAGGCTCTGGTTCTGTTCCACTTTGAGCGGCAGGCGGAGAAGCTGCAGCAGGTTTATGAGGAGTCCCTGCAGACGATGGAGGCGGCGCTTCCTGAAGTCTGGAGCGACGGACAGAACGTCCAGCCCCCGGTGAGAGCCGCACATATCTGCATAAAGTGCAGTTTAATATTATTGTACATATTGTACTTGTGCTACGACATGCACACTTTGGTAATGTGCATGAGATCTGTATTTTTATATTGAGTATTATTGCCATGTTGATATTTATCGTTTCTACTATGTGAATATTTACCGTTTAGGTGCCCAAAACATGCCTTCAAAATAAAAGCATAGAAACTACTTTAACTTATGACGCGAACTAAGAATACATACATTCATTGTAAATATTCTTTGTGTTTCTGAACTCTCCGTCTCGCTCTTCCCGCAGCTCACTGGACCCAACTCCACCGCCAACAGCATCATGGCGTCGTTCCAGCAGCAGCAGAGCCCCGCAGCTCCTCAGCAAGGTGCGTCCCATCGTCTCAACATCAAACTTTATTTACACGGCACCAACATCACACGTTCAATTCAATTCATTTGCTAGATGTACCTCACATTACGCCCACTTTACTCCACGATGAAAACACTCGCTGTAAGTGAAGTGCGAGGTCTGAGCTGACGTAATGTACTGAACACGTTTCTTTCCCCGAGCAGCTGCTGACGTCCTGGCTCCTCCGAAGATGAGGAACGGAGTGAAGTGGAAGCTGGCGGTTCTCTCATAAACATGTTTTTAGTTTTTTTAAACTGTAAAATGGTAATTGTGTAATAAAGGTCTCCTCCACGCATCTATCGTGTGTTTTCTGGCTCGTGCTAAATCTGAATAAAATGCAATTCAACAAACAAAATATTCCTTCACAAAAGTCACACGAATCAAAACAAGAGAAAGATTCAAACTTATAAACGGCGTCTCGACGGCTTCTTCCACACAGGTTGCATTTCTCTGTCTCCTAAAAGCCGGCACTCTGGGAGTTGTAGTCTTTTTTAATGCTCTGGACTACACTGTTGCCCCTTTCACACCAACGCGGGTCCAGGGCCGGTTCGGAGCTGGAGCCTGATAAGCATCGGTTTGTCCTGTTCACACCGCAGCGGAGCCGCCTCTTCTCCCCCGAAAACCGGTTCTTACCAAGCTCCAAAAAAGTGTCGGCCTAGAAGCAAGAACCGCTTACGTCGGAGGCGGGGCCGAGATCAACCTGAGCTAACGGTTAAAGGCGAGTTATATTATATTATAGCAGCTATCGGATGGAATCAATGCATGGGCTGCACAGGCTGTCGTGTCGGACCATCACAAGTAGAATCATAATGAAAAATACGCCGGTAAACTGTGCCTGTAGAAAACGGCTTATGCTACAATAGGATAGCAACAAGTAGTCAAGATAGACAGTTTAGCTTCGGTTGCTATGGTAACATCACCCATTTTATACCAGAGAAACTTTAACCGCGTCAATTCACACTGAAATCGTATGATTCAAAGTAACGGTACGTCCACGTGGCGGCGTGCGTTGCTTCAACGGGGGTGACGTCACGCTTTGCCTCCGTTGCTCGCTTCGACATTTGAGACAAGTTCAACTTTTCGACGGAAGCGCCGGCCAATCGAACCTCGTGCTTGTGTGTCCGGGGCGGGAGATTAATGTGATTGGTTGTCGGTCGCACGCCAGACACGCCCACCGGCAAGCTTCAACGCGACGGAACCGTGTGGACGTTACGTAACACGATCATCGACCCGACGCAGTCCCCCGTTGTTGTTGTTGTGAGCGTAAGCACGGAGCTAGCACGGGAGCTGCGTGGGTGAGAAAGGGGCGTGTGACAATATTATATAAACCTTTCTCAGATAACGAAACAATTGTCGGTTCTCCTCTGGTTCTCGGTTCTCCTCTGGTTAAGCCCCTGTCGCGCTGTCCCGAAATTGACACCCGATGGACCCACGATAAAGGAAACGTTCAAATTCGGCTGTGATCGTAGCAACATCGGGCCGTTCGTGAGGGCATCTTAAGCCATCGTACGACCGCCGGTGGAGTTTCTCAGGCTCCGGCGGCAACTTTGAGCGTGACTTCGTAGGCACTCGTGAGGGCATCTTGTCAAGTCATGTCATCTTCGTGTTATCATCGGTGCTTTCGCCCTCACTCTGATCGGGGCGAATGCCCGATGGCACCGATGATAACACGATGCCCTCACGATGGCCTTACGAAGGGCAACATGGACACACGAATT
Organism: Champsocephalus esox; assembly: GCA_036324585.1. Classification (NCBI taxonomy): domain Eukaryota; kingdom Metazoa; phylum Chordata; class Actinopteri; order Perciformes; family Channichthyidae; genus Champsocephalus; species Champsocephalus esox. Next base: position 3,257,078 of record CM070498.1, read on the forward strand.
CAACACGAAGATGAACCTTCTCGAGGTCCTTCGGCTATTTGTTGGCATGCCAAAGATTTTGCCGCCGCTCACGAAGTTGCTGCCGGAGCCTGAGAGACTCCACCAGCGGTCAGACGATGGCTTGAGATGCCCTCACGAACGGCCCGATGCTACGGTCACAGCCGAATTTGAACGTTTCCTTTATCGTGTGTCCATCGGGTTGTTTTACTGCACAACAAAATCATGTAAACATATTATGTAAACAACCCAATGTGTGTTCTGTGAAACTGAAAAGGATATCATATTTTATTTTGAAGGAGAGTTGACAGGAAATTGTTGTTGCTATGGAAACAACATGACGGAGAACACGTAATATCTTATAAAGACGGATAAAGTAAAGAACAAAGTCTGAAGATATCAGTGCAGTGTCATAGCACTGTAGCATCATTGTTTTTGGTGCTTTCGTTGCCGTTGTTTTTCTTGAATGTAATGGTATGTTGCCTTCGTGTGGCTCGGGGCCGTCTTCGTGCGAAATTCACAATTCCATATTTGTGTGACAGTGTGACAGGGGCTTAAATGGTTCTCCTCTAGTTGATGGTTCTCCTCTGGTTCTCGGTTCTCCTCTGGTTGATGGTTCTCTTCTGGTTGATGGTTCTCCTCTGGTTGATGGTTCTCCTCTGGTTCTCGGTTCTCCTCTAGTTGATGGCCTTGGTTCTCCTCTTGTTGATGGTTCTCCTCTGGTTCTCGATTCTCCTCTTGTTGATGGTTCTCCTCTGGTTCTCGGTTCTCCTCTGGTTGATGGCCTTGGTTCTCCTCTTGTTGATGGTTCTCCTCTGGTTCTCGATTCTCCTCTTGTTGATGGTTCTCCTCTGGTTCTCGGTTCTCCTCTAGTTGATGGCCTTGGTTCTCCTCTTGTTGATGGTTCTCCTCTGGTTCTCGATTCTCCTCTGGTTGATGGTTCTCCTCTGGTTCTCGGTTCTCCTCTAGTTGATGGCCTTGGTTCTCCTCTTGTTGATGGTTCTCCTCTGGTTCTCGATTCTCCTCTTGTTGATGGTTCTCCTCTTGTTGATGGTTCTCCTCTGGTTGATGGTTCTCCTCTGGTTGATGGCCTTGGTTCTCTTCTGGTTGATGGTTCTCCTCTGGTTGATGGTTCTCCTCTGGTTCTCGGTTCTCCTCTAGTTGATGGCCTTGGTTCTCCTCTTGTTGATGGTTCTCCTCTGGTTCTCGATTCTCCTCTTGTTGATGGTTCTCCTCTGGTTCTCGGTTCTCCTCTGGTTGATGGTTCTCCTCTGGTTCTCGGTTCTCCTCTGGTTGATGGTTCTCCTCTGGTTCTCGGTTCTCCTCTGGTTAATGGTTCTCCTCTGGTTGATGGCCTTGGTTCTCCTCTGGTTGATGGTTCTCCTCTGGTTGAGGGTTCTCCTCTAGTTGATGGCCTTGGTTCTCCTCTGGTTGATGGTTCTCCTCTGGTTCTCGGTTCTCCTCTGGTTGATGGTTCTCCTCTGGTTGATGATTCTCCTCTAGTTGATGGCCTTGGTTCTCCTCTGGTTGATGGTTCTCCTCTGGTTGAGGGTTCTCCTCTAGTCGATGGCCTTGGTTCTCCTCTGATTGATGGCCTTGGTTCTCCTCTGGTTGAGGGTTGTCCTCTGGTTGATGGCCTTGGTTCTCCTCTGGTTGATGGCCTTGGTTCTCCTCTAGTTGATGGTCTCCTCTGGTTCTCGTTCTCCTCTGGTTGATGGTTCTCCTCTGGTTGATGGCCTTGGTTCTCTTCTGGTTGATGGTTCTCCTCTGGTTGAGGGTTCTCCTCTGGTTGATGGTTCTCGGTTCTCCTGTAGTTGACGGTTCTCCTCTGGTTCTTGGTTCTCCTGTAGTTGAGGGTTCTCCTCTAGTTGATGGCCTTGGTTCTCCTCTTGTTGGTGGTTCTCCTCTAGTTGATGGCCTTGGTTCTCCTCTTGTTGGTGGTTTTCCTCTGGTTCTCGGTTCTCCTCTGGTTGAGGGTCTTGGTCGTGGCTCTGAGCTTCTTCAGACGCAGCGCTCTCAGGCGGAGCTGCAGGTCCACGGCTGGTCTGTCTCCCAGCCTCACGGGGACCTTTGAGAGGTTGAAGTCACAGACTGTGGGGTAGAAGTCGTACGACACCTGGCAGCTCCTGGAGGAGGAGAGGTATCCCTCAGCGCTGACCGTCACTCGGTAGTCTCCGGGGTTCAGAAGACGCCAGAAGTCACCATCTGAAACTGGAGGAGGAGAGAGATGGAGAGTCAGGACTCAGAGACACGAGGAGAGCTGGAGCTTTGATGGCCAACACGGATCTTTAATACAAGCATCGGCCGGAGAAATTCACATCACAAGTCACACAGCCAGAGGTTCTGACTGCACGGGTGGGTTGCCATGTCAACTCTGCCCAGCCTCTCTCTCGATAGACCTTTTAACTAGTTAACAGAGAGTTAGTGAGCATATTGGGGAGGCGCAACCATCTGGAGACAGCGTCCCACAGCCGTAAACCACTTTGTGACCGAGAGTTAACTGGAGCCTCCCATTCCTTAAGAGAGATAGCAGAGCCAGGGTTTGGTCGTAAATGTCAACACACAGAAAAGGTTAAATATCTAAAGTAAAGACAGAAATATTCTTTGACAGTGAGGACAAACTGAGGAGATGAAATAAGAGCAGCCCCTCATCCATTGGTGTGTCAGCGTGTGTGTGTGTGTCAGCGTGTGTGGTGTCGCGTGTGTGTGTCAGCGTGTGTGTGTCAGCGTGTGTTGTGTCAGCGTGTGGTGTGTGTGTGTCAGCGTGCTGTGTGTGTCAGCGTATTGTGTGTGTGTGTGTGTCAGCGTGTGTGTGTGGTAGCGTGTGTTGTGTGTCAGCGTGTGTGTGTGTGTGGTCAGCGTGTGTGTGTGTGGGGTGGGGTTGGTGGTGGTGGTGGTGTTTGTGTGGTTGGGTGGTGGGGGGGGGGGGGGGGTGGGTGTGGGGTGGGGTGTGGTGTGGGGGTGTGGTGGTGTTGTGTGGGGTGTGGGTGTGTGGTTGGGGTGGGGGGTGTGTGGGTGGTGTGTGTGTGGTGGTGGGGTGGTGATGGAGGGGGTGGTGGGGGGTGTGTGTGTGTGGGTGGGTGTGGGGGTGGTGGTGGTGGGTGTGTGTGGTGTGTGGTGGTGTGTGGTGTTGGGTTTGTGGGGGGGAGTGTGTGTGTGGTGTGTGGGGGGGTGGTGGTGTGGGTGTGGGTGTGGTGTGTGGTGGTGGGGGTGGTGGGTGTGGTGGGGTGGGGGTGGTGTGGTGGGGGGGGTGTGGGGGTGGGTGTGTGGTGGGTGGTGGTGGTGGGTGGGGTGGGGGTGTGTGGTGTGGGGGTGTGGGTGTGGGTGGGTGTGTGGGGGTGTGGTGGGGGGGTGTGGTGGGTGGTGGGGTGGTGTGGTGGGTGGTGGGGGTGTGGTGGGGTGGGTGTGGGGTGGTGGGTGGGGTGGGTGGGGGTGGTGTGGGGTGGGGTGGTGGTGGGGGTGGGGGGGTGTGGTGGGTGGTGGGTGTGTGGGTGGGTGGGTGGGTGGGTGGTGGGGGTGGGGTGTGGTGGTGGTGGTGGGGGTGTGGTGGGGTGGTGTGGGGGTGGTGGTGGGGGTGGTGTGTGGGTGTGGTGTGGTGTGGGTGGTGTGTGGGTGGGTGTGGTGGTGGGGTGGTGGGGTGGGTGGTGGGTGTGGGGGGTGGGGACGTGTGTTGGTGTGTGTTTGGTTGGTGTTGGGGTGGTGTGGGTGTGTGAGTGTGTGGGTGTGTAGTGTGGGTGGAGTGTGTGAGTGGAGGAGTGGTGTGTGTGTGAGTTGGTGTATGTGTTGTGAGTGGGGGTGTGTGTGGTGGTGGTGTGTGTGGTTGGGGTGGGTGTGGTGGTTGGTGGTGGTGAAGTGTGTGGTGTGTGTGGTGTGTGTGGTGGTGGTGTGGTGTGTGTAGAATGTGTGGTGTGTGGTGGTGTGGGAGTGTGTGAGTGGTGTGATGGTGGGGTGGAGTATGTAAGTGTGTGTTATCAGTAGTTAGTAGAGATTTTGTAGTAGTATAATATGATATATTTTATGCATTATGCCATATATGATTTATTATTTTTGTTTCTTCTGTATTCTTATAATTATAATCATACTATCTTGTGCTGATTCATTCTTTAGGCTTCTCTATCTTATTCACTCAGTTAATACTCTCACATTACCGTTGTGTTACTAAGCATCATTAACTTGATCTCTCCATACACTCAAGATCTCTTCTCTCAAATCTACACTAACTCTCTCCATCTCTTCCTCTGTACATGACTGACTTAATTATCTCACTCACTCAACACTTCAGAGTAAAATGGGTACTCTCCATCACAAAGGAGTCTCACTCTCTAGTACACTCACTCACTACAGTAGTTTACAAACTTGCTCCTCTCTCAATAGATCACATCAGGACAACGAACTCTACTTCTCTCTTCACAGCACACAACACACTCTCCTCACGTTTCTCCTCAAACTTACTAAATTAACAAATCTATCGTCTATCTACACACAATGGAACGACTCACAATCATTAACATTCTCATAAATATTCAATATACAAATTATCTCTATCAGCAAATCAAAGCGCATGTTCTCCAGGGTGGGAGCGAGGCTGCAATTAGTTGTTTTTGGCACTTGGCTCAGGTGTGGGGTTGTTTTATCTGTATGTAAATACACATCTATCATCATTTTTTGTCTTCTTCTCAGCATCTTACCTTTTACTATATTGCATTCTTTACTAACGTATTACAAACTGTTTTCTTACTCTCTCATACAGAGACTAAACTATCTACTCAAGATTTAATAGTGCTCGATCATCACCTCACTTACACGTTAAAACCCAACAATACGGGGGGGGGGGGTGGGGGGGTGCCCAAATCACTTCTACATCTTCTTACTATTTTTACTGCTCAACTTAGGCTTTCTCAATACTCTCTACTATTTCTTTTTATCTACCCTCTCACACCTCTTCTAGGGCAAAACACTCATCACAGAGAAACTTCTCATTCTTTAAAGCCATAACTTCGGCTTCAATACCTCTCTATGACAATCATCTCCCATATAAAATCATTCTAAATGACAACATACGGTCCATCACTATTTTTACAGTCTCACTTTCTTCATAGTGGAGTGTAGTCGTGCCAGGTTGGGATTGGGTATTATGTATTACCTCTTCTTATTAATGTACAACATGGAGCTCAAAACAGCTCTTTTCGACAAATTGCAAACGATCCGCATCTCAGAACAACTTCAGCAATACATACGAATCTCTTACTTCTACTACTTCCTTCGTACATTTCAAGGCACTATTATGAACTCATTCCTGATCTCTATCTTGACATTATTCCTCTCTCTTATCTCCTTATCTATTCGAACATCAATTAGGCAGTAGGTCGTTCGTTCATACTCATCAATGAACCACTACTACTATCAAGTCTCAAATTATTTTCTCAACATGCTCTATCTCTATTTATTCATCTCATAAACTCATTTTCTCTCATCCACAATCTCCATCATACTTATATAAATATGTTTCTCCTTGCTACTTAGAATTTCTTACTCCAGCTACAAGAACACATACTCTTCATCAACAACTACTTACTACAAACTTCATTCCCCTCCTCTATACAACAGACGACACTCACAATACCTCTTCTTTTCTATTCTCTACTCTCTCATCTCTATTTCTACATCTGCACTCAAATTACTTCTCTTCGTTACACTCTCCCTCACTCTAATACTTCTTATCTAATACTACTACTTACTCCATAATCAATCTAAAACTACAAAATTAAGCAGACACTCTCATCGCAGATGCCTCTCTACTGCCATACTAGTGCATATAAGACACATCTAACACATTCAGTACACTTCTATCAACTACTACATCACCTTTTTTATACTCTCGACTCCTGTCACAAAATATTACAACATTCTTCTAACTTGCACTATTACCTTCTTATTCTTATAGCTCTCCAGCATAAGGTATCTGCTTTACTCATATCATGGACATATCACTTCTTATAATTTGGACTTTATCTCTCAAGCAGCATCTCTCTATAACTACTCTACTATTTCTAGGTATAGAGATTGTCAGCTTTAAAATCATACTCTTCATATTATTAGCAATTGATCTCTTAATTAAATTCTATTATTATCTATAAGCTTAGTTTTATTTTATACTGTTTCTATATTCAATAAAAATTCTTTTTTTTTTTTTTATAATATTTTATCATTCTTTATACATTTTATAATTTAATTCTTTTGTATTTTTATAGGGGTTTTTTGGAGGTGAAGTGTGGTTTAATTATTTTATTATTATATATTTCCTAGGATTTATATATATCTTATATTTAGACAGGGATCCTCCCATCCCCTTTACAAATAAGGGGGGGGGGGTATATGAAACCCAAGAGTTGTAGGGTATGGAGATTACTTGATGAATATATTAGTAGGGTAATAGTTATTTAAAATATATTATATTATTTATTAATATATATCTTATTATAATCTGATATTACTACTTTAGATATGCTCCGTACTTCTTCTTTCTAGCTCGCTTCTTCTCTTTCTTTTCCTCATTAATCTTTCATGCTTTTCATCTCTCATTCTCATATCATCTTCTTTCAATCATGTAAATCTTTCATTACACTGCTCTCTGACAACTACACTCTCACATATTGCACTTCTTTCTACTCTCATACAGCTCTACTTACTTGCTATATTTCTCCTCTTCTGATAGGATAGGGGGCTCTCATACTAATTTTGTTATCACTATTCTCTGCTCAGCTTGCATATTAAATGCTCTCTTCCATTTCTTTTAAATTGTCATCTATCTCTCTCACTTCTTTTCTAATGCTCTATTTAATAAAAATTCACTCTATCTTTAATTGTCTTCTACATCTTGTATTCGTACATCTTCTCTTCTATATCTTAACACTACTTTCTTATCTTTATCTTCTATTGCACTGCCCTGGGCCTTTCAACCTATAGTAATGCTTACTTTGGTCCAGTTCGAAATTCGATGCTTTGTCTGCTTTCTATACTGAAGGGCGGCGTAACTCTTAACTTATTTTACTCTATCTTACTAAGGTAGGTTTAAGGCATCTTCATTGCCTCTCTACGACTTACTCCAGCGCGTGTTGGGAGGATGCCATATGGGTGGGTGGGGGGGGGTGGTGGATAAGTGATGACACTTTTGTACTTCCTTCTTCATACTGTATTAATTAATCTACCTTAACGTCATATTCCCCCTGCTATGCCACGATTTATCTACACAATTAGCTTAATATACAGATTTTCTGTTCTCACTGTTATTCAGTTCTTTCTCAAATATCCATACTAATGCTTAGCTTTAATCTTCTTCAGCTATTACTAGCTTACTTCTTTATATCTCTATGTAGCCTTGATAATCAAGGTCTTGTTACCTCTTTATAAATTTCTCCTTACTTATTAATTGTCCTTTCTTCTATTTTGTCTAACTGCTTCTTTTGTTCATCAAACATCTACAATAACATTAATTAAGAACGACCATAATTAATCTCTTATCTTTTCGAATTCAATATAATCTTTATTTTCAGCTCTTTTAATTTATCTCATCTGCCTATACCTAAACTCTCTTGCATTTACTACTGACACATTCACTACACTCTACTATCTATAATGGATTATCCTTTGGTGGGGAATGCTCTTCATCAGATGAGTGTGGTTCTCAATTCTAAGGACTGTGTGTGATTCTTTATTTGCGAGGGCTCTACTCTCTACAGCGCTGCTCTAATACGACTGTTTTTATTTTTTCTAATTACTCTTTAAGCTCTATACTCTTAGCATCTACCATCTTGAGAATTACAAACTTAGACTATTTTCCTGGAGACATCTATCACATATAATCTCTCTTAACCTATACTTTATCATTTTTTTCACTACCTGATGCTTCTCTATACTACTTTTTTTACATCAATACTCTCCACTATGGTTTCAACTTCAATCATAGCACACTTTACTCTCTCACCTTATTTTTGAACAGATATCGGTCTCAGCTATTAGCCTTGCACATCTCCACTCTCACGTAGGTCTCACTTAACACTTCCACATATCTGATCTCATACACTCTTCTCTCTATTTGCTCCCACTTTCTTTTTGCTAACATCTCATCCCTTACTACTCATATCTATTTATATTCAGCGTCAATTCTTTCTATCTCCCTATCAGTTTATCCGTTTCACTAATTTCTCATTTAATACAACCAGAACACTGTTAACTTGACTTATAATTATTAATTTTATTCTAATTATTTGTTAGTTGATTTCATCTTTTTTATACTGTCTCACTTCATAACACACTTTCTTATTTACTTGCTAATTATAATTCAGTAACACTAAACTGCCTTATTACCTGTTGCTAAAACAATATTCTAAGTAACTATCTATCATTACATCAAACTCATATTTGCATTTAATCTCACTCACTTCCTTTTTCTCTCTTTAATCTTTTGCTCACATAAACCTTCACTCACTTTTAGCTACTCTCTAAAACTCGATACCGTTACTATTACTCTCTCTCACTTTGCACTCAAACAAAGTAATTTTAACACTTTATTTTACACGACACATCATACTTTATTACTATTCTTATGGTGTAATTCTACTAACATTAAATAAGAGATTATTCTGATTGTTTATTTCTTCTAGCTACTTTCACTCAGCAACTTACATTTCGCTGACTTCATCATGTGCTCTTCTTCATCACGACACTCTCCATGTTCTCCTCACTACCTACAATCATCTTCTCTTTCTACATCTTAGTCGTCTCTTTCGTTTTACTTATTTCTAATTTGACTTTGCTAGTAGCGCATTTTAGTAGAATCTATAGTCACTTTTACCCTTTAGAGTATTTATCAAGATATTATTATCCTATATCTGCACTTCGTCTCCTCTTATCTCATGCTCTACTATCAATGGTCAATTCTATCTTTTCAACACGGGTCTACTTTACTTTCTTCTTGTATTAACTCTCTCACTTTTACCTTATTATGGTCCGGGGATATCCTAATAACTATCTTACAATTTTTCTTGTCTGTTATTTACGCTCTCTACCTTGCTACTTCAGTACCTCGGCAAAAAAGACACCTACTCTAGTCTAAAAGCATCTTATATAATTCCAGATATAATAGCTTTATATACTTTTCTCTTATTTCTTATTGTAATTTACAGCCTCTCTCATCCTAATCAACAAATACTCAAAAATTGCTAACTCCTATTCGCATTAATGTAGCACAACCACCTTTTTTATATGTCTCCTACCTTGCAACTTCACTCTAAACAAATCCGACATTGAACATTAACTTTTGGAATATCTCTATTTCTACAGATCTATCTCTACTATCTTATATCTTAGCAATTTAGTACCTCTTAACTGAGCATGTTATGATTCAAATCACTATAGTCCTCTATAGATAGAAGACGTAATATCTCTTTCACTTGTGATCTCTTAAATCTTCTTTTATAAGGTTCATTATTTTTTATCTTGTCTATTTTTTGAAATCTTCTTGGACATCATTCAACCTACTTATTCCATTTACAATATAAAGGTCTCTGGAACTTTATAATTATCTGCTTAATCCTTTTAAGCTGAGATTCGGTATTGCTAAAATTGTTCTATTGTTAACCTATTGAAGAGACTATCTTCTTCTTATTTCTTAATACTAACTACACACGGATTAATCTACTCTCTCTAAGTCGTCTACTCACATATCATGATCATGTTTCCTTAAGCCTACTATTACTCTCGAAATTCCTCATCTCCCATTCTACTTATCCTCTTCCCTATCTCACAGCTCTATTCCTTATAACCCAATACTCTATCCACCTCTCTCCTCTTCATATTCACTCCTTTTTATAAATTTAATCTCTACCTCCTTATACTAATCTTCCTCTGACTGCCAGTTTCACAACTCTTCCTCCTCACTCCCAACTTCATATACATTTATATGCGCTTCCATCTCTCTACTATCTATTTATCTTAAAACCCTTCTGTGCTCTTCTCCCTTTTTCTCTTTCTTGTCAATTCTTCTCTTTCCTCGTTCACTAATTCATCTATATTCCTTACGACTATACTTATCTTTACCTCAGTCTTCACACATCAACTTACCATATTACCTACTATAATCTTTCATATCATTTTAATAATTATTTAATTTATTTAAATTATTTATCTATTTTTCTTTTCTTATTTTGACTCTCTTATTTTTCATCTTTACATTATAATTCTTGTTTATATTATATACTTATCTCTTTTTATTCTTATTCTTTTCGCTATTTCTCAACCTTCTTTTTTTTACTCTCTCAATTACTTTCACTCTATCCAACCCTTACAGTTTTTCATACCTACTATTTTTTTTAATTATTGACTTCTTTTGATACTGTATCTTATTCTCATTAAATCCCAATCTTTATATTTGTATTTCTTTATTTACTTTTTTTTAATTTTGTAGTTTGGTCATTTATATATAAATCTTTATTAGTTGGTATTGATTATTGATAAACTCGATTACCCCATGGCATTAATTCTCTTCTCTATATCTGCTTAATAGTGTATATCTTCGGTAATGGTACTGCTCACTGATTATCCTCCAAGCTCTTTCTTTTTTTATACTATTCTATCTTATTATATCTGGTCTGACATCTATTTATGCGTTGATTATTATACCATTTCGCCCTCTTTAGATCTTCTAATGTCTAGTGACAATTCAATCAACTGAATTGGTACCCATCACTAATATAGCTCTTTACCCATTCTTGTCGGCTCCTGCCTTCTCATAGACGACATCAAGTACTTTCTCCTTGTGGACCAAATATAGTATTCTGCTAGTCCTACTACTTCACTTACGACTCTATTTTATATCTTTCCCTTCTTAATCACATATATATTGACATTAGATAGATCAACGTCTTCCTACATACCTATCTTACCTCAATACCAGGGGGAGCAGAGCCAGTCCTCACTGAGCTACGGAACCCTCATGTTCTGTTTTGCTTTATTTATCTGAATTTTTATTATACTAATATAGTTTTTTATTGTATATCTCTTCTATAACTATCTTCTTACAATGCATGTGTCTTTCATGCTGTATTATCCTATTTCATTGGTCTCCTCGTAGTACTGTAGACGTTTTCTAAGGCTGCTAATATCCACTCGTCTTCATCATTCTTCTCAGACTTATTCATCCTTTGCGTCAATTTTCGCAATACTACATTTGTCTCTCTTCCTCCTTTATTCTACTTAATTTATTACTACTAGTTATATAGTTTAATTGAATCTTCCATCCTCTTGGGTAAATCTTAAGCACATTGCCATGTAATTATTTCTACAACTTTGATCTTTGTATCTCTCTTTCTATATTATAGTTATATAATTTTATTGGCTGAAATTATGTTTGATTGGTTTGATTTCATTCTTGAATATATGATATTGTATCAGCTTATCTGCTACACGTTTTAATTGTATGTGCTAGATTGATTTGGACATCTGATTATAGTTTATTGCTTTGTATTCTGCTTGATTCTGTATCTCAAACTTATTTTACATTTTATCTCTCATCTTATACTAGATCTATCCTTTTTTGCTACCGATTGGTTTCTTTATCGCTTTCCACACTAATCTTATATATTAACTATTATTTTTCTTGCTTTATAATCTATCTCTAGTTTTAATTTTTCTTTACGTATATCTCACCATCATAGTATTTCTAAATTCACTCTTCCTTTTTGCCATCCTCTATTCTAACGTGCATATTACTAACTATATTTTTAATTTATTTACTTATCAGTCATATCTATCAATACATTCATCTTACATCATTGACACTACATTCTTACACTACTCTTAGCCTCTATTTTGTGCATAGTCAAAATAAAATCTACATATTGGTTAACTTGCGAACTCTATAATAAATGTATCTAAACACTTGTCCTACTCCAACTTTCTCGTTCTTCTAGAATTATATTCTTGGATTTTCTCGAGATCCTGCACAACTGTTCTTATTCGTCTCCATTTTGGGATATACCTTCACATCTAGCATTTCTCATCATACTTGCAATGTAATGTAATTACAGGTATTGCCTACTTTTTATCAAGTTGAGTTCTAATGTTATCTCATACTACTTGAGAACACCTCTATTGCTTACTACTCCTAAACATGCTAGAAAAACACATACAAAATTACATTTTTATTACCTATCTACTGATCCATGGGAATTCTCTTCTCTCAATCATCTTCTGTATATTCACATTACTAGCTGACTACTCTTATTATGCTATTCACTGCATACACTTATCCCAATCAGCTGATAACTATGTTATACTCTACTTTCCTCTCTGGATACTAATCTATATTATCATTCTCTAAGTTAATGGCTTAAATTATATTCTTCACTCTACTACATTCAATCTCACATTACCTTTGCTTATAACTACGAATTCTCTAATAATGCTATCATAAGTGATATCTTTATACTATTATTTTCCCGTATAATTTTTATGCTTATGTCAATTTTATATATATATAATCATTGGATTTATATTTCTCTATCGTTATTCTGATTATTTGTGCTATTAATATTAACTTATTTGGTTCAATATAGATAATATTATACTTATTTATTTATTAGGATTCATTTTATTTATTCATTGTGATATTAAAGTTTGCGGAATGTTTTATATATATTAGTTGATTGAGTAGACTTCATGTTGTATCATAGAAACTTAACACCTCATTAATGGACTTTATATGCTAGCTATTCTATATTATTAGATATTTACTCTTAATTTCTATCTGCTCTCTATATTTTCATTCCTCTCTCTAGACTATCAATATTCTCATTAACCTGTAACTTATTCTTCTTGAACGCTTTATTTCTCTCTATCTGTACCTCTTAAATTTCACTATCTATATCAGTTACTAACGATGTCTCTTTCTATATGCTTACATTATACAAAGCTTACCCCCCACGATGTGTTTTTTTCTCTCAGCTATATCTCTTCTTATCTACTGTTGTCCGCACCCCCCCCCTCCCTCGCACACTCACCCCCTCCACACAGACTCAACCCACCCCCTCCCCCCCCCCTCGCCCTACTCCCCCGCTCCCCCCCCCACACCCCTCACCTTGTACTAAGCCACCCCCCCAACCCCTTATTGGTTTGATGCTTATCACCTTCTGATCGTGCGAATACGCGACCTATATCACACGGCAGCCCCCCCTCGACCCCCCCACACCAGCCAACAGTACCCAACAACATATTGTATATAACAAGTGGACGAGGAATGTGTGGTGCCATCACCTACCACAAACAGAAAAACACCCGCCGCGTTGATATATCATCTCTTGGGTGGTGTTTTACAGAGAGGTGTGGTTAGGGGGGGGAACATGCACCCCACAAACGACCAGCCGCGACGCCGAGCGTGGCGTAAAGCACACCTGATCCAGCGCTCCCCCCTCCACCCCACAAATGCCTGCACGCACAACAAACCCACGGGTTGTAGGTAAAAGATTTATATGATGATATATTGTGTTGATAATGATATATTTTATAAAGATGAAACTCCACACTTCTTATTTAAATAATGTTGTATTTTAATGTATTGATTGTAAGATATATATGATATGTTAATTACTCTCTATTATATTGAGTATTGTGATTTGATTGGGTCTGTATTGATGGTGATATATTTTAATTGGTAGATATATGATGAAAATGATTTACTATTTTTAATTTATATTCATATAATTGGATGTCTTATATGTGTTATTTATCTATTTTGGATTTTATGTTAGTCTAAAATTAATTATATATTATATATAATCCTTTATTCTTATATAATATATATATATTTATATTTTGAGTATCTCTAATATTTAGACTCTGCACTAATCTTGGTGTTATGATATTCATAGTATAGCTGATGAACTCTGACTCATTTACACTCTCTCTTTCTCTCTTTCTTTATATTATTTAACTTGACAAACTAATCTTCTTTGTATATTCTATAATTCTGAGAATTTTTTTATTTGTGATCCAATTTGTTGCCTTATTCTTATCATGAAATCCTGTTTGGTTGATTTATAAATATTAATTCAGATTTCAACTCTTATCTAGTTAAATCTTATGCTACTCATTCTCTGTTTTATACTGCTTTAATATTAGGTTATTATTTGATAATGAACTCTAATAATTTTATAATTAAGTTTCTTTATGATGTCTATATTTCTTGTCTGGATGTGTCATACATTATACTTACCTATTTTCCTTGGCTTGTGGCTGGGAGCTTATTGAATTATTCATTCATATTCCCGGCTATGATTTTGATTATTCTTATTGCGGTATTATTATTTCATGTAGTAATAGTATATAATATCATTATAGTATTCTAATATGACCTTTGTATATTACTATAATATATTTATTGTGATATGTATTTTTCATGACTGCTGTTCGATCTAACTAAATTTGAATCTCTACTATCTTCTTTTAATTATATTGCGTTGTTTGTGTGCTAATTTATTATTGTCTATTTTATGTATATATATTGTAACTATTATTGGATCAACATTCATCTTATTAATGTATACTAAGCTTGGCATTTATTCTTATTTGTCACATAGAATTTCTATTAACTTATCCGATTGGCCATTATCTTATATCTTCTTGTCCCTTTTGCGTTGAGCGTCATTTGTGAACTAACCTGTGATTTCACATCAAACTCAACTCTCTCAATTTCATATTCACTTCATTCTAAAATCCTAGCTTCGGAATATTCAGCATAAACTTTCTACACAAGCTCTCTAAATTTTACCCTCTACTAACTCTCTATTGTACTCTGCAAGTACACAACTAAACATTTTTCTCTTTTAGACAACTGGAGTATCTATTCTATCTTTTCCATCTTTATGTATAATTGTATAACTATCTATATATATGTGATTGTGACTTATAATATATAGATGGTTTCTTTATTTTATAATAATATGATGTTATTGGTTGGGCCATGATATTATTATTTGTTCAGATTATCTAGTATATGCTTTATGTCTAATGTTGCTGATTTGACTATCTCGTTACTATTCTATCTCTGTTCTCTTTATATATCTACTTGTTCTTATTGCTATATCTCTTTGTGTATCTTCTATGACAAAAGGGTACTCTATAAGTCTCTACTACTACTCTAAGTGAATCACTTTTACAGTTGCTCTAGTTGTGGTTTCTTCTTGTTAGTAATATTTCGTCTGTTTAGTAGCTACTTTCGAGTTATGTTCATCTCTTTTACTTATCTCTCTAGAGCAGGCTCACTATCTGACTTAAAATTGTCACTAGTTATCACTGCTCATAATTTGTCACCTGCTCTTTTTAATTTCTACTCAACATACTCGCACATCTTTCTTCACAATTACTCATGGGTCACCTGAAAGTCATCTACTATATCCTTTCATACCCTTTCCTTCGACCTTATTCATATCCCATCTTAGATGTACGCCTTCTGCCCGTTGTTTTACCTTTAGAGTTCTCATCTTGCTATCTCTTCTTCTTTATTGACATTTATCCTCACTGATTCTTTAGCTCTAACAAACATCTAACAATCTCTAACTTAAATTGTTGGTGTTATACCCACCCTGTCGGTGCACATCTTTTGTCTATATGCTGTTCTTATACTTCGCTATATATGACTATTTCGTCTTTGCCTCTGATTCCTATCTACACTCATCTCATTACATCTCTCTCTCTGCATACTCTCTACCTCTTAGCATCTATTTTTTATTCTCATCTCTACAATTACTTCAATCTAATCTTCTCTCACACAACAATTTGTGGCGTGGTACTCTCTCTCTTCCAATAAGATCTTTCAATACTCCATCTCATTGCTTGCATCTACTCTGTCTACTAGCTCCTCTTCACTCTCTAACTTTATCAAAACTAGTCTCACACTTCATCACTCACTGCATCATATAACAAAGCGCTTAGGCATCTTAACCGCAACTCTTTAAACTAATGATCTGCATTCACTCTTACCCTATCCATCACAAGCAATTCTCTCTCTGGAGGACTTCTTCGGATTATTCTAATAACATATACTTCACAAAGTATCTATTCTCATATTTGCAGACATCACATACATATACTGCTCTTCTCTCTCACCACTTATACTGCAAGCTTCGTCTCCACTCATTAGGCTTAAAGCTATCAGCCTAACGACATATAAGCCTCCTATACAATGAAACTTATTACGTTATCACAGCATTTTAAAATACATGGACTCTCCTTATTGGTTAGACGACTACTAAACCTTGGAGGGCTCATCTCCTCTGTTAGTTTAAATTCATTCAGGCGACATGTCTGTTTATCACATGCAATTACTTCTCTATCGGTCAGCTAATCACACCCTCCATCTTCATCCGGACTTACTACATATTGCTCTATTGCTAACTCTTGGTTTACAAAATGTAACTACTCTCAAAGGTCCACAGACTTGATTCTCTTTATACGCACTTACTCATCGTAACTCCAAACTTATTAATCCGTCTGCATTGCATCGTGCTTGTGAGACATATCATTAAAATACTTTTATAAATTTTAATTAAGTATTTCATCAGTCACACTCTATTATATCCTACTGAATCTATTATTCATCTATATAACTAACTACTCTCATCTATCTTGAAATTTCTCTATTATAATGGTTATCTGTGATTACTTCGTTCAGTGATATCAGTTATATAAATATCTCATCATAGCATTCTGCATCATCTTCCTGCACTTATCTTTATTCACTACTATTAATCCTATAACTTCTTTTTGCTTGTCTCACTTGTCATTCCGTTTACTTGAATTATTAACAGCAATGAAGTATCGTTCATTTCAGGGGCCTACTCGTTGAGGTAGCATGCAGCTTAACAATATTGCATCCTTTGATCCTCTCTTACTCTCTCATCTAAGCTAATTTCATAATCTTTGCCTATACTACTAAGGTTCCTTCTTTCGGAGACATTCTTACTCTAGTCCTATCTTGTCCGTATACTTCTTAGCTGGAGGTACTCAAGAGTTACTTTCAATTCTATCTACTCTACTAATACTACTATTCTGCTTGTTAAGATCATTTACCTTTGTTAGCTTCTCAGTCTTACTCTCTATTCATGTGCTTTTCCTATACCTATCAATCATATGCATTACTTCACGTCTTTTCACGTCTTCTTATCTCTATCATTGCCTTTTATAATCTCTAACTTCAAACTCTTTTTGTAGACTCTCCAACTGCGTTGCCATAATAACTTATCTTTTCTTTCTCGTCTAATTTCTTCTTCATCAATACTCTATTTCTTTCTTATGGCTTCGGTACGTTACTAAACTTCTTTCACTAGGATAAGTTACGGTGTTTCTATCTTATCTCTTAACTACACCGCATAAGATATCGCTCGCTCAAGAGAGATCTTATCTGCATTGAATAATAGTCTCATTTTGGCTGTTCCTTATATTTAATCTCATTGCCCATAATATATGCTCTTACTTATAGAGCATCTCTTTCTATCTTATTTTCTTATGCGATTGTGTGCCTTCTCCATTTTATCTATTACATATCATTTCTATAGGCCTTCTGACTCTATATGTTTATATGGCTTGGCTTTTAATTTAACTAATAATTTTGCAGTATACTATCTTTTAGCATATTTCCTATGCCTGGAACAATCTCTTACAATAGAATAATCATCTACGTTGTATACTTCTTTTCTCATTGATTATCTAATCACTCTGAATCTCTATCTGCTAAGATGTGGCTCATGCTCTATTATCTTGGTATATTCTTGGGCTCTATTTCAAATCTGCTTACTCATCTCTAATCTACCTTTATTGTCTTCCTGCTCTTTTATAGCGTTTTTCATTCCTGACTCTGACTATATCTAAATTTATCACACTGTTCGCTAATACTTTTCTAAATATACTTAAGCTAGGTAATATCCTATAGGCCTGACATCTAGTATATCTGCACATATCTGGCATAATCCATCTACTTACCCTTATTTGTTTAGTTCTCATTTCCTCACTCTCTAACTACATCCTTCACTTCTTTATCTCCATTGGTAGATATGATACTTGTATGTGGCTTATTCTAGTGGTCTCAACATATTGCATATCATGATAAGTTCTTATTATGTTAGATCTTGAGATGTCTATTATAATTACAAATGATAAGTATTTACTGTTTTCTTTATTCTTGTTTTTAGGTGCCTGCATAGTTTTCTTTTATAATGCTCTATATCTTTCTTTCTACAATTACTTTCCATCTAACTTCTACTCTTCATATTCACTGGGCGCAGGGGTCTCTACTCTTCATATATCATATCTATTCTTTCCCTGTGGGCTAGCTCTAGGATAGCAGACTCATAGCTGTCTGCTCTTAATATGTAAAAGCATCAAGTACTTAGCAGCTTACCATTTATCCCTAATGATGGCCTTACTTCACTCTTCTATCTCTCAAGGGGTACGCTTTTGATGTATTTTACTTGGTTTTCAGGAACTTTACACAATTTCTTAGGCTTCATACTCAAGTCCAATCCAACTCAAGCATTTCCTATATGCTCCTTTTTCTGATTTCAGACTTAAAATGATCTCCATAGCTATGACTGACGAGCAATTTTTATGGCAATAGGGCAGGCAGCTCTACTAAATGTGAACTTTTCTATAATGTACGATATTGAGACTCCTCGCACAAGGCCTCTTATAAATATATGTAATGTCACTAAAGAGGCGTTCAACTACTCTCAGTTGATTTTTATCATTCTTACATAGATACTACCTGATATTTAATCTCATTCTTTCATTTCTGACTCTAACTACACTCTAGTTTGCTGGGAGCCTCTTCAGATCTATCATCTTACCTGCTTCTGGCTAGATTGTGAATAGTATATCTGATGACTATAAATTAGAATTAGTCAGGACAACGTTGTCGCTAACGTCACTTAAAATCATCATCATACACTCTAAACTCACATCACATACCCAAATTGTTATCACTACTCTAATCATGGTTCTACCAATAGTCTCTACCATACTGTGATACTCATTAATACCATCTGAAGCATCTCTCCTAATAAGAACCTAAAGCTCCTCTTTACGACTGCACTCGAGCGCGGTAATACTTCAGAATCACATACCGTACACTATCATATATCTGACACTCTACACTACTTCTTATGATCACATTCTCACATAATACATCATCTCCTTACTGAAAGACCAACCATATTTACTAGCATCTACTCATTGCAACCGTCTTAGCTATCTATCTCTGATTATTAGACATATTTAGTCTTTCTCAGTCCTATCAACTTCTTTCTTCCCGATTCTTATAATGCTAATTTTGCTATGATCATCATCCTCTAATTGCCTACTCTTCTTAATATCATCTCTGTACCTTTACTACTACCTATAATAAATAGTTATTGAGTGAGTGAATTGGGAATTAAAGCTATATTCTTGTGAGATCTTGCTCTTACTGCATCGAGATCACTCGTTAGTATCCTCTAGTACTTTACTGTAATCTCTATTACACAGTTCATCTAGCATTATTATCTTTATATTGTTCTTACTTCAACTCCGTATATCATCTTTATCTTTAAATTCTCACATCACGCCAGCTCTATCCTCACATCTTTTACTCCTTATAAGAGTCTTCACTTCAAATAAATCTTAAAAACTACTCATCACTCATCTCTATATATCTTGCTAAATCAGTATTTCATTCAGAGAGTTCCTCTGCTTACTCTATTTATTAAGTCCTTAATATATTGATTTTGTATTGATGTATATCGATGTTTATATTAATTCATGGGTACTTATCTCTATCTCATCTATTGCGCCTATGAAGTTTCTATCATATTTTTTTCCATTTCTCTATTCTATTATTTTACAATTTGCATTAATAATCTCTTCCTTTTCTCATTCTCTGATATATTTCATTCTATATATATGCTATGTTTAATACTTTACTCTTACTTGTTATCTTGTGTTCATTAATTTTATATATACTTCTACTTTAATTATTAATTTGCCTGATCTACTCTTTAAATCCGTTTTTATTCTTTATCAATCTCTTATCTATTATATATATTCATTATATCTCTTTTCTTGACTTCTAATCATCACTTTATATTATCTAGACATTGTCTTTCTATACTAGCTGGAACTAATGTCTCCAAAAAGATAATATCTCTTCTTAACACTCCCACTCTGCCTTGCCGACATATTGTTCGTAGGCTGATGCTCACTCCTTTAGTGTCTACACTACTTTATACATTTATCTCTCACTTTTACCAAATTGCTCTCTCACTGTTTCACATAACACAAGATACTGATCACTGACCTCCTAGGGTTGCCATACTTGCATATCAATCTATCTTTTCATCATGCAATGACTTTTTCTATCAACCTAGCAGAAACCCTCATTTGGTCTGTTTTAATTCACTCTCTACACACTTTCAGATTATTAGATTGCGTTTACTCTTTATACTCTCTACGTGTCACACCTCTCCTGCTCAAGAATTATCTTCTCTTCTCTATCTAAACTAGAAATCTTCCTATTCTCTCCTACTGCAATTTATTTTACACTCTCTTCTCAACTCATAATATACTCTATACTTATTCTCACACCTACAACATAGATTCATACTAACTAATCTAAGTACCTTCATTACCTCAACATTCTCTCTACATCTAATACACAAAGCTGCATACATGTACTCAAAAGCAAGCATGAAAAAGCTTAGCACTCACAGATTAGCTATAAGGCATCCTAACTTATCTCTCTCACACTCAACGCAACCATATTTCTACATTTTCATTATATATATAACATGACACACATATTCTCAAATTCATAGCCCCTTCACTATCTTCACTATCATAGATCTCACTCGAACTGCTACAGATCTAGGACAGTGGCTCGCGACCTCATTCTCTACATAACTTAACTGAATTCACTCTCTTAAATACACATATACTCTACTCTAAGCAACACTTAAAATCATCATACTTCACTACTACTCAGGAAAATCTTCTCTAATAGCACAAAGCATCTCCGAGATCTAATCACGTAGGGACACTTCCTTTGGCCATGAAATCTATATCTTTAACTAAAGCTACAATCTTCTGCATATCACTACTGTCAAGTGCTTTTGGATCTAACTATACAAACTCACATCTACACTCCATCCTCTCTGCTAGATCTAATCGATCCAATCACCTCTCGTCTCTCACTTACAATTTCTGAACTATTTGTCCTACCTACAGCATGTCCCCTCAGCTAATTTCTCTACGTTACTATGTTTTAAACAATCTACACTCTCATGAAAACTCACATCCCTATGCTCTACATATTAATTCTTACAACTCTATATTTATTCTATCGTCCGTATATATCATCGGATCTGAACTTTTCTCTCTGATTAGCTACTTGCTTTAAATTATTTACTTCTAAATTCAACACACTTATTCATCATATCTACTAGCTTGCTCTAATAACCTACTCTTACTCTCTCACTGCAATCCAGAGCTAATACACTCTTTACTTTCTTAACGGGAATAAGATTCTTCAACTTTGGGTGGCTATCTTTTTTTATGACTAGCGTTCATCCTTATCTATCCTCAGTGACTTTAATCTCTAAATTTTACTCAACTCCTCATCTTTACACTACTGCTACATCTCTCTATTATTAATTGTCACACTGTAGCTCATTCTCGTAAGGGGGAATCCACTCCTTCTTGCGTAAGCTTTTCTCACATAGTCAACTATGGAGGGGGTTCCCTAATAGCTGGTCACTTTAATTATACTCTCGATATACTGCTCATCCGTAATAATGTTAGATACTAACTCAAACTCTAACGACAATTTCACCTCATGTTATTAACTTCAGCTGTGAACCGCACTGTCACATGCTCTAATTCTACTTCTATCATCTTATCAATCTTCTTTATTTGTGCGTGTTAATCAGCTATATAGCGCTATTTATATTCAACTTTAGTGATACATCCTCTCAATTCTAGGACTTGTATTTTTTTTTTGATCTTTACATCCGTTTTCATATCTAATGAGTACTCGAATAGATGACATATCTATATTTGAGTATCTTCATCTTATTATTTGCTTGTTGATTAAAATAAGCCTTATAACTGATTATGCTGGCTCGATCTCTAATCTCTTCTTATAGGTCTCTAAATTCTTATTTCTTTTCATCTTTAGATTTACTACTTTTCGTATCTCTTCTTTCCACTATTTTCTACATTTCTTGTCTCATTCTGCTTCTCTTCTCCTTCTCATACTTCTCTCTGCTGCATTCAAGAAGCTATTTTCTCTGCTCTATGGATTTCACTTCTACTCAATCTCCATAGCAGATCTAACTCTTGACCTCATTCATTGTAATTCTCTACATGTCTCTTCGATTCCCGATGAGAGCCCTCCGATCCCCCAATGTTGGGATAAGAGATAGGTAATAATGATAGTTATCATATTATAATATTATATGGATAGGATATGATCTCTATCATTATGTATTAGTTTAATTGATATTTTTAGATCATTCTTTTTGTATATTATCGTTATATTTATTGTGTTATGCAGATATTATTAGTTGTTTCTATATATATTATATTTATATATATAGTTCAATATATGATTGTTTGGTTGCATGATTATATTGATTATATCTTATTATTATTTAATTTAGTGATATTTTATAAGATAATTTTCTATGTTCTTATTTAATTTCATATATATATCTTAAATTGCTACGCTTATATCTACATATTATAATTCTTAGATATTTATATATTTCGACTTCTATTAAGTCCATTTCATACTACATCTTTCTTCCGACATATCAAGTTGCTGCAACTCGCTTAATATTTCTTCATCTCTTCGTATATTCTTTCTATTACTTCAATATCCTTTTCTAATATGAGCTCTATTCTTACTTTCATCTTCTATACATAAACTACTTGACCACTTTCTACGTCTCTCATCTTAATACCTCTGTACTCTCTACTTGTACTTATATTTTCTTCCTTGTCTCAATAATTTTAGCTCACATACGAATTGGCTCATTTACTTTGTGGATCTTTATATTATCTTTCTCTACTCTTCTTCAATTCATCACTTTTCTCAAGTCAACCAGTTTTACATCTCTCCTGCTTTCTTCCTCTTCTGCTCCTCTTCTCACTCCTTAGATCTCTTCTCTCATTTCTCTCAGTTTCTATGATGAGACTACACTTCATCTGTCACACTTCGTATTACTATCTTCATTATTTCACTACTTTTACTCTCACCTAATAATCTGTACAGAGCCTCTGACTAGCACACTATATCTCTCGTTAACTGCTATGTTCTTTCTGCTTATAAGCTCAAATGCACTCTTATACTTTCAGACTTATGCTATCCATCAATACCTCTGAATAATATACTAACATTGACTTTATTATTTAACATAGTGAATCTCATACTACTTTTTACTCTTTCACATTAATCATCTCTCCTCTTATAGACCTCTCTCCGGATGCTATCTTTCAACCTTTCTCTTTAACAACTATCTCAACAGCGATTCACAGCAGATTCTTCACAGCTCTCACTCCATCTCGTACTTCTTTCTACCTCGGCATCTATGAATATTCTTGCATGCCACTCGAGGACGCAGACATCAACTATCTCTATGTTATCTCAACTTACACTATTTTTGATCTCTATCTACTCTTCTTCTATTCAGTCAATCTGCTCATTTATAGATCTCAGCATTCGTTCAAATATTATTATCTCTACATTATGTTCCTACTAAGAAAGGCAGCTTCTCCAAGCCCATCACACTCTACTATCTCATATCCACTATGCTTCCTCTGT
This sequence comes from Champsocephalus esox, assembly GCA_036324585.1. Taxonomy (NCBI): domain Eukaryota; kingdom Metazoa; phylum Chordata; class Actinopteri; order Perciformes; family Channichthyidae; genus Champsocephalus; species Champsocephalus esox. Next base: position 3,280,977 of record CM070498.1, read on the forward strand.
TTTATATCACCTCTTCTCGTATTTATACTATACTCACGTTTTTCAGTTTGCTCTTCATTCATCTCACATTTACACACTCATAATACTCTACCTTCCTACTATCAAACTGAACTCTACTCTTACGGAATGGTACTATAGACATTCAATACGTCATTATTCTCTAGACTGCTTCGAGATTCTTATATATTCTTCTTCAGCTCTTCTGCGATTAACTTTCTACATACTATCATAGTAATACATGCTATTTACACTAATTTCTTTCTAGATATCGGGCTCTACTATGGCTCTTTTTAATCTGTATAGTTTAATATCTACGTCGTCCAAGTAGCACCTCTATCTTGGGTTCGTCGACTTCATCTCTCTTGCTCTCCCTACACTACCTTTTCTCTGATTACAACTTCTTTCCTCGATCTCACACATTCATGGCAAGGTTGTACTTCCTAATTCTTCTAGCCATGATATTTCCAATACTGATCTATATCTCTCACTCAAAATTTATGTACTCATCTCAACACATCTTCTTCGTCATTCATACTATTAATAGTCTGTCATTACTCTTTCACTCTATATACTAATTTGCTTCTCATTACTTCTATGAGTCATCTTATATTACTGATCTATACGACGATAGGTTCGTTCAATTCTCTCTACTATATATCTCTCTCCACCTTATTCACTAATATCTAATCTTCCTCTATATCTCATCTTATCTCTTTCTCTTACATATTCTCTTTTCATTCCTTCTACTTCTCATTTAATCTCTTCTCTCTATCAACTTTTTCCCTATTGTCCTTCTATGCTAATCTATATAATATAGAATTTATCTCTCTCTTTGCCTTGTCTTTTTGCCACTACTCAGCTACTACTATCTAATTCTAGCTACTCTTCTTACTATTCTGTCGTCACAACTCTTATCTTCTGTCTGCTAAGGTACTTGTTACTCGTTGACTATTATTCCTGATACTGCTTAATCTCACATCCATGTAGTCTTGATTGCTACATTTCAATTAATAACTCTTCTTCAAACACTAGTATATACTCTACACTTGTGGGATCTTTAACTCACAGGAATCTAGACATATATGTTCTATTCTCGCATGCTTCACTCTCAAACTGGCTACAAGGTCTCTTGGCATACATGGTTCACAATGTATTGTTCTCACATCACTCTAACCATTAAGTCACACTCTCGACACCATCATACTCTATACAATACAGGCACTACACTATCTAAAATTCTTTACTAATATCTATCTCTATATCTTGACTCCTATTATATCTTTCTAGCTTTTTACTATTATATAATTCTATATCTAATTATATATTATTTCCTCTTTCTACATATCTTTTTTTCTAATACAATTATTGCCTTTCTGCTAATCTCTTATATTCATCTTATATATATATATTTAATTTATAGATTATAATTTATTTCTAGTTAAATCTCTGTTCATATCATTTATTATTTTGCTTTCTCTCGATCTATCACATCGAGTTTACTTCATTCTCTCCTATATACTCTTCTATTTCCTTAATTATATTATTATGAATCTAATTTATCGAAATTTTTCATTAAGAGTATTTATTTTATACTTCTTAGTGTAGTTAGTCACTCTCTAAATCTATTTAATTATATTATACGTGTATTTCATACTTTCTTATCTACTGCTATCTCTACCTACTATCTTTGTCATCATATTCTCTCCTATGCTTCTTAAGCTCTCTCTCCTCACGTTCTCTGCTTAGACTATGGATATCTTATATTCCTTATTGCTTTGCTATATATTTGCTCTTCCTGATCGACTCTTACTCTTTCGCGATCTACAGTCTTATATTATCATCCTACGAGCATTTTCCTTTATTTTCTACACTATCACACCATATTTCCCACTATTCTCTCTCTCCATCTTCTCTGCTGCTGGCAAATATTTCTAACAATAACCCATTTTCTATTTCATCACTACATTCTTATCTACAACTGATATCGATCTCAACTACTCACTACGTTAAACAACACTCACATAATTCTCGTACAGCATATTTTAATCATGCATATGCCATCTCGGCTCACATCCCTCTTTTCTCTCACTATCATATCTTTGTCTACCCGCTCTATCTTAGTATTCTTCTCTCTCAGTGCATCTTCTCTTATTCTATATCTCCTTTCAACTCTTCTTCGTTCTACTGCCGACTAATTTCTAGCTACCTATCTCTTCTAACTTCTCCAACTTTATGAGCTCTGCACGCCTACTTTTTATCAATTCTTTCTAAAACTCAATATCCTCTTCTCTACTGCAGAAGGAAATTTTCTCCATTCCATCAATTATAGCAGGGCCCTACTAGTCAAGATCTGCTCACACGAATCGCACTAAAGGGACACAGTATTTCTAATCAATACACGCGTACAATTAGTTTCTATATCTTCTATTCACAACTACTACCTCACAACCATCTTGTGAGCTGAATTCAATTAAGTCAAACTCTCTATTTTCTGTGGAGATTCCATTAACATACTACTTTCGTTGCGCTGTTCTTGCGCTCGTTTTTACTTTCACATATCCAAAAGCTCTACACTTCCTCGATATTTACCTTTATGCATCTCTTACTACATCATTCTTTCAATCCATCTTCTTAGAAAAATCACATCTTCTATTTAGCTCATGTTACTCTCTAACGTTCTTCTCTCTTTCTCTTTTATCTATCATCAACTACACTCGACTTTTATCTTTGCTTCATCAATCTCTTCTTCAACCTCCTCCTAATAACTCACATCATACAAATCATGCGAGGTGGTTACAACAATCAGCATATCTCATAGCGCATCATACTTTCAAACCAAAAAACTCATCATTCATGTGTGCCATAATAACTCACCGTTTAATCCGCAATTCAATAACTACACTTATCAACTATCTGCTATTCACATTCTTGCTAAACGATTCAATATCAATCCCTACTTCAAGATAAGCATAACTACCAATCATAGACTTGATAACTTCCTCAAGCTGCTACAAACAAACAACACCCTATCAAAATTCTCTACGATACGAATCATAATGCTCTCTTTTCCTAGAACTTTCCTTCTTCGTCCTTTTATTCTTCAGCTTATTTGTCTTCATGGTGTTTACTAATATCTCAATTAGTTATGCTATCCAAACTCTCTCACCTTATTTCTGTATTAGTCGTCTTTTGGTGCAAAATCCCATAACTCCTGCTTCTCAGAACTCTATAAGACGTCCAACAGTTCCATTTATTTTTATCCTCTACTCTTTTCTTCTTTAAATTAAAATCAACTCTTAAATCTATATCTTTTCTCTATCTTTCTTATTCGCTTCTCTTTCTCTTTTCTCTGCATACAATGTTTTTTATTTGTTCTCTATTCAATACTCTTTTCCTCTCTTGCCTGCACTTCCTTTTTCCTATTTCTGTACTCTATCCCCTTATCATCATTTCTCTCTGCTTGCCTTTCTCTCTCGTTACTACTCTATTTGAATTCTAACCTTCATATATATTCTGCTATTGAAAGATATGATCTTACAAACATCTTATTATTTCTATGCTCATTGCAATCATAATGCATTAAAAGTTTTATGTTTCTCTAACTTCTTTAATATACTCTTTCTATTTCATATGATTGAACCTATCATATTGCATTTTGTGCTCTTTATATTTCTCTTACACATGTGGTTATTTTAATGATGCTATGTATCTTCTATTCTATTGTTACTACTGTTCCTATTTTCCATTTTCTTTCTCTCTGCTCTCTGCCTATTCTTTATATGGACTGTTCTACTCCTCTCTAGTTGAAGACTCTTTTTTTTTTAGATTATTTCTTAGTTATAGATGCTATCTTCCTCTGTTCTCTTATGTGTCTCATCTTTCATATACTCTTATTTTATACTCTTCCTCTTAATAAATATTAATCTTATCTATTTGTCATAATTTCAGTGCTCTTCTCTCTTTTTTGTTTTTTAATTTATCTCTTTCTCTCTCAGCCTATGCTGTTTCCAGCTTTACGTTACTCTATGTCTTCATTCGGGGTATTAGTTTAATTCAAACGGACCTTTGTACACACTCATACTGTTCTATATATTCCTAGAATCTTCTCTCTCATAATTTACTATTTCTCATCATGTCGGGTTGAAGTAGAAGGCAGCGTAAGAAGTAACTTTTCATCTCTCTTTTAACATCTTCCGAACTACTATTGAGGATAAGCTACTATGAAGAGTGTAGACTTCATTTGCTCTCTACTTCTCTATCCAGTCCTATTACTGGCTAAGCTCATTATCTTCGACTCTGGCTTAAGTCCTCTATGCTATTTTCTTCTTTAAGGCTTTTTCATGATCTTGCTCATTATGATATGAAGCTTCTTCTCGTTTACATTTTCTCGCTGAGTCTTCTTTATATATTTATGGTCTATCTATCTATATTAGTTTCTACTATGATCTAAGTGTAGGCTTCTCACAACAGCACAGCACAAACTACAATGTGTAAACTTTATTGTCTTCCACAATGGCTGCAACAAGCATAGCTTCCACAAATGTCTTTACATAATTTGGACTACGCAAACCCGCATCCGCAAAACTCAACTAAAATAAGTACATAACAATATTACATCAGTTGCATGGCATCATATCCTCAGAGAACATGCTCAGAGTAGTTGAGTGGAAGGACACGTGTGGCAGACTAACACTATACAACATACACTATTCTATAACTATTCAGTAATGGTGGCATGCATCACATCAACATGCATCAAACATCACTACAAATATGTGGGTTACATATCTAACACACACACGATGCAACTAGCATATCTAGCAGGCGAACATGCTATTATCAAAATTGTGCAGTTGATTCCATATTCACTATAGCAGTTTATTGTTACTATTCAACTGCAAGACATGTGTTCTGCTCAAGCTTCTATCATACTCTAGGACAGCATATATTTCTACATGTCAGTCACTCAACAAGCTAAACATAGATAGAATACAGATTACTCCTTTCACATACGCTATCTCAGTTAAGTCGGCTAGGCTGCGAGGAATAGGAGACAACATTCCTTCATCATAGAAGAAAACGGCAATATGCTTGTTCAAAAATTTCTAAACACAATTTTCTCTCCCAGATATAATGAAGGAGACA
>CM070498.1:3286621-3301621 GCA_036324585.1 Champsocephalus esox
ATTTGGGTTCAACATTTAAGAAGTAGAAAGTACAGGTATTTCGGTTCAACATGTAAGAAGTAGAAAGTACAGGTATTTGTGTTTCAACATGTAAGAAGTAGAAAGTACAGGTATTTGGGTTCAACATGTAAGAAGTAGAAAGTACAGGTATTTGGGTTCAACATGTAAGAAGTAGAAAGTACAGGTATTTGGGTTCAACATGTAGAGAAGTAGAAAGTACAGGTATTTGGGTTCAACATTTAAGAAGTAGAAAGTACAGGTATTTGGGTTCAACATGTAAGAAGTAGAAAGTACAGGTATTTGTGTTCAACATGTAAGAAGTAGAAAGTACAGGTATTTGGGTTCAACATGTAAGAAGTAGAAAGTACAGGTATTTGGGTTCAACATGTAAGAAGTAGAAAGTACAGGTATTTGTGTTCAACATGTAAGAAGTAGAAAGTACAGGTATTTGTGTTCAACATGTAAGAAGTAGAAAGTACAGGTATTTGTGTTCAACATGTAAGAAGTAGAAAGTACAGGTATTTGAGTTCAACATGTAAGAAGTAGAAAGTACAGGTATTTGTGTTCAACATGTGAGAAGTAGAAAGTACAGGTATTTGAGTTCAACATGTGAGAAGTAGAAAGTACAGGTATTTGAGTTCAACATGTGAGAAGTAGAAAGTACAGGTATTTCAGTTCAACATGTAAGAAGTAGAAAGTACAGGTATTTGTGTTCAACATGTAAGAAGTAGAAAGTACAGGTATTTGGGTTCAACATGTAAAGAAGTAGAAAGTACAGGTATTTGAGTTCAACATGTAAAGAAAGTAGAAAGTACAGGTATTTGAGTTCAACATGTAAGAAAGTAGAAAGTACAGGTATTTGAGTTCAACATGTAAGAAGTAGAAAGTACAGGTATTTGAGTTCAACATGTAAGAAGTAGAAAGTACAGGTATTTGAGTTCAACATGTAGAAGTAGAAAGTACAGGTATTTGGGTTCAACATGTAAGAAGTAGAAAGTACAGGTATTTGAGTTCAACATGTGAGAAGTAGAAAGTACAGGTATTTGAGTTCAACATGTGAGAAGTAGAAAGTACAGGTATTTGAGTTCAACATGTAAGAAGTAGAAAGTACAGGTATTTGAGTTCAACATGTGAGAAGTAGAAAGTACAGGTATTTGAGTTCAACATGTGAGAAGTAGAAAGTACAGGTATTTGAGTTCAACATGTGAGAAGTAGAAAGTACAGGTATTTGAGTTCAACATGTAAGAAGTAGAAAGTACAGGTATTTGTGTTCTAATTGTAAGAAAAGTAATAAGTAATGGAATAAAGTACTGCTACCAGAAATATGTACTTTAGTGCAGTAATGAAGTATTTGTACTCCACTACTTCCCACCCCTGAATATAAATCATTATTCATTATCATTGATTCAGTTCAAGGCTTTGTCATCATGTGCTCAGCAGCATGCTCCTCCAACATGAATATATATAGGAGGCCATAGAACAAATAAAACAGATACAATAGTGCAAGAGAATGTTTTGAAATGTGCAAGTCAATACAAATAAATCAGAAATAGTGCAAGAAGAGTTTGTATACAAGTAGATGGAATATGATATATAGATAAATAATTAGCACGATGCAAACAGATGAGTGCTATGGATGTTCTTTAAAGGGTTCAGGTGTTTAACAGTCTGATGGCCGGTGAGAACTAACGGTATCTGAGTCTGGTGCTTTAGTCCTGATGCTGATGAGGGCTTTCTTTCTTGCCTCTGGGGGTACAGGTCCTCCGTGGAGGGCAGATCAGTCCCGATGGCTGTCCTCCTCTATTATATAATGAAACTTAATTAACAGGACGTTCTGCCCTCAACACGAACCCTCTCTCCTGCAGCCGAAGAGACCTCAACTTGACTTCTCCTTATCTGTCTTGGGAGTACACACACACACACACACTCACACACACACACACACACACACACACACACAGAGAGACACACACACACACACATCACACACACGCACACACACACACACACACACACACACACACAGAGACACACACACATACACTTTTTTACGCTGTTATGAAAGATATTGAAGTGACTGTTATTTTGAATATATTGGTTGTTGTGTTTTTAATCTTAAAGTGTGCATATGTAGAAATGTATCTGTTGATTGTGTATATATATATAAAGGATATACATATTTGTATTTTTATATTCAGGATTGTGGGAAACGGTATTTTCGATCTCTCTGTCTGTACACACAAACTGAAAGATTGACAATAAAGTTGACTTGACACACACTGTTGGAGATTTGAGTTGAGAACTTGTCCGCATTTCAAATCTCCGCGCGTCCCTAAAACAAGCTGGTTATATTACAGGAAGGAGTCCAGAGCATACAAGTAACCGTTTAACAATAATCTACTTTAATGGTAATATACAATGCAATACAATCAATACATTACCATACAAAACCATATTATATCATGTGCATAATGTCAGGAGTAGGCCCACTCCTGGCTCCTGCCCACAGGCCGCCAGAACCTTCCAGTCCGAGCGACGCGAGAAGAGAGAGAGCAGCAAGCTGGATAGGCTTTCATACCAATGATACAGGAAGGGGTGGGGTTTAAAGACAACTGGTCATCTGTTCTGGTCATCTCACACAAACACCTCTGACCCTCCCCACATTCCAGAGACCACAGTGGGGTCTTGCTCCAGCTCCCCCCACAGCAATAAAACCCTTAACAGCCCTTTGTCTACCGCCATTTTAGTCCTCAAAAACCACATGTTAGCAGGCCCAAAAACCCAGCTCACAGTTTGCTACACAAATCATTTTCCCTTTTAAGCTTATTCAATATTTGCATGAATACATACAAATATTTCCTTACAACACACACACACACACACACACACAGTCACACACACACCCCATCTTAAGGCTTCCACAATGCATATATGCAAATATAAATGGACTTATTCAGTGTTAAATAATGCATATTATGATGCACCATCGTCTGTTGTGTAAGATGTGTGGGCCGAAGGAAAAAAATACACTTCATGCAAATCCTTTCGATGTCAAAGTAATCAGATTCTGGATCCACGGGTTTCTCCAGCATCAGAGACGGTTTACCGCAACATTGACGAAGAAATGCACATTATTCATGTTGACATTTCCCCCAAACACCATCTTCCTGCACTCAACCAGAGCAGAGGGAGAGGAGGATACCGCCATGTGTCTTCATTGGAGTAGAGAGGAGGTGACGAACAGGCGAGAGAAGGCGGAGGGATGCACTCAGAGATCACACATAAAACTAAGCAGGTATAATCCATCCAAAGGTTTTACTGGAGCTATTTCCTGAAGTGCCGACAAGGTTCACGTAAGATGCCTCCAAGTTACAAAGTCCTGGGAAGCTGAAGTTTGGCAGACAGTCAAACCTGAATATGTAAAACATTCCTCAGATATTCAACATTTTTATCGTATCACATTTGTCTCGGGCAACTGGTTTGATTGTGTACAGGTTGCATGCATATGAATATCAATGGTTGTATGTATCGTGTTGACGGCTGTTTGTGTGTGTCTTTGATTTTCTTCATATTCTTGGCTGATTTAATTTGGCTGTTTGTGATATTCTGAGTTTATGAATGAGTCAGAATTACGAGAAAGAAAGTCAGAATAATTATTAGAATTCAGCTTCAATTCTGCAAAAAGGCAACTTTCTGGGATCAAAGTCAGAATTCTGAGTTTAATCGAGTTTTGCGCTAACATCTCGAAATTGTGCAAACAGTCTGAATCATGAGAAAACTTTGAGGGAAAAAAACGGATTACGAGATGTCTGAATTATGCACCAAAAAGTTATTTTTAGAACAATCAGAATTCTCTATAAAAGTCTAGATTCGTTGAAAAAGTCAGAATTCTTCGAAAAAGACAAGATTCTGTAAAAAGTCTGAAATCTTTTGGCAGAATAAAAAAATCAGAATTCTTTGAAAAAATCAAATCAGAATTTTTGGAAAGAAATTGAATTTTGGGGAAAATCTAAAGAAAATATATAGATATTTTTTACAAGTCTACAGTACAGTAATCGATGCCATTACATGTATATTGTAATATCACAGTACCACAGTACACTCACTACACTCCCCCTTCCCTCCCTCCACCCGCAAAAAAAATGCTTATCAATATAACTTAAACAACATCCATGAAAATAAACATAACACGAAAAAAGGATTGAGGATTCTGACTCTAATCTAAGAATTCAAATTCTAAATACATAACTAAAAACAATATTTTTTTTTCGTATAATATCGTAGAATTTCGTAATTTCCTGTTACCCTCCACCCTGACACCCTGACATCCTGACATCTTATGTGTGGGGGGGTAAAGATGGACGATCTGAGCAGACTTGATTTCTTCCTCTCTTCCTGTCTCCTCGCTCTGAGATGAATCTCCTGCCGTCGGCAGAATGAACCCTCCGCTCTGATCTTGACGCGCGCTTCAGGAAGGAGCCGGATGACAAGGCACACACACATCTGACCTGGAAACACCTCCACAAAGGAAGCAGACGTTCATCAGGACGTGCAGCTGCTGCTCTCGTGTCACTCAGACGAAGCCACCTTCGTTATTTCAGGAAGCATCCTTGAGCCTCAGGTGCTTTGTGTTCCTCGTGCTGCAACCAATACGAAAGATTCTCCAAAGCATCTCCACGGTGACACTCTCTCGCCTGCTCTGCGGCGCTCAGCCATTAAACATGTCGTTTTCTTCATAGCACACTTGGAATACCTCTAATGCCTCTCAAATATATCTGGTGAAGCAAACTAGCTTTACAGCCACCGGCCCAAACAGAAATACAGCCACCGGCCCTAACAGAAATACATTGAATATGTGTCTGATGTAGTTGCCTTTATTAGATCAATCGCCTGAGGGGGGAAGTCACTCGATGCATTTACTCAAGTAGTTAAGTACAATATTGAGATACTTGATTATTTCCATTTTGAGGTACTTCTACTCCACCACTCCTCTACAGTTCAGAGGTACATGGTGTACTTCTACTCCACTACAGTTCAGAGGTACATGGTGTACTTCTACTCCACTACAGTTCAGAGGTACATGGTGTACTTCTACTCCACTACAGTTCAGAGGTACATGGTGTACTTCTACTCCACTACAGTTTAGAGGTACATGGTGTACTTCTACTCCACTCCAGTTCAGAGGTACATGGTGTACTTCTACTCCTCTACAGTTCAGAGATACATGGTGTACTTCTACTCCACTACAGTTTAGAGGTACATGGTGTACTTCTACTCCACTACAGTTCAGAGGTACATGGTGTACTTCTACTGCACTACAGTTCAGAGGTACATGGTGTACTTCTACTCCACTACAGTACAGAGGTACATGGTGTACTTCTACTCCACTACAGTTCAGAGGTACATGGTGTACTTCTACTCCACTACAGTTCAGAGGTACATGGTGTACTTCTACTCCACTCCAGTTCAGAGGTACATGGTGTACTTCTACTCCACTCCAGTTCAGAGGTACATGGTGTACTTCTACTCCTCTACAGTTCAGAGGTACATGTTGTACTTCTACTCCACTCCATGTATTTAATACCTTTAGTTACTTCACAGATCTGGATGAATGAAGTGAAATCTAACCAAGTGTTGAATCAGACTTTAGTTCCACCTGGAGTAAATCCTCCAGCTACCCTGCAGTCTACAAAGTACTTCAGACTAGCTGCACCTCCACCAGCTACCCTGCAGTCTACAAAGTACTTCAGACTAGCTGCACCTTCACCAGCTACCCTGCAGTCTACAAAGTACTTCAGACTAGCTGCACCTTCACCAGCTACCCTGCAGTCTACAAAGTACTTCAGACTAGCTGCACCTTCACCAGCTACCCTGCAGTCTACAAAGTACTTCAGACTAGCTGCACCTCCACCAGCTACCCTGCAGTCTACAAAGTAGTTCAGACTAGCTGCACCTTCACCAGCTACCCTGCAGTCTACAAAGTACTTCAGACTAGCTGCACCTTCACCAGCTACCCTGCAGTCTACAAAGTAGTTCAGACTAGCTGCACCTTCTCCAGCTACCCTGCAGCCTACAAAGTACTTCAGACTAGCTGCTCCTTCACCAGCTACCCTGCAGTCTACAAAGTACTTCAGACTAGCTGCTCCTTCACCAGCTACCCTGCAGTCTACAAAGTACTTCAGACTAGCTGCACCTTCACCAGCTACCCTGCAGTCTACAAAGTACTTCAGACTAGCTGCACCTCCACCAGCTACCCTGCAGTCTACAAAGTACTTCAGACTAGCTGCACCTTCACCAGCTACCCTGCAGCCTACAAAGTACTTCAGACTAGCTGCACCTTCACCAGCTACCCTGCAGCCTACAAAGTACTTCAGACTAGCTGCACCTCCACCAGCTACCCTGCAGTCTACAAAGTACTTCAGACTAGCTGCACCTCCACCAGCTACCCTGCAGTCTACAAAGTACTTCAGACTAGCTGCACCTCCACCAGCTACCCTGCAGTCTACAAAGTACTTCAGACTAGCTGCACCTCCACCAGCTCTGAGAACACTTTCATGATCAATCATTATAAAACACATCATATATATTATTCTGAAATGGACCAATCTGCACAACGACTACTTTCACTGTCTTTACTATATTTAGATGAGAATACTTTCTACTTTCACTTGAGGAACATTTTGAATACTTTTACTGTAACAGAGTATTCCTACACTCTACTTCTACTTTTACTCAAGTACAAGATCTGAGTACTTCTACTTTTACCACAAGATCTGAGTACTTCTACTTTTACTCAAGTACAAGATCTGAGTACTTCTACTTTTACTCAAGAACAAGATCTGAGTACTTCTACTTTTACTAAGTACAAGATCTGAGTACTTCTACTTTTACTCAAGTACAAGATCTGAGTACTTCTACTTTTACTCAAGTACAAGACCTGAGTACTTCTACTTTTACTCAAGAACAAGATCTGAGTACTTCTACTTTTACGAAGTACAAGATCTGAGTACTTCTACTTTTACTCAAGTACAAGATCTGAGTACTTCTACTTTTATTCAAGAACAAGCTCTGAGTACTTCTACTTTTACTCAAGTACAAACTCTGAGTACTTCTACTTTTACTCAAGTACAAGATCTGAGTACTTCTACTTTTACCACAAGATCTGAGTACTTCTACTTTTACCACAAGATCTGAGTACTTCTACTTTTACCACAAGATCTGAGTACTTCTACTTTTACCACAAGCTCTGAGTACTTCTACTGTTACTCAAGTACAAGATCTGAGTACTTCTACTGTTACCACAAGATCTGAGTACTTCTACTTTTACCACAAGATCTGAGTACTTCTACTTTTACCACAAGCTCCGAGTACTTCTACTTTTACCACAAGCTCTGAGTACTTCTACTTTAACCACAAGCTCTGAGTACTTCTACTGTTACATTCTGCAGGCTGGACGAGTCTCATCACATCCCCTAAAGACCTCTGAGCTCCATGTCCCCGTGGGGTGGAGGGTCTGAGCTCCATGTCCCCTGGGGTGGAGGGTCTGAGCTCCATGTCCCCGCGGGGTGGAGGGTCTGAGCTCCATGTCCCCGCGGGGTGGAGGACAGGTACTCTGAGCTCCATGTCCCCGCGGGGTGGAGGGTCGGAGTTCCATGTCCCCGCGGGGTGGAGGGTCTGAGCTCCATGTCCCCGCGGGGTGGAGGACAGGTACTCGGACCCAGGGGCGCCGTAAGGGGGTGAAAAGTTAGGACGATTCTAAGGGCCCGTGACTCACAGGGGCCCCAAAAATGTTTAGAGCATTAAGAAAAAATGTTTAAGTAACCTTTCATCAATCATCAATAATTAACATTAATATAACATTATTGATAATGTACTCACTAAACTTACGATTCATTTAACTTATTTTCTTATAAAAGTTAATTATCCAAAGCATCGAACACCCCCCTCTATTTACATGTAATGGTTTGGTCCTGCCTCCAAACGCTGTGCCGCGGCACCGGCCGTTTCTAGCAGAGAGTGAGAGCATTTGAGCAGGGATGCTAGTACTTACGTGTGTACGATGTCTCAACGACTAACAAAGTCAAGCTTTCAAGAAAGAAAAGAAAGGAGAGAAAGACAAGAGAGAGGGACTAAAGGGCGACAGTATGTCACCCAGTTTTTCAAAAGAAAAGGTGGGTGTGGTCTATGAGTGGTGGAAATGAGTCTGTTAGCTAAGCGTAGTCCATTGTAAATAATCATTGAAATGTTTTGCTGACATTAAAGGTGGGGTAGGTAAGTTTGAGGAACCGGCTCGAGATACACTTGTTGTTATATTCCATGGAATGCTCTCAACATCCCAGATAGCAATGAATATCTGAAGTGCTTTGACAAAAAATCCATAAAAAATGTCATCTGTGGAAGCCGTGGCGCTGTAAAAAGCACGACCAATAATTTTAGCCGGCCCGGCTAAAGTGACTGGATGGCCTACCTGCCTGTCAGCCTTCCATCGGGGCACAGACTTATCTCATGCCCTCGTTGGTCATGTGCGCGTCCGTGTGTGTTGGAGGAGGGGCTCTGTAAGGAAGTGGCAGATTTGTTCTTGTTGTGTATTTTCAAATTCAAAAATTTCAAAATGACCTACCCCACCTTTAAGTACTGTTAATATCTTCATAGAAAATGCAAAGGTTTTTAATTTCACTCCTCTTTTAGCTGACATTTAATAAATGCAGGTACATTTTTAGCAGCTATTCATACTACATGAGTTGTCCCTCCCCCTGGTGCCAGGACCAACAGATCCATCTTTAGGCTCAGCAGCCCTGTCCCCTCATAAGGCTTTGCAGTCTTGCCATGCTGTCCATTGAAAGCCAGTTGGCTAGATGTTCCATTCAAAAATGTTATTAAAAAGGCATGTACACCATAAAAGATGACTATTGAGGTCTATTGTCAGGAATGTTAGTGTTATATCAAATAGTGAATTCTACTGCAGCAGAATGTTGCAGTAGAATTTACAGTCTGCACAGTGTTATATGTTCACAGCTCAGTGGCAGTAAATATTGTGTGGTTAGTATTGGACTACAAGATAGATGCAAGCCTGTACAGGTAGAGATATTTAAAGCATAAATGAGTGGGTTGGGTTCTGAGGATGTGGTTACAGCATTGTGCTCGGTTGGCGTGGCCTGGGCCTGGTGGTGGGGCCCAATGTGATATATTTTCATGGGTCCCAAAATCCCTAGCGGTGCCCCTGCTCGGACCCCCTGATTTGTCCTCATTAGGAATTGAGAGCAGCTCGGCCAATCAGAGTGTGACGGTGCGTTTCTCACGCGCTAACTTCTGGCTCGGCTACACAACGCGTCCTCGCCGCACCACGCGACTCTCAAAGAGGCCTTTTATTGTTACGGTTGTTTTTAATGTTTCTTTCATTATCTTTTCTCTTTATGCCTTTGCGAATGCTATCTGTAAAGCACCTTGAATGGCCTTGTGTCGAAAGGCGCTATATAAATAAACTTGCCTTGCTTCAAGTTTATTATGTGTATATGTTGTCTGGTCTTCTTCCTAATCCAGTGAGATCTTGGAGGGTCAGAACTTCCATCGACGCACTTATTATTCACACCTGCAGTTTGCCATCTATCTCAAGAGGAAGTTAGTCCTGCAACATCTTAGCGATGTAATTATCACAGTCTCCCCTGCCTCGATGCTGTAGCTCAAGAGACAGGCAAGCTATTGCACCACCACAGCAGCACTGATCGTCCCCCTCTCGCTCTGATTTGCTGCTCACTGTGGAAAGCAATTCCCATCGGCCTCCTGGTGGTCGTCATAAATCAGACGAGTGGCATGTTTTTCTCTGCGTGCAGACATCCACTTGAGCTGCAGGGGTTTCAGCAAACACCGAAAAGAGACCAGCCTCTGCAGTTGTTGATTTTAAAGAAGGACTCTTGGATTGGAAACTCCAGCCCTCTAAAGCAAGTATTATTCTACATTTCCCCAACAATCACACCTCTAATCAGTGAATGTACTGGCGTCCCATACATTCCCAAGATTCACAACCTGTTCTGCAATCCGAGACGTTTTTTGAAATACTCAATTTCTCCGGCCACATTTTTATTCAATTGCCCCAGTTCGGTTAAATACGGCACCTTTCCTCCACCCATACACTGCTCTCTGTCTTTGGCCAACAACAAGAGGGAGAGAAGGACCAGGGAAGACGGATTTCAGCACGGATCAGATTCCACCTGGTCGGCGATGGATCCGAGGTTTGGCGAGCAAGTTGTGTGTTTGACAGCGTTATACTTTAACAGCGCTGAGGAAAGAGACGGATCAAGTATGGGTAAGCACTCTGGTTAGACGTGCTTTGGAGTGAGTACAGATGGATGGAACTCAGATGGAGAGGCGCTGGAGCTTCAGAGTATTCCCATGCTGATCTGAATAAGTGGATGTGAGAGCAGTTATTAGCAGTAGTTCAGAGTACAGGCCATTCTGCTCAGTAGCTGGGATGTAATAATGCAGAGATGTGAAATATTTACAAAAACTCATCCCGTAAGCTGTCACCAACCTTTTTCAACTCAGGGCCCACTTAAGAATTAAAAAAAAATGTGCGGGCCCACATTCAACCATAAACAATACGGAGGCTAAATAAAGTTCAGAACAATTCAGAACATGTGACACGTCGTAAATCCAGTAGAACAGACCGCTGTCAGGGACTGTAATGACCGTTGCTAAGGACTGTAAAGACCGTTGCTAAGGACTGTAAAGACCGTTGCTAAGGACTGTAAAGACCGTTGCTAAGGAGGACCAAGAAAGAGAAAGGAAAAGAGGTTAAAATACAAAACAATCATAATAATGAAAATGTTTCCACATACATCAAAATGTTTTGCAAATTATTTGGCGGCAAATATTGAATTTACATTTACATCCTTTAATATTTCATTTGGCGTTTAGATGAAGACCGCACACAGTTAATAAATACAACTATTCTTCTGACTAAAATACTATTTTTAAAAGTCAATCAAGGAGTAATCTTAATTTAAGGTGTTTGAAGAGTAGATTACAAATACAATTTATTTGTGTAAAATAGCTCTAACGAAGAGTGGGATTAAAGGAATAATAAATATGCCATGTTGTATTTAAATAAATTAAATTACATTTAAAAAAGTATTTGGCGGCCCACTTGCAATGCCTTCGCGGACCACGAGGGGGCCGCGGCCCACAGGTTGGGGAACCCATTTAATCCTTATCTTAATCTTATTATTGTCAAGCTTTCAGTTTGTGCGTACAGACAGAGATCGAAATACCGTCTCCCACAATCCCGAATACAAAAATACAAATATGTACAAATGTGTATAAAATAAGTATATCCTATATATACACAATCAACACACACATTTATACATATGCACACACTAAGATAAAAACACAACATTCAATAAATTCAATATCTTTAGGAATGTACATGAGTGCAAGATCGTCCAAAGCAGCGTAAAACGTGTGTGGAATTGAGTGTCTGAGTGTGTGTTTATTTAGTATTAAACTGATTCAAACTCAAGCTGAATTGTAAATAAGAAAACATATCAGCAGATAGGTAAACGTGAGCTGGTTGAATTTTGCTTTTATCAAATGTATTTTGTAAGAAAAAGGGTGTCCCTTCTCCTGTAGTGTGTTATATAGGTGTCTGTAAATGGTCTGCAGAGGTTACAATCCCACATGTGCCTCCTGTGGGAGTTTCTTCTACTTCCGTGACATCATGATGGGACACTCGCGCTCCTATTGGCTAGCGCTCCAACACATTGTACGTGATCGGCTAAGGGGCGGGACATCTCTAAGCGGTTGACCAATCACCAGCCAGCTCAGAGAACGTAAACATGTCACAGTCGAGTATCAGAAAACACATTTTTGTCCAAAGCTTTCTTGTAACTGGACGTGATCCCGAGGTCAGAGCATCCTTCGAAATGGACCAATCAAAATTGAGTATTAATCTAAACTCTGTGGGCTAATAAATGCAGATTGTTTTCACTTTCAAACTTGTACCAAATGCTCTGGATATGATGACTACTTCCATTCTTGAGAGGATAATAACTGCATGGACCCTGAGATTGAAGCTCAAGCCGGGGACCAGTGATATTTTCCTAACAACGTACGTTACCAAATATCTGGAGCCGATGTTCCCCTCAGTGACACATTTTGGGTTTACAGGTTTGAGAAGGTGTTTCGACGATTAACCACAGCTGGAAAAGACTCATTGTTGTGCAAATGAGACTGGAGAGCCCAGCCGGATGCAGGTTAATGGGCCACATGATGGAAAGTAGCATCATGGGCCAACTGAGACCACCCAGAGCCGTTCGTCTCCATGCCCGTCCCTGCTGAGGTGTCTCCAGGTGGCTGCAGCGACATGTCGGCTTTAATCAGGACTTAGTTATGGTTAGATGTTTGGGCAAGGCAAGTTTGTTTATATAGCATCTTTCAACACGAGGCAACTCAACATGCTTTACAACAATGAAAGACATCAAGAAACATATTATAAAATGGCATTTAAAAACACTCATTTAAAAGCAGAGATAATAAAACATGAATAACAAAGGAACATGAATTAAACATGAAATGTAATATTCAAAAGATAACCCTGTTGGAACATGAAGCTTATAAAAAAGGTTTGAGCCAAGGTTTGAATGAGGAAAGATTGTGCTTTGGTTTGAAAGTGAAAACAATCTGCATTTATTACACAGTTTAGATTAATACTCAATTTTGATTGGTCCGTTTGGAAGTTACTAAGGACGCTCTGACCTTCGGATCACGTCAAGTTCAATCTACAAGAAAGCTTTGGACAAACAATCACCGTAGTTTTCTGATACTCTACTGTGATATGTTTACGTCAACTGAGCTCTGTTGTGATTGGTCAACAGCTTAGAGATGTCCCGCCCCTTACCCTATCACAAGTCTATTTCAAGTGCTTCGTGCTAAACGAACCCCCCTTTGAACAATTCAATCTAAAACCCAATATTCTGAAAATTCACTGGATCCTGGCCGTATTTGTGTATCATATGAAATGTATTTGCTCGCAGACATTCATGTGGCTTCTTGCTGGTTTAGAGCAGTGGTTCCCAACCTGGGGGGCGCACCCCACTTGGGGTTATACAGAAATGTATAATTCTTTCTTTAATAGAAATGTGTCTTCTGCCGTAAAGCGTCCAAACCGGGCTCGTCTGGATAAGCGCATGTTTAAAACATAGCCGTTGTCCACGCCGGTTTCAGTTGGATTATTTGTCAGTTGCTCCGATCAGATCGGTCTCCTCCATTTTGTAGATTATTTACGACTTTTGAATCCTCATAAACACATCGGCAACATCCGGCGTACTTTGCGCACGTGTTTCAAACAGTTTAATCCCTTTGTGAATTGTTTCCACTTCTGCCGTCCTTTCATTTCTCCATACAGCGGGAATCCAGATGAATTAATCCTGAGTCCAATAGCCATCAAAGTCACTCCAATAGAGCTCCTTGATTATGCTTTCATCTCCTTTAACAACACACTTCACACTCATCCAGTTTGTGACAGAAGTTGTAGCATTATAAACTTGAATTACTGATGTTGCGCCCTTCCAACACGCTTTAACTGATGCTCCAAACTCACGAGGAGCTGCTCGGCAACATCTTCACAGTCACAAGAAGATAAGACGAGTAATTAACGACAAGCTCCATGGAGGCAGCTGGAGCGACTATTAAACACCTGCACTCTTTAAAGAACATCCACAACATTCCTCTGTTTGCATCTTGCAACTTCATTATCTAATATATCAGATTCCATTTACTTCTTCTTGAACTATTTCTATTTCATTTGTATTTACTTGCACATCTCAAACATTCTCTTGCACTATTTTATTTGTTTTAATTGTTTAATGTCCTATATATATTCATGTTGCTCTGTTGGAGGAGCCTGGGGCTTTTCATTGACATATCTACAGTTCAATCAGGAGAGACGGTTTTGATGTAATAGAGTTTTGGGCGATTAGGCCCCGTTGTGCGGGAGTATTATTCGGGAGGGGAGAACCGATCCGATGAAACCCCCCGTGGTCTAGACACTGGTGGTGGTAATAATAATAATTCCTTACATTTATTATAGCGCTTTTTTCAATGACTCAAAGCGCTTTTACATATACACACATTACACATATATCATACATGCAATGGTCAGAATGGATGGTTCGGTTCGGTCTAAAGGGGAGGGGCTTAGCTTGACCCTGTGGTGCTGAATGGATAGTTGGGGTCGGTCTGAAGGGGAGGGGCTTAGCTTGACCCTGGTGGGTGGTGAATGGATGGTTGGGTTCGGTCTAAAGGGGAGGGGCTTAGCTTGACCCTGGTGGGGGTGAATGGATAGTTGGGTTCGATCTGAAAGGGAGGGGCTTAGCTTGACCTGGTGGTTGTGAATGGATAGTTGGGTTCGATCTGAAGGGGAGGGGCTTAGCGTGACCCTGGTGGTTGTGAATTGATAGTTGGGTTCGGTCTGAAGGGGAGGGGCTTAGCTTGACCCTGGTGGTTGTGAATGGATAGTTGGGTTCGATCTGAAGGGGAGTGGCTTAGCTTGACCCTGGTGGTGGTGAATGGATAGTTGGGGTCGGTCTGAAGGGGAGGGGCTTAGCTTGACCCTGTGGTGGTGAATGGATAGTTGGGGTCGGTCTGAAGGGGAGGGGCTTAGCTTGACCCTGGTGGTGGTGAATGGATAGTTGGGATCGGTCTGAAGGGGAGGGGCTTAGCTTGACCCTGGTGGTTGTGAATGGATAGTTGGGTTCGATCTGAAGGGGAGGGGCTTAGCTTGACCCTGGTAGTGGTTGTCACTGTCACTACCCGATCTTCAGTGCGCATGTGCGAGATGGTCTGCCATATTGGACAACTCCGGACGGCAACCCAAATAGAACACTTGACGTCTAGACTGGATGGCCAATATGCAAATATGCGAAAATACTGGAAGACAAGATTTACTTTTAGGAAGGATTGCTCTACTTATTATCGTGTTTACAATAGTTGATATTGTGCATT
>CM070498.1:3311621-3346621 GCA_036324585.1 Champsocephalus esox
ACAGGTGAAGTCGGCCTTAAGTACATTAGCCTGTATGCCCATGATACATTGCCTTAGCTAAACCTTGAGCTAACTCATCCATTAGCTAGTAGCCTACCTTAGTTAACTATATTTGTTATTGTCTTTTAGCTAATTAGCTGTAAACTCGAGGCACTTGCAGTTTAGTAATTTGTTCATCATCACCACTCACCTTCGAACAAGCCAAGAAAAGCCGGCATAACATGGGACAGTAACGTGGGAGGTGCTGCTACCCGTCGGTCTGAAGGGACTGCCGATGTCCGCACCGCTGTGCGCGAGACGTGGAGGGAGGGAGGGGAGAGCATAGGAACTTCACAGTCTAATCTCCCGACCTGATATTTTAATTGTGTAATCAATCAATATATTGTTGGAAAGGGAAACTGTGCGCAAACAGCAGTAGATATATCTTAATTTATAAAAAATGGGAAAAAATGCACGTCCCTGCATGGGTTAATGATTAGAGGTAACTGAGTTAGTTATTTTGTTAAAGTTTCAGATATTCTGTTTACAGTTCTGTCATCACATTATGTAATACGATGTGTTAAAACATTGTTGTTTCTTTTGATGTGAAATATAATTTATTTAATTTATAAAAACAATGTTCATTTGTTTAGTTAGTTTACCTTATTATCATTTTTAAAGAACCGTTAGAGGACCGGATCGATAAGCGGTATCGATAAAAGTATAGTACCGTTAAAACCTTAACGGTACCCATCCCTAACTATGCCTGAGAGGAACCTCACCAAGCAGACTTCCTCTCTGCTCGGCTCCTCTTGTGGACAGGAGGCTCAGACACGAACAGTTTTAGCTAGTGAGAATCTGTCCCAATCTGTTCTTTACACGCTTTAAACTGCTGACTATTAGTCTGTGTTTATTTGATCAGGATCCAGCAGCAGAGTCCTGAACCCAGCTGTGTGTCCATGAAGAGTGACTGGTCTATGCAGTCTCCTATGCACTTTAAATCTGGACAAAGTGCTGATGAAAGCAGGTAAGAATTTAAAACTGGACTGTTCTGATGCTCTCTGGAGAAGGCAGTTCAAATCAGGCTCCAGATGATAATGGTATTTCTGTTCCTTGCACCAAGAGCTGCTGGGACGCTTTCAGGCCTCAGTAATGTTGGTGCTTCTATCCCCCCCCCCTCCCCCTCCAGCTGCTGAGCCACAGTTACCCTGTTATTCTGTCTTCATCTCAGAACTCTTTAGTAAACGGAGTGCAGATTAGAGTCTTTAAATGTTCTTGGTGTGTTCTCCACAGAGTTCTGCAGGAGTTCTCAGAGGTTCTCAGCGATCAGTCCGCCCCGAAGCATCACACAGACCTGGACTCCATATTTATGGTGTGTACAAATATACCTTTACTATGAACTACAGATGAACCACCATTCAGGTCCTAACAGTGTCCATGCTGCTCTGTTTAGACCAGCAGGCCTTCAGACGGACAGGTGAACCACATGTTGTCTTCTTTAAAGTGGACCTATCATGCTATTTTTAGGCAATAGCATAGGTCTCAGATATAAACTCCTCAAAAAAAAATTTGAAACGTTATTTCGGTCGATTATTCCGTCCTCAACCCAATTGAACACTTGTGGGATCAGCTGCGTGAGTTCCCCGACACACCGGGGACACATGTTGATGTAGAAAAGACATCAGAAAGTGCATTTTGCATGATAGGTCCCCTTTAAATGAACTGTTGTTGCGTCAGCGGACCTGTATTAAGGCCCTGACACACCAACCCAATTTTGTCCGTCGATAGATGTCTGGCAGTCGATGAGCGTCCTGTCGCCCTACTCAGATTGGCGTATCCCGTACCGTCGTGTCTTTTCGGCCATGCCGACACCTTCCGCGGCTGATTCAACATGGCCGCGGAGCCTGCGGGCAAAATAAATCACTCTGATTGGCTGAATCAGTGCATGAGAAGCAAAACTGTATATTAATAGAATCTTGGATTATAATTACTGATGCATGGAAAGAGGTAGCAGCAGTACTTTAAGGTTGCCAGCCACAATGCTTAAATAGTTTCTTTCTGCATCAGAGAGCTGAAGTTTGTATATATCACGCAGTCTTCCGGTTGCCTCTTTTGAATGACGAATATACATTACCGCCGCCTGCTGGTAAGGAGAGTTATTGCCACTCACGCATGCGCAGTGCATAAGTGCTACTTGGCAGTCGGCTGAAGTCTTTGCGGTGTGTTCCAGTGCGACTTTTTGGCCAAGACGCAGAGACGTGAGGCGACAAAAGAGTCGGGCCCGTCGGAACGTGTTCTTTGGTGTCAGTTTGTTGTGTAAGGGCCTTTAATCTCTGACTATTAATCATACCTACTGATTTACCGGGGGCCCTCCCGCAACATCTTACAGGAAATAGTGTCTAAGGGCATGTTCATTTAATAAACTATAAATGTTTTATATCCATGTAACGGGGAAGAAACTCATCTAATTGATCTTTTAAAAAATAAAAATAAACACAATGCTAACGCTGAGCCTCTGAATTAGCAACGAGCGAAAAATGCTAACAGATTTACTGCACCGAAACTCACTCATAAAACCTTATTATTTATCCATTCTGCACATCCAACCCATCGATCTGATCATGAGATGACACAGAATCGATGGGTACAGACATTATCACTCAATGATACTCGAATGATACTACTGTGTCGTAGTCTGGTCAAAAGTGGTCTTCAATGACATTAAAACGATAAAAACGCTGCTGAAGTTAATCCATAGTTTAATCCAATGTGTCTGTGTCCCTTTGAAATTATTCTTGATAATCCATAAGCAATAAACCTGCTTTTCCGTTTCCAGATGTCAGAGCGAGAGATAGCTTCACTCTCATGCAAAACTATGTGCGCGAAGCCCCGATTATATTGGCTCTAACGGTCAGAAAGAGATGTCAATCAGCAAAATCGAAGAAGGGGGGCCAGAGATATGGAAAATCCACCCAAATGGCCCCAGAAGTGTTTTTTTTTGCTAAATCTGTCTAAAAAGGTCAAATGTCAGTTGTGTTGCATCAATCTTGATACAGGGTACTTATTATATGTTGTACTTGGGATTCCTAAAGCTTTTAGTCTACTAACCCATCATCCAAGGTTAGTTTTCACTATAAGTAAAACAATTAATTTTGGACGGACACTATAATTTACAGTTTTTTTACTATGTTCAATCTTAATTTTCTTTAAAATAAAAAACATCTAAATTGATTCTGACTTTTCTACATCCAACTCACAGGTTTATCATTACTCTGAGAACAAAGATTATTAATGTAACCCTTTTAGAAGGGAAGATATGGTCATTTGTTCTGGGAATGTCATTTTCGAGCCTGAAACCTGAAAAACAGGCTCAAGGCTTAACAGGTTAACAGGAAACTCAGCTAACTGACGATATGAACCATCTTTAGCTAAACGAAAGACGAGGGTAATAGCAAGCCTCTGAATTAGCCCTGAGCGAAAAAATGCTAACGCACTTAGCACAGAACTCACGTTATAAATACTTTATTACTTGTCGAATCTGCCCAAACAATATATCAGCTAGCATCTAGATGTATAAGTATAATCACTTTGCGATCAAAACTCGTGGCAGGGGAAGTAAACCCAGACATCACACGACGTAGCTGTTACTGAGCAAAAAACGGGAAATCTCTTACCTTTGCTGTTTTTCGGATCAAAAGTTGTGTTCAATGGCATTACAACAATAAAAACGCAGCTGAAGGTTAATCCATAGGTTAATCCAATGTGTCTGTGTCACTTTGAAATGATTACTGATAATCCATCGTCATATTTATGTCAATAACGGAGTTTTCATATTAGCTGCTATGTTAGCTACGAGTGTATGACAGCTTCCAGTTTGGGGCATTCTCCAATGGGTAATGTTTAGATGGATTTTAGGAACTTCCCCTCGATTCTATTGGCTCCAACGGTTAAAAAGAGGTGTCAATCATCAAAATCGACCGAGGGGGGCTAGAAATATGGCAAATGCACCCAAATTAACCCAGAAGTGGGTTGTTTATTTCTAAACCGCTGAATTTGAACGGGTCCACCGCGTCTCTGACTCTGACTACTTTTAAATCCAGACTGAAGACTTTTCTTTTTGTCGTTGCTTTTAATTGAACTATTCACATCTTAGACTGCACTGTAACTTTTATCCATGTACTTTTTAAAGATAGCCTAACGTAGGCTATCTTTAGATGCGGATTTTGTTAAACTAATACGTTTGCGCTCTGGACCAAAACTATACATTGACGGGGAAGGGGGTAGCAATAAAGATAACACCATTAAACAGTTACACAACATAACAGAAATAATATCGATAGCAGCGTCCCTAGCAACCACCTTGGTAACAATGAAAACGTCGCGATTTCCTGAAGTAATCTTCATAATAACTAGCAAACTAAAGATCATGTACATCCACTGCACACATAATCTGAAACAACAACTCATATTTCTCGCATCAAATGACATCAAAACGCATTTTAATGGCCAAACTAACTTTAAAATAGCCATTTTCCACCGAGAATAAAACGAAGTGCGGCCATGTTTTCTTTTTCTGCAGGGAGAAATTTGAAGATCACGTGACATAGACGCCAGCCATCGGAATGAATGGTGAAAAAAATGGGGTTTGTCAAACAGAGCACATGGTGTAGGCCAAACGATAGCTGGGGATTCTGGGTAGTGTAGTGTCTTCTGCCATCCTTTACTCCGAAAAAATATTTGTTTCTCCGAATCGAAGGGGAAAAATACAAAAGCATTGCACACAATTTAAACCAATCAATGTTGTGTAATCAACAAGTATAATCTGGTGTTTTTTAGTCGATGAGTAGTGCAGATATCACTGTAAATTCGACAGTAAGAGGAATACTTACTTCCCAGTGTACAATTCTCCGTTATCCAATGGGAATGGGCGCTCGTAATACAAGACATGATCATTATCTGGACTAAAGTTACACAAAAGCAGACCGAAGGGACGGAACAAAGTTTTTTTGTGCAAATATCTTATCAGTGTTCATCAATCTGTTCCAGCTGCTGGAGGACAACATCGTCACTTTTGTGAAGAGCGAGCTGAAGAAAATCCAGAAGGCTCTGAGTTCAGATTGCCCAGAATACTTAGAGAATCAGAGGGAGGATGAGGAAGGGTTGGACGGTGAGGATGAAGAGCAGAGGAGGAGCAGCAGAGAGGCATTTCTGAACATCACACTGCGCTTCCTGAGGAGCATGAAGCAGGAGGAGCTGGCTGAGCGTCTGCAGAGCAGTAAGAGGGTTTAACACATTTCACATGATGGAGAGGAGGTGGAGGAACATGGAGAAGTTTACATTTACAAACTCTGCTGTTCATGTGCTGCAGACATCTGCATCAGGGTGTCCTCTGATCAGCTGGTTCAAACTATACAGCCTCACTTCAATGTTAAGATTCTCAGTGCAGGATCCACTCACTGATTTCACTCGTTTGTTCATTCAGGAACTGCTGCTGCTGAGTTCCAGCGTGAACTTAAGTCCACCCTGAAGGAGAGGTTCCAGTGTGTGTTTGAGGGCATCGCTAAAGCAGGACACCCAACCCTTCTGAACCGGATCTACACAGAGCTCTACATCACAGAGGGGGGGTCTGCAGAGGTCAACAAGGAACATGAGGTCAGACAGATTGAAACGGCATCCAGGAAACCAGACCGACCAGAAACAACCATCAGACAAGAAGACTTCTTTAAAGCCTCACCTGGAAGAGATGCACCAATCAGAGCAGTGCTGACAAAGGGCGTGGCTGGCATCGGGAAGACAGTCTTAACACAGAAGTTCACTCTGGACTGGGCTGAAGGCAAAGCCCACCAGGACATCCTGTTCATATTTCCATTCACCTTCAGAGAGCTGAACGTGGTGAGAGAGAACAAGTACAGCTTGGTGGAACTCGTTCATCTCTTCTTCCCTGAAACCAGAGACGCAGGAATCTGCAGGTTCGATCAGTTCCCGGTCGTGTTCATCTTTGACGGTCTGGATGAGAGTCGACTTCCTCTGGACTTCCTCCACACTGAGGTCCTGACTGATGTCACAGAGTCCACCTCAGTGGACCGGCTGCTGACAAACCTCATCAGGGGGAAGCTGCTTCCCTCTGCTCGCCTCTGGATAACCACACGACCTGCAGCAGCCAATCAGATCCCTCCTGAGTGTGTGCACATGGTGACAGAGGTCCGAGGGTTCACTGACCCACAGAAGGAGGAGTACTTCAGGAAGAGATTCAGAGATCAGGAGCAGGCCGGCACCATCATCTCCCACATCAAGACCTCACGAAGCCTCCACATCATGTGCCACATCCCAGTCTTCTGCTGGATCTCTGCTTCAGTTCTGGAGGACATGTTGAAAACCAGAGAGGGGGGAGAGCTGCCCAAGACCCTGACTGAGATGTACATCCACTTCCTGGTGGTTCAGTCCAAAGTGAAGAACGTCAAGTATGATGGAGGAGCTGAGACGGATCCACACTGGAGTCCAGAGAACAGAGAGATGATGGAGGCTCTGGGGAAACTGTCTTTTGAGCAGCTGCAGAAAGGCAACCTGATCTTCTACGAGTCCGACCTGACAGAGTGTGGCATCGATATCAGAGCAGCCTCAGTGTACTCAGGAGTGTTCACACAGGTCTTCAGAGAGGAGAGCAGACTGTACCAGGACAAGGTGTTCTGCTTCGTCCATCTGAGCGTTCAGGAGTTTCTGGCTGCTCTTCATGTCCATCTGACCTTCATCAGCTCTGGGGTCAACCTGCTGGCAGAAGAACCAGCAACCTCCCAGCAGTCTGAAGATGAACCGGAACTAACACATTTCTACCAGAGTGCTGTGGGCCAGGCCTTACAGAGTCCAAACGGACACCTGGACTTGTTCCTCCGCTTCCTCCTGGGTCTTTCTCTGCAGACCAATCAGAAACTCCTACGAGGCCTGCTGACACAGACAGGAAGTGGCTATCAGACCAAAAATGAAACAGTCCAGTACATCAAGAAGAAGATGAATGAGGGTCTGTCTGCAGAGAGAAGCATCAACCTGTTCCACTGTCTGAATGAACTGAATGATCATTCTCTAGTGGAGGAGATCCAAGAGTACCTGAGTTCAGGACATCTCTCTGACTATCTGTCTCCTGCTGAGTGGTCAGTGTTGACCTTCATCTTACTGTCATCAGAAGAAGATCTGGACGGGTTTGACCTGAAGAAATACTCGGCTTCAGAGGAGGCTCTTCTGAGGCTGCTGCCAGTGGTCAAAGCCACCAGGAAAGCTATGTAGGTGAACACACAACTATCCAGATGAAATGTGTTCTTATTAACTCGGCAACAAAAACAGTTTGTAATACGTTTCTGATTCCTCCTCAGACTGAGTGGCTGTAACCTGTCGGAGAGAAGCTGTGAGGCTCTGTCCTCAGTCCTCAGCTCCCAGTCCTCTAGTCTGAGAGAGCTGGACCTGAGTAACAACAACCTGCATGACTCAGGAGTGAAGCTGCTGTGTGCTGGACTGCTGAGTCCACACTGTACTCTGGAGACCCTCAGGTTAGTGTAGAGCTGTCCAGCTTTCTGTCTGAGAGAGCCGAGTTACAATGCAAGTTATATATTGAAACGTTTTAGTTTTGTGTGTGTGTGTGTGTGTGTGTGTGTGTGTTCAGTCTGTCAGGTTGTCTGGTCACAGAGGAAGGCTGTGTTCCTCTGGCTTCAGCTCTGAGCTCCAACCCCTCCCATCTGAGAGAGCTGGACCTGAGTAACAACGACCTGCAGGATTCAGGAGTGAAGCTGCTGTGTGCTGGACTGGAGAGTCCACACTGTGACCTGGAAACCCTCAGGTTAGTGTAGAGCTGATCAGCTTTCTGTCTGAGAGAGCTGAGTTACAATGCAAGTTATATATTGAAACTTTTGTGTGTGTGTGTGTGTGTGTGTGTGTGTGTGTGTGTGTGTGTGTGTGTGTGTGTGTGGTGTGTGTGTGTATGTGTGTGTGTGTGTGTGTGTTCAGTCTGTCAGGCTGTCTGGTCACAGAAGAAGGCTGTGGTTCTCTGGCTTCAGCTCTGAGCTCCAACCCCTCCCATCTGAGAGAGCTGGACCTGAGCTACAATCATCCAGGAGACTCAGGAGAGAAGCTGCTGTCTGTTGGACTGGAGGATCCACTCTGGAGACTGGAGACACTCAGGTATGGACAGACAGACAGACGGACGGACGGACGGACAGACGGACAGACAGACAGACGGACAGACAGACGAACGGACGGACAGACAGACAGACGGACGGACAGACGAACGGACGGACAGACAGACAGACGGACGGACACACAGACGGACGGACACACGGACGGACGGACAGACAGACAGACAGACGGACGGACGGACGGACACACAGACAGACAGACGGACGGACAGACAGACACACAGACGGACGGACGGACGGACAGACACACAGACGGACAGACGGACGGACGGACGGACGGACACACAGACGGACGGACGGATGGACAGACAGACAGACAGGCTGTGTCTCCGTCACTAACTGAAGGACTCCGCTTCCTGTGTAATGGTGGATATGAGTGAAGGTGTATGAAGTTGATTCTGTGTTTCTTCCTGCAGGATGGACCACGGTGGACCTCAGTGGTTGAAACCTGGTCTGAGGAAGTGTGAGTGTGTTTTCAGTTTGATTCATGAGAGCTGCATATGTTACACTGCACATGAGATCCACAAACACAACAAAGTGAACACAGTGATCCAACAGAACCAATACAAATACATTTCTTAACAGAAAGCTCACTTCTTCTCCCCGTCGCTAAAGAAATAAATAAAACCTGCTCCTTTCACAAGAAACCCAGTCTGCTCTTCCTACAGTATACGTGTTGGGAGCACCAGTGATTTGAACTCATCAGGTTTCCACCTGCTGCATTTAAAGAAGAAGACTGAGAGTAACGTCTCTGAGCTCCAAGAAAAGTGCTTTATAAATACCATGAATTGTATTATTATCAATCAATCTGGGCTCGCGATCTAGGACATAGGACCGCAGGACCATCCATGACTCCGGATCCCAGCGTATATAGACACCAAAAAGAAAGAGATGTGGGGAAGCTGGGTTAATCGGAACATGAGAGTACACAGGTACAGACAGAGAGAAGGAAGAAGCAAGATGTCCCCCGACAAACTAAGCCTATATCAGCAAAACTAGGGGCTGAATCTAATCAGCCCTAACTATAAGCTTTATCAAAAAGGAAGGTCTTAAGCGCACTCTTAAAAACGGATAGGGTGTCTGCCGCCCAAACGCAAACTGGAAGCTGATTCCACAAATGTGGAGCTTGATAAGAAAAGGCTCTGGCTCCCATTGTACTTTTAGAGACTCGAGGAACAACCAACAACCCTGCATTCTTGGAACGCAATGCCCTAGTAGGCCAGCAGGGTATAATGAGTTATTTAAGGTAAGATGGCACCTGCCCATTAAGGGCTTTGTAGGCGAGAAGAAGAATTTTAAATTCTATCCTGTGTTCTATAGGGAGCCAGTGTAAGGCAGCCAGAACGGGAGTAATGTGGTCCCTTTTCCTAACTCTGGTTAGTACACGAGCCGCAGCATTTTGAATCAGCTGAAGCGACTTGATTGACTTCTTGGTACTCCCTGATAGTAAAGAGTTACAATAATCCAGCCTAGAAGTAACAAATGCATGGACTAGTTTCTCTGCATCGCTTTGAGGCAAGATATGCCTGATTTTTGCAATGTTACGTAGATGGAAGTAGACGGTCCTTGAAATTGATTTTATGTGGGCGTTAAAGGATAAATCCTGATCAAATATAATACCAAGATTCCTTACAGTCTCACTGGAGGCCAAATTAATGCCATCCATAGTTAGTATATCTTTAGATAATTTGTTTCGTAGATTCTTCGGGCCAAGTACAATAACTTCAGTTTTGGTCGTGTTTAACATCAAAAAGTTTAAGGTCATCCACGTTTTTAAGTCCTTAAGGCAGTCTTGAATTTTATTTAGATGATTAATTTCATCAGGCTTGATGGATAAATATAGTTGAGTATCATCCGCATAACAATGAAAATGTACAGAATGATTCCTTATAATATTGCCTAACGGAAACATATATAATGTGAACAAAATAGGTCCGAGCACTGAGCCCTGTGGCACTCCATGGCTAACTTTGGTTTGCGTGGAAGATTCATCGTTGACACGTACAAACTGAGAGCGTTCAGATAGATAGGACCTAAACCAGCCTAAAGCAGTTCCCTGTATGCCAACTAAGTGCTCTAGTCTTTGCAAAAGGATATCATGGTCAATGGTATCAAATATTTAATCTGGACTTCAACAGACTCTAGCAACGGCGCATATGATTATACAGACAACGTGCGATAACAAACATAACCCATATGAGAGGCGTTCTGCAGTAAAGACGTTTCACCGACGACAGGTGGCTATACAAGGCTGGTGTGAATGTGACCTATGTCTATAACGTTTAAAATAACAAAATTGAAAACCGAATAGTCAGCCAACGACCGAATATTGGGATATTCGAGTCCAGCCCTAAAATGAACAGATGATAACCTGCAGCTGTGTTCTCTCCATCAGATGCCTGTGAACTGGAGCTGGACCCAAACACAGCTCACAGGAAACTCAAACTGTCTGAAGACAAGATGACGGTGACATCTGAGGAGGAGGAGTGGCCATATCCTGATCACCCAGGGATGTTAGAGAAGGAGCCTCAGCTGATGTGTAGAGAAGCTCTGACTGGTCGCTGCTACTGGGAGGTCGAGTACAGAGGAGAGGTTTATATATCAGTGACTTACAGAGGAGACAGAGGGGACTGTAGGTGTGGAGGGAATGATCAGTCCTGGAGTCTGGAGTGCGCTGTTGGTGATGATTACTCCGTCAGTCACAATAGCATCAGAAAAAGCTTCTACTCCTTCCCCCTCTTAGCCTCCACCTTCCCCTCCTCTAGCAGACTAGCAGTGTATCTGGACCATGCTGCTGGCTCTCTCTCCTTCTACAGAGTCTCCTCTAGAGACAGACTGATCCACCTCCACACCTTCAGAACCACATTCACTGAACCTCTCTATGCTGGCTTTGGCTTTGGCTTTGGGTTGTTGACTGGGTCTGGGTACAGGTCTCTTCCTGCTTCAGTGTCTCTGTGTCCTCTGAAGGGCTGAGAGTCTTTCCTGTGGACAGAAACTGACTGCAGATCAGCTGCCGAAGTCAGCTCGGGGTGTTCACCATCACACACACACACACACACACACACACACACAGAGTTTTACTGTCCCATATCTTCTTATGTTTCTAAAATACTTTCAATAAAATATTTTCTATTCATTCAGGCACTTTTGTCTTTCCTACGTTTCGTTAAGTTTAGTTATGAAGCACATTTAAAAACAGCACAGTTTGACTAAAGAGCTTTCCAAAGAGATAAGTGATAGAAAAGAGAAGAACGTACTAAACTCTCCATGGACTCAAGTTCAATTCTGTCTTTTAAGAATAAGCTACGCATCAAACTCTCATGTGTTCTGTGCAATCAGAGTCTGTTACTCTAACTGTACTGAAGAGTAAACGGTGGTAAGGAAGTCTGTGTTCATATCCTGGCCCGAACATGGATGTTCAACCTCCAACATGGGGGACGGGACTCTGGGACCTGCGTGAAGGACAGGGAGGCAAATAAAGAAAAGCTTTTGTTTAAGGTCACCTCTCATGATCCACTTCTTCCTGTCTCTTCTACGTCAACATGTGTCCCCTCTTCTCCATGTCTCTTCTACATCAACATGTGTCCCCTCTTCTCCATGTCTCTTCTACGTCAACATGTGTCCCCTCTTCTCCATGTCTCTTCTACGTCAACATATGTCCCCTCTTCTTCATGTCTCTTCTACGTCAACATGTGTCCCCTCTTCTCCATGTCTCTTCTACGTCAACATATGTCCCCTCTTCTTCATGTCTCTTCTACATCAACATGTGTCCCCTCTTCTTCATGTCTCTTCTTCATCAACACGTGTCCCCTCTTCTCCATGTCTCTTCATCATCAACATGTGTCCCCTCTTCTTCATGTCTCTTCATCATCAACACATGTCCCCTCTTCTTCATGTCTCTTCTACATCAACATGTGTCCCCTCTTCCTCATGTCTCTTCTACATCAACACGTGTCCCCTCTTCTCCATGTCTCTTCTACATCAACATGTGTCCCCTCTTCTCCATGTCTCTTCATCATCAACATGTGTCCCCTCTTCTTCATGTCTCTTCATCATCAACACATGTCCCCTCTTCTTCATGTCTCTTCTACATCAACATGTGTCCCCTCTTCCTCATGTCTCTTCTACATCAACACGTGTCCCCTCTTCTCCATGTCTCTTCTACATCAACATGTGTCCCCTCTTCTTCATGTCTCTTCTACATCAACATGTGTCCCCTCTTCTTCATGTCTCTTCTACATCAACATGTGTCCCCTCTTCTCCATGTCTCTTCTACATCAACATGTGTCCTCTCTTCTCCGTGTCTCTTCTACATCAACACGTGTCCCCTCTTCCTCATGTCTCTTCATCATCAACACATGTCCCCTCTTCTTCATGTCTCTTCTACATCAACATGTGTCCCCTCTTCCTCATGTCTCTTCTACATCAACACGTGTCCCCTCTTCTCCATGTCTCTTCTACATCAACATGTGTCCCCTCTTCTTCATGTCTCTTCTACATCAACATGTGATCATACATGCAATGGTCAGAAACTGTGGACAATAACCACAGGAGCAAGTTCAGGTGTAGTGTCTTGCCCAAGGACACACCGGCGGGTTTGATCTGCACACTGCGCCACACCGTCCATCTTCACGCCTCGAGGTCGTCGAGGCGCTTTTACAAGTACACATTAGTATCATACATCTACTGTGGACAATACCCACAGGAGCAAATCCGGGTGAAGTGTCTTGCCCAAGGACACAATATATATCCCTCAGACTCAACAATCATATTTACAGATGGCTCCAAAGATCCAGAGGCAGGGCGTGCAGGGGCAGCAGCTGATATCCCAGTGAGGAATACACATATAGAGAAAAGGGCAACAGACCATGTGTCAGTATACACCACAGAGCTGTTGGCATTGTGTCGTCATTGAAATGGATAGAGGAGAAAGAAATACATAACAGTGTAATTGCATCTGACAGCTTTTCAGCATTATCGAGTATACGATCAGGCAGATCTTCCTCTAGAACGGACATCATAAATTATTTCTAATGTTATATAAAATGCAAATCAAAGGCATAGCAACCCGTTTCCTCTGGTTCCTGCTCATGTTGGCGTGGAGGGTAACGAACAGGGGGATATTCTGGCCAAACAAACACTCAGGAGTTTGAACATAGACATCGAAGTTCCACTCAGCAAAGCGGAGGTTCAAACATTCATTCAGAAATATGCACAAACAGCATGGCAAGATCCTTGGGACCTTAGTGATACAGGAAGACATCTTTATAACATTCAAAGGTATGTGGGGGATGGAAGGAAGGTGGGTTTAAAAGAAGGGAGGAACATATCATTTCTCAGATGAGAATAGGTCATACAGGTCTCAATCATACTTTCAGTATAACAGGAAAGCATCCAACCGGAAAGTGTACACACTGCAGCCAGCCAGAAACTGTTGAGCATGTTTTACTGCTTTGCAGGAAATATAGAACTCAGAGAAATGTGCTTTTCCAGACACCGGAGAAAGCAGCATCCATGACTTGTTGCTATCAGGGCTGTTAGGGAAAACATCAGGCAATATGTATTGAGAGATGATTACGTTTCTAAGAGGAATTGATACATTTAAAATAATCTAGAGTTTTGGTTCTTTGTTTTGTTTCTTTTGTTTAGTCTCTTGTCCACACTCCAGTCCAGTTGGTGGCGGTAATGCACCTACAGGTTGGTTTGCCAACCGCCAATAAACACGACAGAAGAAGAAGAAGAAAAACCGAGAGAAGAAGAAGAAGAAGAAGAAGAAGTGGTGAGTGGATTAAACACACGCAGAGGTTTCATTAAGTGTATTTACACCTGTTAGCTTAGTTTACAGTTAATCACGAATCAGAAGTTATCTTATTTAACACAGCTGTAATATTGGAAGAAAGAAATTCACAAAAAACTTTAAAATGTGCGCCAAAAATAGTCTCAAATTATCTTTAAATAAAGGCTAAAAGCTACAGTCTAACATGTAACGTCTAAAAGCTAACGTCTTAAAGTCTAACAGCTAACGGCTAACAGCTAACCGCTACAGTTATTATTCCAGTTCGGCTCTGGGTGAGGAACAGTTGATTTGTAATGCTAAGCTGACTTTATTTTTAGTTATGTATTACACCAGTTGTCTTTAAGACAGTTTGAGTTGTTGTGTTGGTGCTCTTTACCATAGATATAGTTTTAAATATATGCTTGTTAGCATCACCATTCAATGTGACGCAGCATTTTCCCATTGAAATGAATGGGGTTCTTCAGTTAGCAGCTAGCGCTAAGCTAAGCGACGGTTCAGCTCATTAGATAAATAGATATACTTTATTTAAATAATTATTTACCTTAAACTGAGAAATGATTGTGTCAGAGCAGAAGTGTTTGCAGGCATTACACACGTTTAGTTTGAGTAAACGCTCCCCTTGTGCCTTCAGCATATTGTGTCAGCACGGTAACTCTTCTTTATTGCCGTTAGCATACTGGTTTCTGTGAGGTAACTCCTTTATGTTACAGGATGAAGCCTCCGTTTATTGACTTGTTGTTTCTAGTCTCCTCCTGACTTACAGAGTCCTGCAGCTGTGAGTTTCTCCTCTTCAGAGAAGCAGCTTTATTACTGTCTCCTATTGTCGCAGACAAAGTAGCATTACATGGAAATATTCAAGTAAAGTAAAAGTACCTCTAAAGAGCACTTAGAAGTACATGTACTTGGTTACTTCTCACCTCTGCTATGAACCCTACGAAGTAGCTGTGGATTAGTTTTGTTGTGTCTGTCGGTTGTATTGAGTTGTCTTGTTTTGTGTCAGCTGTAGTTGTGTTGATTATTTCAGAGCCCCAGCCGGAGAAGGAGCACTGAGAGCAGCATGGAGGAGAACGAGGAGACTCCTGGAGCTCAGGTCAGTGTGCACTTCATCACAATATATTCCTAATTCCAGCGTTTCCGCCAGGCGGGCGTCTTGCCGTCATTTGACGCCCTTATTCAGCTCGGAGCGCCCTGGACTCGAGCCGAGGGCGTCCAGAAGAGTTTTTATCGCTTGAAATGAGGAAAAAGGAGACGGACATCCCTCTGCTGGAGGGGCGAAGGAGTCTGGTGGGATTCTTTTCACCGCCAGCAAAGCGTGTTCCTGTGCTAGTGGAGCACGCTGTGAACTGCGAGCGCCGGAGCCTCGCAGCCGAGAAACTGAGGCTCTGGTAAACTGTGGGAACATGAAGAGCCGCTTGGGAGCCGAAAGAGCCGGCTCTTCTTAGTGAGCCGAGCCAAATGATCCGACTCGCTAAAAAGAGCCGGGATTCCCATCACTAATACGTGAAGAGATAGTATCTGTAGTGGCTATTTGTCAACAACAATAACACTTCAGAAGGCCACTGAGGCACCAGGTCTAGTGGATCTTACGCAGATCATGAGTTGGTAATGAGTCCATTGTCCAGGCATCAACGTTTTTGTGGTATTTATTAGCTTCACCTTGGCAAGATCAATACCGCAAAAGGTGTTGAAATGTTTGCTGAACTCAGCCCTGATACTGGTAAAAAACCATAGACCTTCCCGGTGCCCACTGACTGCTGCTGTGCCCTGATTGACTTAAATGAACCCAGCTGTGTGCCCAAATTGACCCATCTCCTTCAAAATAAAAGCATTTTAGCTGGAACACAACTTAACTCAAATAATATGGCTGTAAATTAATTCTACAAAATAACAAATAAATACATTAAATAAATGTGAAAAATACAGAATAGCTTCCACAGTATCTGTAAGGGACGGCTCAATTCAAAATTCAAGTCCAGGGTTTCCCTCACAGAGACTTTACTTGGACCGCCCAGGTTTAACGGCCACCAAAGGATATTTCCCGACCCATTCAGTGTATTATTGTTTTAAGTGTCGGACCCCAGGAAGAGTAGCTTTTGTCGAGAGCAAAAGCTAATGGGGATCCTTAATAAAATATTTAACGCATGCGCAGAATGGCCCGCCCCATACGTGCCACCAGTGGCAGCGCCAGGGTATGGCTGGGGTAGGCTACACCCATATCAAGAAATGGCTTAGCCCCACCATGAAAAATGATGTTAAAGTTAGCAAAATAAAGTCTGCCAACTCGCGGAGTAAATTGCACAGACAGCAGTTAGTAAGATTGATTTCAGCAGCCACGGTTTTGAAAACTTTTGTCACGTAGTGATCGTCTTCTCAATAGAACATCTTTGATAACGGCGTGGTGTTGTTGCAGGAAGTCCCGACGGAGAATACTTTTGCTGTAGTACAGGGCAGAGCCATATAATAGTAATAATATGGCTCTGGTACAGGGGTGCACATAACTGGTACGCAGGTTATGTGCGTAATCTGAAATGCGTACCGTCACTTGTGTCACAAAGCGCATTTGCGTACCGACGTACTTGTGAAGCTTTTCCAGAAGGCGGTTAGATCCCCGGACGACAGAGTCGGTCTCCGTGTGCACAGACAGGCTGCTGTTAACGTCGGTCTGTACAACGGAACTGAGCCAACACTACGCCAACCGGCTGCGGAGGGAGACTCCCCCCTTCACTGGAGAACTACGCTAACACAGCTGATCACAACGTTCACACTCTGTGGTCACAAAGTACTCCACTAGCCCCCCCCCCTCTGTCGACTTTCCTGAAGTACTCCCGTTGATAGAAATCAACACGTAATGAATTAAGACCCCACAGTTTAATGATTGATAGGTGTGTGGGTTGTCTTTCATTTTGACGCGCAGAAAAATGTTATAATAAACATAGATACTGTATGTTAAATGGATATATCCGCCTTCTTTCATTTATCTTTCCATTCCCAACAATATACATAAATAAATGGCATATGTTGGACATAGTTCGAATGGTGATTAATCATGATTAATACATTTTTAAGCTGTGATTAATCTGATTAAAAATTGTAATCGTTTGACAGCCCTAATATATATTGCTCCCATAAAATCCCCGGGGGTTTTTGCTCTGTATGTCGGGGGCGGGAGATTCATGTGATTGGTTGTTGGTCGTGTTGCTTGAATAAAATCCCCAAGCTACAGACACGCCCAGCTCCAAGCTTTTTTGAAGCTGTAGTGTGGACGCTCTGTTAAAGAGCAACTTGCAGGTTAGAGTCCCGTGAATACATGTGTAGGAAAATGATGAATACACTAGATTTTCAAAAATATATACAGAAATATACACTACAGTAACATCTGGCTTCGTTTTTGTAAGACATTTTCACTTCCGCATAAAAAAGCCTCCGCGTGTGACGTAACATGGGGGAGAGCGGCCGGTCTAACGTATGAATAAACATGGATCACAATGCTAGTTTTGACCAAGCGGCAAACTCTGGGGAAGAGCCGGGACGCCAATACGGAAGTGCCACACACTGCAGTTCATCTAGTGGCCAGTAGGAGCAGGCTGCAGAAGGGAGCAATTTCCATAGACCCCCATGTTAAAATTCCCTACTTTACAGCAGAAATAAACATGTTTACATCGTGGTTCAAGAAACCATATTCTCTGTATAGTTAGATTCCCCCTTCATGACTACTGTGTGGGGGGTGTATTTTTTTTTCTCCCCCCATCTGTTTAATTAATATTAAGCCTTAAAGCTTTTGCATAAATTAGGGCGTGGTCACTTTGATGGACATGTACATGCCTCACTGTCAGCTAACAGCAACTTGTCCACTCTGCTAGGCTACAACCATAGAGGCTACAACGTTAGTTAGTTGTAGTTACTGTACTTGACCCTTTAGCCGTGTTCGTGGTGATCGTGCCTGTTAGGGAATATTGTTACAAATACCAGACAATTAAAATGTTGTGCTGTGCGCTTGAATGTACTAACAGAACTTCCAAGAAGTCTACAATTATAATGTAATACATGTTAACCCCGTTCGTAGGTGTTTGTGTGCTTGGTAGCTTACCTTGCTACTTATTAGCCAGCTAAGGACGTAACCCTTTATACATACATATACATTTTAGTTTATGATTCAGATGACTATGTCTTTTGGGTACTGAGGAGACGCTGGCGTGTTTTTTTCGCCGCTCTTCATGCCGACGCTTACTTCGTGTCTACCACTCACTGCCATCAATCTATTTAATTCCCATACACAGGAGAAATATTGTTCTCCTCTGGTTTTGTGTTTCTGCCATCTCCGTTGCTCAGCCGACTATGTTTGGCTGCTGTTTAGCTCTTAGCCTCTGCCATCCTGCTATTAGCAAAATGACCTCACCATCACGCTCTGCTATCAGTGTAGTCCCCGTTCCGGAGTTCTCCGACTGGGCTCCTCTCTGCCACACTCCCAGGACTATCCACGAACCGTCCCTCAGTCCGGCCATTCCAACTGGGCTGTTTTCCATCACCGCTGCCGAGGTTCGAGGTCCGGTTTCTGCAGGGCTAATGGTGCTAGCTGCTAGCTGGCTCACCGCTCTTCTCGTGATGCTGCTCCAATACTCCTCGCTGGAACTTCGTAACTTTTTCTACCACACTATCCCCGACTGCCTTACCATTATCAAATCCCTTGGGCTTCTGCGTCGTCCCCGCTACATACACCGGGCATCCAGATGCAAGTTTTTCTACTCCGAAACTCCTATCCCCGCAGTTGTTTCTGACAGACGGTCTGTCGCACGGCGATGTCATCACAACAAACGACGTCATCCGACCAAACCTCCCGTTCGCTCTATCTACCTGAGGTCCCTGACGGTGTGCTGGTTTCTCCCTCCCTGTTCCCCCCCAGCAGCTATGAACAACTATGTGACATTTATGCTGCAGAATACCTGCTCCCTCAACAACAAAGCGCTACTCCTCCACGATAGGGGTGTTGAAAATAATCGTTTCTACGATGCATTGCGATGCGGACGTGGACGATTCGGTCTCGATGCAGTGACGGAAGATAATCGGTTATAGAGTAGTAACGTTGCTTCCTGATTTTCCGGCCGCGGCTTTACTATAACGTTTTTTCTGTCACTTTAATTAAGTCTTGGATTGCAAAGTATGAATGTCCTCTAGCGATTTGCAGACGATATATACGTGTGTGAAGTTTGTGAAGGCAGGAGGAAAAAAGCTTCCGCGATCACCGTCTCCTCTCCGTTCCTCCAAGCCCCGCCCCCTCCCTGAAAATAATGAGTGACAGGCTGACAGTGACCCGATAGAAACTTTATTATTCACTTAATCACTGAGATATAATGAAGCTAACTTAATCTCATACATTCATGGGATTTATGTAACAGTGAGACAGAGAATGTAAGTGTGCACCCACATGCAATATCTTTGTTTGTATATGCTGTTGTAAATACTCCTGTTGTCTGCTGTGTTCAGACTCAGGCTGTGTGTGATGCCTCATTCAGGACCTTCAGTGTCCTTTCTTAACAGCAGGTCGTTGCTAGAAGCTGCAGCTAGACTGCAGAAGCATTAGCTTTTTGTTTTTGAGGCTGGAACAACTTCACACACGGAGGCTAGACCTATACAATTCATTTATTTTGGTTTATAAATTAATGTCAAGATATTATTGATTTCTGAAGCACTTTCTAAATAATAAAAAGAGAGTTCATATGTATTTACTGCATGTATGCATTGATGAAAAATAAGCCATGTGCAGGAATATAGAAAATTGAGGATGCAACGCATTGGTATGAATCGTGATGCACCGGGATATCGAACCGAATCGAATCGTAAGACCAGTGAAGATGCACAGCCCTAATCCACGACATTATCACTGACAGAAGCATTGACATCCTATGCTTAACAGAGACATGGCAAAATCAGCTGGACTTTGTGACACTCAATCAAGCTACACCCCCAGACTATTTGTACATCCAGAAGCCCCGCTCCCTGGGTCGTGGCGGTGGATTGGCTGTTATCCACCGAGCTGGCATCCTGGTTAAAGAACTCCCAGTACCTACTACCACCTCGCCAGCAACAGGCGGCCACGTTCACCAGTCTGCTGACGTCATGCGTGCGTTCATGTGTGTTGGAGGAGCTGCTCCGTAAAGGAAGTGTGAAGGAAGGGGCGGATTCTTTTCGGCTGTGCACTTTCACATTTTAGCCTACCCCACCTTCAAGTGACATGTTTCTAAATATTGTATACAGCAACTAGCTAGAGAGTTTCCAACAATGTAAACTTCCAAAGTGGATCAAACAAATCACAAGTGTATTTCTAACATGATGTAAAATGTCCGTCATTGGACGATATATGAACAGCTGTGTTTCCCTGTAAAGCACTAATAACAATGATAACATAAGCATTACATCAGCTATCTTCGAACTGGGCGTCGGTACATCGGAGCAGTGATGGATTTCTTTCCCGTCGACTGGCAGAAAACGAATGAAATATAAGTTGTCTTACATATGCTTCCATTATTCGAGACACCGTAGAGAGGAATTCAGCAGCGAATGTGCAGTTACTCACCTCTCTCTGCTCCAAGTCTCCATCAACTCTCCTAACAATAGTTACAGACCCAAAGGAGATGAAATAATGTTTTTGCTTCGTACTATTCTAATCTTTACCAATCAGAGGCTCCACCTGACAACATCTTAATGAAACAATTTTTGGATAATTTGGACTTCCCTATGATCAACGAAACAAGTAAAAGGAAATATAGATGCTCCACTCAGTTTAAAGGAGGTTTCAGACAGTCTCAGATTAATACAGAATGGCAAGGCACCGGCCCGGACGGCTTCCCAGCTGACTTTTTAAAGAAATTCTCTGATCAACTGGCTCCCTTGCTATTGGATATGTTCAACGACTCCTTAGAGCGTGGTTCCCTTCCTCCATCCGTAACTCAAGCACCAATTTCACTCATTCCAAAGAAAAACAAAGATCCAGCAGAATGTAGCAGCTGGAGACCTGTTAGTTTGCTCATCTCTGACATAAAGCTATTAGCTAAGACCCTGGCTAGCCGTCTGGACCCCTGTCTACCAAATATTATTTCGGGTAATCAAACTGGCTTCATAAGGGGTAGACAGTTGTCCTCAAATATTCGTCGCCTCCTTAATATTATAATGTCTAAGTCTAGCACACAAGAGGCTGAAATGGTAATCTCGATGGATGCGGAGAAGGCTTTTGACCGAGTGGAGTGGGGTTATTTATTTTCAGCTCTTGACAAGTTTGGTTTTGGTCAAAGATATATTTCATGGATTCAATTGTTGTATAGTGCTCCTACAGCTAGTGTGACTACCAACTCCACTCAATCCAAATTCCCCTTACAACGCGGTTGCCGCCAAGGCTGTCCCCTGTCCCCTTTACTGTTTGCAATTGCAATCGAGCCACTTTCCATCGTTCTTAGAAACTCACCAGCTTTTACAGGTATCTATAGGAATGGGTTGAACACAGGGTTTCGCTGTACGCGGATGATTTGCTGCTCTATGTCTCGAACCCTACGGCCAGTATTAATGGGATTCTTGACGTTTTACAAACGTTTGGTTCCTTTTCGATACAAGTTGAACATCAGCTTCCCTCTTAATCTTGCGGCAAAACAGATTCCGGCCCAGAGTCTGCCTTTTCATTTGGCCTCCTCTGGTTTCCGGTACCTGGGCATTAATATTTCGCATAGTCTCCCCTCACTTCATGAGCATAACGTTTTGAAGTTGGTGACGGAGGTTAAATCTGATCTACAGCGCTGGAACGCTCTCCCTGTCGATTGTAGGTAGAATCAATTCAATCAAAATGAATGTGCTTCCCAGATTCTCATTCCTTTTTCAATGTTTACCATTATTCCTCCCCAAATCTTTATTATTTCATCTTTTATTTGGGCAGGAAAGACCCCAAGGGTAAAATATTCTGTCCTACAAAGGGCTAAAGAAGATCGTGGCCTTGCTCTACCTAACCTTCTAGCATACTATTGGGCGGCCAATATTCAAAAGATTCATACTTGGCACAACTCCCCCATTACAGACTGGTGCCAGATGGAAGCGCGGTCTTGTGGCTCTATCTCTTTATCGTCGTTAATTTGTGCCCCCCTAAAATCATATCCTGCTAAATGCGTATCCAACCCAATTGTACAATCTACTGTAAAGATTTGGAGGCAATGTCGACGCCACTTTAAAATTGTTTCCCTTTCCCTGCTAATGCCGATTTGTAATAATCATATTTTTCTTCCTTCATCTCTTTGTGGAAGGAGAAAGGGTTGGTTTATTTCAAACAACTTTTTGTTGATAACATTTTTGTCTCCTTTGATATTCTCAAGACTAAATTTGACCTTCCAAACTCTGTTATTTAGATATTTTCAAATCTGGGACTTTGCTCGTTGTAACTTCCCTAATTTTCCTCATCAACCACCTAATTCTCTCGTCGATACAATTCTATTGACCCCTGTAGTACGTGGAGTCATTTCAGCCATGGGGAAGTTAATCTTATCAGCATTATCATCTCCTTTAGCGACTAGGAACATCCGGGAGAAGGAGCTTGGGGCTACCTTTTCAGATGAATGGTGGCAGGGGGCCCTAGACAGAGTCAACTCTACTTCATCTTGCGCCAGACTGACACTGATACAGTTTAAGGTCCTACACAGATCACACCTGATCAAAGTTAGACTTAGCAAACTGTTTGACACAAGTGAGATGTGTGATGGATGCTCTCTCTCTCTCCGGCCAACCACACACACATGTTTTTCTCCTGTCCAAAGCTAGGTTCATTCTGGTCCTCTTTTTATGATACACTCTCGAAGGCCTTCAATAAGCCGGTGGTTCCTAGCCCTTCAATTTCTATTTTTGGTGTCCCTGAGGAATTCTCTAGTTTCACTAACAAGGAGAGCAATGTTATTGCTTTTGCTTCACTTGTAGCCCGCAGATGTATTTTAATGCAATGGAAAGACCAGAAACCTCCATCTTCTCAGTCGTGGTTGAAGGACTTAATGTCTTTCTTATACTTAGAGAAGATTAAGTATAGTATAAGGGGATGCTCTGATACATTTTGCAAAACCTGGGATCCTATTCTCTCTTTTGTTAATTCTATTCCTTCTTTAGGGGATTAGATAATTCTATTACTCATTAATGTACGCCGTAGCTACTATTTTGAGACTGGACGGTTATAATGCAATGATAAGTGATTGTCTCCTTTGGCATGTGAATGGTCATGCAGCCCAATGTGCATTGTGCAACACAGTGTTTCTTTGTATTTCTG
This sequence comes from Champsocephalus esox, assembly GCA_036324585.1. Classification (NCBI taxonomy): domain Eukaryota; kingdom Metazoa; phylum Chordata; class Actinopteri; order Perciformes; family Channichthyidae; genus Champsocephalus; species Champsocephalus esox. The sequence goes on from CM070498.1 coordinate 3,334,861, forward strand.
TGCTTTTATGATATCCTCTTGTATTTTTTATTTACTTATTTTTGCTCCTCTTTTATATTGTATTGTTACGCTTTTTGGTTACTATGCCATGTTTGTTGTAAAAATAAAAGTTAAATCGGGTGATCTTATGTCAACAGTTTGTATGTTGTAAGATTGATGGCCCAATAAAAATACTTGTGAAAAAAAAATGACGTTTCATACAGACACAACAAAATGTAGACAATAATTAGACCAAAAAAACTAAAACAAGACGAACGGAGCATACTGAGACTCGCAGTGACAGGATGCCATCTCCCTCTGTCTCCTGTATACCAGGGGTGGGAGTAAGTCATACATGTGCAAGTCTCAAGTTACTGGGGTGAGAGTCAAGCAAGTCAAGTCCTACGAAATCCTGATGAATAACCCCAGTTTCCGCATTGAAATCCTTCTATAAAACAGCTGTGGGCAGCAGATACTGAGACACAGACATGAATACATGGGTCAAGGCAGACTGGTTCACAGACTCTCCTGTTTTGCCGATCCGGTGCTTGAACAAATAACTCTACACCCCTGGTCGAAATGTCCGTAAAATGAAGTCCGAGTTTGAAATGTAACTCAAATAATGTATGTATTTCCCAACATAAACATAACGGTCTGCAATGAAACGGCTGTCTCCTGTGCGCTCCACTTCCTGCTTTCTCCTGCGAACGAGATATGTTCTCTCTCATTGGCCTCTAGGGGCTTCATACAATGCAAATATTTGTATTTAAAAAAGTAAAGTCCTTTCGAGTCATCTGTCTCACGCCTAAGTCAAGTCTCAAGTCATGAATTCAATGTCAAGTCGAGTCTTTTATCAATGTTAGTCAAGCAAGTCTCAAGTCAAAAAATATGCGAGTCAAGTCATGTGACTCGAGTCCCCCACCTCTGGTATATACTTTGGTTAGAATATTGCTGTTTTACTGTATCAAATATAATACAAATATAATAAACACAAACAGTTGATAAGTAGTATTTTGTTAACTCGAGGTTTATATTAAGTGAGTTTTTATTGTGTTAACTTGTGTATTTATGCTTCTTAGATTGACTTTCTCTCTTTCTCTGTCTTCTGTTCTAGAAACCGAAAGGAAGAGAGAGACGTCACAACTGTCAGCAATGTGACAAATCCTTTACATCATCTGGAAATTTAAAGAGCCACCTGCATATTCACACTGGAGAAAAACCGTACAGCTGTGAAGAGTGTGGGAAAACTTTCACTCAATCAGGTGCTCTCAAAAAACATCAACGTATTCATACTGGAGAAAAACCGTACAACTGTGAAGAGTGTGGGAAAACTTTCACTACATCATGTTATCTCAAAATACATCAACGTATTCATACTGGAGAAAAACCATACAGCTGTGAAGAATGTGGGACAACTTTCACTTCATCAGGTGCTCTCACATCACATCAATGTATTCATACTGGTGAAAAACCGTACAACTGTAAAGAGTGTGGGAAAACGTTCACTCAATCAGGTAATCTCAAAAGACATCACCGTATTCACACTGGAGAAAACCCGTACTGGTGTGAAGAGTGTGGGAAAACGTTCACTAGATCAAGTCATCTCAAAAAACATCACCTTATTCACACTGGAGAAAAACCGTACAGCTGTGAAGAGTGTGGGAAAACGTTCACTACATCAGATGCTCTCGCATCACATCACCGTATTCATACTGGAGAAAAACCGTACTGGTGTGAAGAGTGTGGGACAACTTTCACTCAATCAGGTGCTCTCATAACACATCAACGTATTCATACTGGTGAAAAACCGTACAGCTGTGAAGAGTGTGGGAAAACGTTCACGACATCAGGTAATCTCCAAAAACATCACCGTATTCACACTGGAGAAAAACCGTACTGGTGTGAAGAGTGTGGAAAAACGTTCACTACATCAACTCATCTCAAAAAACATCTTCGTGTTCACACACTCTTAAAACCATAGTGGTGTTAAGAGTGTGGGAAAACTTTTTCTTAAAGTATTCACTTTAAAATCCATGAGCGAGTTTCACTGTTCATTAATCTGCAGAGTAGTTTATCTGCAGATTGTTGTTTAATAAAATGTTGTGACTTTAACTGAACACGGGAAATTGCAGTCCTACCATCCTCTCTTGTGTCAGGATGAGGTTCACGTAAAGCACAGTTAATGTATTATATTATTGAGGTGTCTCAAATATACGTCAATCAAGTGCCATCTGCTAACGGGGTGGTGGATGATAGGTTTACATCTAAAAACGTATTGTGTTCAGGACCTTGGTCTCTGAGACTCAAAAAACACTCTAGCTAATGATATGGCTGCTGTCCTTCCCTAAACGCAGATCACGCAGACTCGAACCTCATCTTATGCCCAAATGCTGCGCAAATGCATTCCGCAGCCGTTGCGAGGTTCCGGCGCTAACAGTTCATTAGCGTGCTCCCCCGCCCCCTGTCAACACTCGCAACACATGAGTGGCCAGCCTAAACAACAATAAACGCTGCTTGGCAACCGTGTGTGGCGGCAAAGTACAAACAAATGTTGAAAGGAGAGATTTAGTTTTGCCGGTATTCAACTTATTTTACCAGTCATAGTCCGGTAATGATTTGCACTCTAAGAAGAGTCCTTCACAGACATGGCGTCAAAAAGGAGTAATGTGTGGAAATATTTTGACCAGGTTAGTGAGTGCGGTATAGAGGTCAAACTGTACCAAATTAAACTTGTATATACATACTATACCTTGCTATACCCGCAACCTCCGTTCCAGCTGAGAGGGTCTTCTCTACAGCTGGCCTGATTGTGAATCGCCTCAGCACCACATCTCCCCTGAGCATGAAGACATGCTCATATTTTTAAACAAGAATGAGTAGCCTATTGAATAGCTGCATTCTGTGCTTAGGCCCTGTTGTAGGTTTTTGATGTTTTAAGCATGAAAGCTGTAGGCCTTCTGTCAAACTGTGATCACCAGTTTAATACATTTGACAAATTCAACTTGGTTTCTATACTTATTTGTATTTCTTTATTTTTTTGACCCAATTTTTTTTTATAGGATATGTACACTCCGGTTAACCGTTTTTTGGGGGATCGAATATTCGAGTATACCTTTGCTTTCAAATTCCCATCCCTAGTGATTTCAATGCACACAACAGGCAGGAAATATAATGGAAGAAATGCTGGAGGAAAGAACACTAGTATGCCTTAATGATGGACATGGCACAAGAGTAGATGTACACAGGGGGAAAGTTTCGTGCCTGGATCTGACATTCGTGTCAAACTGTTTGGTTCATACATGTGAATGGTTTGTTTTGAATAACGCCACTGTAGGAAGTGACCATTATCCAGTGCTTACTAAAATGAATAATAATGTATACAGTGGGGCAAAAAAGGATTAGTCAGCCACCAATTGTGCAAGTTCTCCCACTTAAAAAGATGAGAGGCCTGTAATTTTTATCCTAGGTACACTTCAACTATGAGAGACAAAATGGGGGGAAAGAATCCAGGATATCACATTGTAGGATTTTTAATGAATTAATTGGTAAATTCCTCGGTAAAATAAGTATTTGGTCACCTACAAACAAACAAGATTTCTGGCTCTCACAGACCTGTAACTTCTTCTTTAAGAGCCTCCTCTGTCCTCCACTCGTTAACTGTAGTAATGGCACCTGTTTGAACTGGTTATCAGTATAAAAGACACCTGTCCACAACCTCAAACAGTCACACTCCAAACTCCACTATGGCCAAGACCGAAGAGCTGTCAAAGGACACCAGAAACACAATGTAGACCTGCACCAGGCTGGGAAGACTGCATCTGCAATAGGTAAGCAGCTTGGTGTGAAGAAATCAACTGTGGGAGCAATTATTAGAAAATGAAAGACATACAAGACAACTGATAATCTCCCTCGATCTGGGGCTCCACACAAGATCTCACCCCGTGGGGTCAAAGTGATCACAAGAACGGTGAGCAAAGATCCCAGAACCACGCGGGGGGACCGAGTCCATGACCTGCAGAGAGCTGGGACCAAAGTAACAAAGGCTACCATCAGTAACACACTACGCCGCCAGGGACTCAAATCCTGCAGTGCCAGACGTGTCCCCCTGCTTAAGCCAGTACATGTCCAGGCCCGTCTGAAGTCTGCGAGAGAGCATTTAGATGATCCAGAAGAGGATTGGGAGAATGTCATATGGTCAGATAAAACCAAATTAGAACTTTTTGGTATAAACTCAACTCGACGTGTTTGGAGGAGAAAGAATGCTGAGTTGCATCCAAAGAACACCTGCTGTGAAACATGGGGGTGGACACATCAGGCTTTGGGGCTGTTTTTCTGCAGAGGGACCAGGACGACTGATCCGTGTAAAGGAAAGAATGAATGGGGCCATGTTTCGAGAGATTTTGAGTGACAACCTCCTTCCATCAGCAAGAGCATTGAAGATGAAACGTGGCTGGGTCATTCAGCATGACAATGATCCCAAACACACCGCCCGGGCAACGAAGGAGTGGCTTCGTAAGAAGCATTTCAAGGTCCTGGAGCGGCCTAGCCAGTCTCCAGATCTCAACCCCATAGAAAATCTTTTGGAGGGAGTTGAAAGTCCGTGTTGCCCAGCGACAGCCCCAAAACATCACTGCTCTAGAGGAGATCTGCATGAAGGAATGGGCCAACGTACCAGCAACAATGTGTGAAGACTTACAGAAAACATTTGACCTCTGTCATTGCCAACAAAGGCTATATAACCAAGTATTGAGATGAACTTTTGTTTTTGACCAAATACTTATTTTCCACCATAATTTGCAAATAAATTCTTTACAAATCAGACAATGTGATTTTCTGGATTTCTTTTTTCTCATTTTGTCTCTCGTAGTTGAGGTATACCTAGGATGAAAATACAGGTCTCTCATCTTTTTAAGTGGGAGAACTTGCACAATTGGTGACTGACTAAATACTTTGTTGCCCCACTGTATATGCAGGAAGGAGGTGTAATAACCAGGTGGTGCTTTGCTAAAGCTGATTGGGGGAAATGTAGGATATGGTGTGAGGAGTCGGTACACCTGCTAACATCAGAGGGAAGCGGAGAGGTCATTACAAGCCAAATAACGCAACATATACTAAATGCAGCAGAGAACAGTATACCCAAAGCAACAACCAAGGGTAGGAAGAAAGTGGTGGAATGAGGAATGCAGCAGAGCTATTAAAGAGCGAAACGATGCATTTAGAGAATTAAAGAAAAATATTACACAAAATAATGTTGTAGAGTATCAAAGGAAAAGGGCAGCTGCTCGAAGGACAATCAAATACACATGAAAGAGAACATGGAGAGAATTGTGTTCTACCATTGGCAGAGAACCGGCATCCATTTTGGCATTAGTGGAGAAGAACCGGGCTTTTCCTTTTTTGCTGTCGGGGGCGGGAGATTCATGTGATTGGTTGTTGGTCACGTTGATTGGTCGTGCTTTTCACAGCGCCACGGCTTCCACTGATGACATGTTTTTAAGGATTTGTTGTCAAAGCACTTCAGATATTCATTGCTATCGGGATGTTGAGAGCATTCCATGGAATATAACAACAAGTGTATCTCGAGCCGGTTTCTCAAAGTTTACTATATTTTGTATTATTTTTTAATGTTATTATAGTTTTCTTAAAATAGTTCTGTGTGTTTTTGTTTTACTTTTCAGTATGCACCATGACATCAAGTCCTGTAGAGATGTGGGTTACGGAGGAAAAGAGAGAAGGTTTTATTTTCTGACACTTTGTCTCCTGACACGCCGGGACACATGTTTATATCAAAGACATCAAAACGTGCATTTTGCATATTAGGTGACCTTTAAGGCCGAATGATGTGATGCTCCCCCACCCCCAGATCTCCACACAGAGCCCCCCCCCTGTTTACAATACCTACCCATCAAACAAGCTAGCTAGCAAATGTTAGCTTTCTAGCTTCTATATCGCTAGAAATGTAACCGTTATCAGATTACGTCTTTTTGATGTAACTGCAGGGAACGCACTTCCTTTCCTTGTGTCCTGATTATCCCGTTACATGTAATCTGTTACTCCCCACGCCTGATAGCACTTTATCATGTCCTGTATGTTGTTGCAGAACAGACATCATTTCCTTTGCCCACATTTTCTTTTTCACCTGGAAACATGATGAAGAGTTGACGCGTTAAGCTGCTCTCTAGTTTGAGGAAGCCTGTTGCGCCTCCTCTCCGCTCCCTCTCCCCGCTGAGGTTTGCCCTCAAAGACGAGCAGAGGGTGGAGACCATGGGGAGTGAGTTCAAATTTGAATAAGTGATAGACACACCTAGCTGGAAACATGTTGTCTGTTTGACTAAAAGAGAAGACTCCACATAGTCGGGGTCTGCTGTGTGCTAAATGTTTTGACAGGTAATGATGATTATCCAAGAGGGAGTGAACTCTTTCCATCTCATTTCCTTTCATAAGATACATCTGACGGTGTGTTTGTTTGTGTTGGTAAAGTTTGTGTGCATGTGTTTTGATTGGTGGTAAGAAATCATCTATCCATCCATCTCTCTCGCTCTCTATCTATCGTGTCTATATATCTTAGCTAGCTAACAATACCTACCGTCACACCCCTAATACCTACCCATCTGAGAAGCTACAGAGTAGTTATACCGATGAAGATCTTAGGTCACAGGCTTCTCCAACAGAGCAACACAACACACAGATAAACAGACAAATATAGTGCAAGTAAATAGTGAATACAAAAAGAAAAATAGTTTAAAAAGTGAAATAGTGCAATAAGAGTCTATGTGCAAGTTATTGGAAGGATGTATTAGATAAATAAATTAGTAAGTTGCAAACAGATGTTATGGATGTTATTTCAACAGTTCAGGTGTTTAATTGTCTTATGGCCTGTGGGATGAAACTGACTGAGTCTGGTGGTTTTAGTCCTGATGCTGCGGACCGCCTGCCAGACGGCAGCAGACTGAACAGTTTGTGGCTGGGGTGATGGGGGGTCTTTTGTAATCCTGAGGGCTTTCTTCCTGAGCCGCTGGGAGTAGAGGTCCTCCATGGATGGCAGCTCCGCCCTGGTGATGTTCTGTGCAGCTTTCACCACCCTCTGTAAAGCCTTAGGATTAAGGCAGCTGCCGTACCAGGCGGTGATGCAGCCAGTCAGGATCCTCTCTATGGAGCACCTGTAGAAGGTCAGGATGCTCTCTATGGAGCACCCTGAAGGTCAGGATCCTCTCTATGGAGCACCCTGAAGGTCAGGATCCTCTCTATGGAGCACCTGTAGAAGGTCAGGGTCCTCTCTATGGTGCACCTGTAGAAGGTCAGGATCCTCTCTATGGAGCACCTGAAGGTCAGGATGCTCTCTATGGAGCACCTGTAGAAGGTCAGGATCCTCTCTATGGAGCACCTGAAGGTCAGGATCCTCTCTATGGTGCACCTGTAGAAGGTCAGGATCCTCTCTATGGAGCACCTGTAGAAGGTCAGGATGCTCTCTATGGAGCACCTGTAGAAGGTCAGGATGCTCTCTCTGGAGCACCTGTAGAAGGTCAGGATCCTCTCTCTGGAGCACCTGTAGAAGGTCAGGATGCTCTCTATGGTGCACCTGTAGAAGGTCAGGATCCTCTCTATGGAGCACCTGTAGAAGGTCAGGATCCTCTCTATGGTGCACCTGTAGAAGGTCAGGATCCTCTCTATGGAGCACCTGAAGGTCAGGATCCTCTCTATGGAGCACCTGAAGGTCAGGATGCTCACTATGGAGCACCTGAAGGTCAGGATCCTCTCTATGGAGCACCTGTAGAAGGTCAGGATCCTCTCTATGGAGCACCTGAAGGTCAGGATCCTCTCTATGGAGCACCTGAAGGTCAGGATGCTCACTATGGAGCACCTGAAGGTCAGGATCCTCTCTATGGAGCACCTGTAGAAGGTCAGGATGCTCTCTATGGTGCACCTGTAGAAGGTCAGGATCCTCTCTATGGAGCACCTGCAGAAGGTCAGGATCCTCTCTATGGAGCACCTGAAGAAGGTCAGGATGCTCTCTCTGGAGCACCTGTAGAAGGTCAGGATGCTCTCTATGGTGCACCTGTAGAAGGTCAGGATCCTCTCTATGGAGCACCTGAAGAAGGTCAGGATGCTCTCTCTGGAGCACCTGAAGAAGGTCAGGATGCTCTCTATGGAGCACCTGTAGAAGGTCAGGATGCTCACTATGGAGCACCTGAAGGTCAGGATCCTCTCTATGGAGCACCTGTAGAAGGTCAGGATGCTCTCTATGGTGCACCTGTAGAAGGTCAGGATCCTCTCTATGGAGCACCTGAAGGTCAGGATCCTCTCTATGGAGCACCTGAAGGTCAGGATGCTCTCTATGGAGCACCTGAAGAAGGTCAGGATCCTCTCTATGGAGCACCTGTAGAAGGTCAGGATGCTCTCTATGGAGCACCTGTAGAAGGTCAGGATGCTCTCTATGGAGCACCTGTAGAAGGTCAGGATGCTCACTATGGAGCACCTGTAGAAGGTCAGGATCCTCTCTATGGAGCACCTGTAGAAGGTCAGGACCCTCTCTATGGAGCACCTGAAGGTCAGGATGCTCACTATGGTGCACCTGTAGACATTCCAGAGTATCCTGGAGTCCATTTTGAACCTCCTCAGCCTGCGGAGGAAGAAGAGCCGCTGTCGAGCTTTCTTGGTGATGGTGAACAGTTATCTGATTAGAGGTAAAGTTTGTGTGCATGTTTTTTTTTGGTGGTAAGAAGTCATTGTTCTGCATAAGAATTAAAAGACTTTCTGTAACGATGGAACATGTCGATACAGAATTTGAGTACAAGTGAGGTTATAGAGGCGGTTAGTAAGGAAGGTCTTTTAATCTTCATTCGATTGAGGAACAGCCTGACAGAAAACCTGAGGGCAGCAGAGAGCCAACTCAAGACCCTCCTTTTAAATATGGCTTTACATTTTAATTTATTTGTATCCAAAGAGTGTAGGCATGTACAAGATTGATCCACACATCACCAGAGCACTGGCATGGAGGCTGCAGTAATAAGTAGGTTTTTGGTCTCGAGAGAAAAACAAGACTCATTTTTATTCTCAAATGTGTTTGAACTCCTGAACCCGACAACTCCGCCCTCTATGTTAGAGGCAGAGCTGGAGTACGACGGGGGATCAACACCAATCTCCCGGGGGGAGGTCACTGAGGTCGTCAAACAACTCCACAGTGGCAAAGCCCCGGGGGTGGATGAGATCCGCCCGGAGACGCTGAAGGCTCTGGGTGTCGAGGGACTGTCATGGTTGACACGTCTCATCAACGTTGCGTGGAAGTCGGAAACAGTACCGAAGGAGTGGCAGACCGGGGTGGTGGTCCCCCTTTTCAAAAAGGGGGATCAGAGGGTGTGTGCCAATTACAGAGGCATCACACTACTCAGCCTCCCCGGGACAGTTTACTCCAAGGTACTCGAAAGGAGGGTCAGGCCGATTGTCGAACCTCAGACTGAGGAGGAACAATGCGGATTCCGTCCTGGTCGTGGAACGACGGATCAGCTTTTTACTCTCGCAAGGATCCTGGAGGGGGCCTGGGAGTACGCTTATCCGGTCTACATGTGTTTTGTAGACTTGGAGAAGGCGTATGACCGGGTTCCCAGGGAGTTACTGTGGGAGGTGCTGCGGGAGTATGGGGTGAGGGGGGTCTCTACTCAGGGCCATCCAATCTCTGTACTCCCAAAGCGAGAGCTGTGTCCGGGTCCTCGGCAGTAAGTCGGACCCATTTCCGGTGAGGGTTGGGCTCCGCCAGGGCTGCGCTTTGTCACCAATCCTGTTTGTAATATACATGGATCGGATTTCGAGGCGTAGTCGTGGGGGAGGGGGTCTGCAGTTCGGTGGACTAAGGATTGCACCACTGCTTTCTGCAGATGATGTGGTTCTAATGGCTTCATCGGTCTGCGACCTTCAGCACTCACTGGATCGGTTCGCAACCGAGTGTGAAGCGGCTGGGATGAGGATCAGCACCTCCAAATCTGAGGCCGTGGTTCTCAGCAGGAAACCGATGGACTGTCCACTCCAAGTAGGGAATGAGTCCTTACCCCAAGCGAAGGAGTTCAAGTATCTCGGGGTCTTGTTCTCGAGTGAGGGAACAATGGAGCGTGAGATGGGCCGGAGAATCGGAGCAGCGGGAGCGGTACTGCAGTCGCTTTACCGCACCGTTGTGACAAAAAGGGAGCTGAGCCGGAAGGCAAAGCTCTCTGTCTACGAAAGAACGAGATCGCGGATACAAGCGGCCGAGATGGGTTTTCTCCGCAGGGTGGCTGGCGTCTCCCTTAGGGATAAGGTGAGAAGTTCGGTCATCAGGGAGGCACTCGGAGTTGAGCCGCTCCTCCTTCGCGTCGAAAGGAGCCAGTTGAGGTTGTTCGGTCACCTAGTTAGGATGCCACCTGGGCGCCTCCCTAGGGAGGTGTTCCAGGCACGTCCAGCTGGGAGGAGACCGAGGGGTAGACCTAGGACCAGGCGGAGGGATTATATCTCTTCGCTGGCCTGGGAGCGCCTTGGGACCCCCCAGTCAGAGCTGGTTGATGAGGGGAAAGAAAGTTTGGGGCTCTCTGCTGGAACTGCTACCCCCGCGACCCGACCACGGATAAGCGGAAGAAGATGGATGGATGGATGGTGTTGAAGGTGAGAGTATCACTAATTATAATTCCTAGATATTCGTATTGAACCTCAGCTTCAATCTCAAATTCTACAAATATACGATAGGATGGAAGTTCAAGGGTTTAGATTTTGCTTTCGAGAACAACATGAGCTTTGTCTGGTCAGCATTTAGTCACAGGGTATGTTTTGTGTTAAAAGCAGTCTGGAGCTCACAAAGAGCCTGAGTAAACTCAGAGCGATATCTCACTCTATCGTCAGCGTAAAGGGAACATTTGCATTTGAAACTCAGGTTTACAAATATTATATTTTGACCTAAATCAAAATATAATATTTTCAAAAGCTGTTTTAGTCTGATGCTTCAATTAATTTTAAACAGACAGTTCAACAGAAGGATACTCAAAAAATGTAATTTTATCATTTAAATATTGAATTGTTCTCTCTTAGTGAGATCCCATTTTCAATAAAATGGTGGTCTTACCTTGACTTGAAGATGAAGTCCATTTGCCTATCCCTCTGGACAAACATCTCTATTACCTTTTTGTAAAAGTCCTCCTTATCTTATAGTTTCAAAAGTCTATCATAAATCTAAATGATGGATTTATGATTCGAAAATGATAAAAAATAGGTTAGACATGTGGATATTATCCGGCTGAACAAAACGTGCATTTATCTAACAGCTACGTTTCCCACAGATCTTATTTGGAGCTATTTTCTAAAATCCCATGGAGAAATCTCATTGCTTTTTTGTGGAGGGAAGCCATGCGCAGCTTACTTCCTGGTTTTAGGACACGTCTCTCTCCTCCTCTTCACCTGCTCTTCACACACTACACTTTTCGTGGCACACGTACTTACAGCCAATCAGCTCTGAAGGATGTGAGATGACGTATGGTGGGGATGGCAGCTCTATGCCCCTATGGTCATTATTTTTTGCCACACACATTAAATAAGAAAATACTCTGAGCATGCGCAGTGTAGTTTTTACAGTCACCGTTCACTTAGACAGTCAGAGGGAGGGACAGGATCGGGTTTTGTCCCACATGGCTCTAAACAGCTCAATAGGCACACACTATAGACACTAATTAGAAGAACACAGACTAAAACAGCAATGAGACGAATCAGATGATTAAACATGATCTTAAAATATATTTAATGAATTTTTTATTCATTTTTTTGTAAT
>CM070498.1:3351621-3408989 GCA_036324585.1 Champsocephalus esox
TTTTTTGAGAGCACCTGATGTAGGGAAAGTTGTCCCACACTCTTCACAGCTGTAAGGTTTTTCTCCAGTATGAATAAGTTGATGTGCTTTGAGATTACCTGATTGAGTGAAAGTTGTCCCACACTCTTCACACCTGTAAGGTTTTTCTCCAGTATGAATACGTTGATGTGATTTGAGAGTACCTGATGTAGTGAAAGTTGTCCCACATTCTTCACAGCTGTAAGGTTTTTCTCCAGTATGAATACGTTGATGTGATTTGAGATGACCTGATTGAGTGAACGTTTTCCCACACTGTTCACACCAGTACGGTTTTTCTCCAGTGTGAATAAGTTGATGTGCTTTGAGATGACCTGATTGAGTGAACGTTTTCCCACACTCTTCACACCTGTAAGATTTTTTTCCCATGTGAATACGCAGGTTTCTCTTTCCAGATGTTGTAAAGGATTTGTTACATTGCTGACAGCTGTGACGTCTCTCTCTTCCTTTTGTTTTCTAGAACAGACGACAGAGAAAGAGAGAAAGTCAATCTAAAAAGCATAAATACACAAGTTAACATAATAAAAAGTCACTTAATATAAACCTTGAGTTAACAAAATACTACTTATCAACTGTTTGTGTTTATTATATTTGTATTATATTTGATACAGTAATATTCTAACCAAAGTATATACCAGAGGTGGGGGACTCGAGTCACATGACTTGACTCGCATATTTTTTTACTTGAGACTTGCTTGACTAACATTGATAAAAGACTCGACTTGACTTTGAATTCATGACTTGAGACTTGACTTAGGCGTGAGACAGATGACTCGAAAGGACTTTACTTTTTAAAATAAAAATATTTGCATTGTGTGAAGCCCCTAGAGGGCAATGAAAAAAAAAGAGAAAGTATCTCGTTCGCAGGAGAAAGCAGGAAGTGGAGCGCACAGCAGACAGCCGTTTCATTGCAGACCGTTATGTTTATGTGGGGAAATACATACATTATTTGAGTTACATTTCAAACTCGGACTTCATTTTAGGGACATTTCGGCCAGGGGTGTAGAGTTATTTGTTCAAGCACCGGATCGGCAAAACAGCAGAGTCTGTGAACCAGTCTGCCTTGACCTATGTATTCATGTCTGTGACTCAGTATCTGCTGCCCACAGCTGTTTTATAGAAGGAAAACCTCCTTCACTTCATGAAATCTCTGCAGCACCAGGAGGCAGTAACGTGTAACTCAGCAGCATCTCAGAAGAGCAGCACCAGCTGCAAAGAGCTGTGCCTTCACTGTGTTTACCTTCATTAGAACAGCTAACGAGCGACCGCAGGCTGCTACGTTTTAACCACGCGCACCTCTATACACACACACACACACTGAACTGCCCAATTATTACCCCTATTACCCGTTTTAAGATTTCAGAGCCCCACTCTCCATTGTTGTTAATGTTGAAAATAAAACTCTAGTTTTCATAACCACTGTCTTTTAACTGATTTAAATGCGGAAACTGGGGTTATTCATCAGGATTTCGTAGGACTTGAATTGCTTGACTCTCACCCCAGTAACTTGAGACTTGCACATGTATGACTTACTCCCACCTCTGTTATACAGGAGACAGAGGGAGACGGCATCCCGTCACTGCGAGTCTCAGTATGCTCCGTTCGTCTTGTCTTAGTTTTTTTGGTCTAATTATTGTCTAAACTTTGTTTCTGTATGAAACATCATTTTGAGAGACCATGCTTTTGATCCTGTGGATTACATCTGCCTTCTGCAGACCATGTCTGGCCATTCAACTTTCCAAGACACACCTGAGTGACAGCACAAACAGGTATGGCGAGGAGCCCGGCCTCTAGGCTGCTACAGCCGCGAGGCTATGCTCGAGCTACAATGCGATCGGCTTCCTACGAATCAACCAAGCCACCTGTGCTCTTCGATATTGGATGAAATCCCTCGGGAGCCGGTTAGAAACACCAGGAAAAAGAGGGGAGGAAGGAGGGGAGGCGTTCAGAATCGCCTACGGCGGAGATTCAGCCGGCCACCACTTCCATCATTCTCACAAACCTGCGCTCCTTGAGCAACAACGTGGACACACTAAGGACATACACAAGGTACTGTCATGAATTTCTTGAGGCCTCTTTATTATGTTTCACGGAAAGTTGGCTACAATCTACAAAGCCTGAATCTCTTTGAAGTACCCGGATTCACCCTTGTTCGAGCAGACAGTGATGCGAACTCGGGGAAAACCAGAGGAGGCGGTATTTGTGTGTGATCATACTCAGTAAAATGTAAAAACCTGCAATCCTCCGAGAGAGTCTGCACTAGTGTTGCACGGTGTACCGATACTTGAAAGGTACCGCGATACCCTGCCGTTAAAAACGGTACGATCCCTCCGTTTCATTAGTATTGGTACTTTAAGAATGACGGGGAAAAGTACTCCGGTGAGAAAGCGCCACTCCCTGCACTGCAGCCGTGCCTCGCTGAAGTCTCGCCCCTCTCAAGCACGTTCCAAGTCCCTCCCCTCTCTCGTGCCCGCGCTAGCTGCCAGAGCATGTGAGAAAACGAGAAGCATGGCTGCAAGTGGGAGTGCAGCTGCGACTCGGCTTGTTGACAAAAAAGACGCCAGAAGCAACATTTGGAAGTATCTCTGACAGTGAGGGCAAGCCTACGGACACCACGAGGCCTGTCTGTGAGAAATGTTTTAGATCCCTGCAAACCAAGGGAGCCAACACAGACTTGGCTAAGCACCCCGCCGACCGGCATCCAGAGCTGTTTAAAGAATTTAAAGACAGACAGGTTAGCGAATGTGAGAGATAACATAATTACATCATGCTCAGCCATGCCCTCAAATCTAAGTCAAACAAGTGTAATTTCTTTTGTGACAAACGAACGTTTTGGTAGTTTGACGAGGCAATTAATGGCAATGATAACCGTCTAATATGGCTATCTTTTTAGCTAACTTTACCAATGTGGCTAACATCTGCAATGTACATTTTGTCAATAATTATTTATATTACTGTACTATTACATGTTAATATAATATAAAAAAATTATATTTTATAAAACAAATAAGTTGTTCGAGCTGATGCTTAATTTTATTTAATAAGAATTCTTGTCATTTATTTTGTTTATTGTTCTCATTGTTTAAAAGTTTGTGTTATGGTTCTGGTGTGAAATAAAGCACAATAATTACATTTACTCGAAAAAGAATCGGAATCGCAACTCTTGACTTAGCATCGGTATCGAAACCAAAATGTTGGCATCGTGACAACACTAGATCATACTCAGTCAAATGTAAAACCTGTGATCCCAACGTAGAAATTCTTGGCAAGACGTTAAGACCCTTTTATCTGCCTAGAGAATTCGGGTGTATTTTACCGTTTGTTGTTTACGTGCCTCCCAGCGGCAGAGGACACTGTGTTCACGAGCTACAACTCAGCCACCGATGCACCGGCAAGAGTGCTCTGGGACATGAAGCAATGTCGCCTGGAGACTGTGTTCCAGCTGTATGTTAGGGATCACAGCAGGGAAGACAATATCCTGGACAAATGCTTTGTTAATGATAAAGGACCCAATAGAGGTTTCTCAATACTCAAATTTCCCCTCCTCGACTCCTATCCTCAATACTTAGTCCCGCCCACAGGAGATGCGAGCGGAGGACTGAGGAGAGAGAGGAGGGGAATCAGCAGGCGGTTAGAGAAATGAGAACTCCTCTCCTCCGAGCGGTCATTTTAAAGAGACGTCCATTAATGATGACAGGAGGCACAGCAGCACTCTGTCTGATGGACAGATGTGTTCATAATGACACACACACACATATATATTAGGGCTGTCAAGTTAACGCCCGCCCCGTAGTTTCAGAGCGCATCGAGTTTAAAATACCATCTACAAGCTGATGCTGACAGCCCCGCTCCTGCCGCCCGCTTGTGGCAGACCACACTTCCACACTAACCGGCAGGCACCGACTGGCTATTGGGAGGACCGGGAGGGTGTGTGTATGTGTGGCCCGAGCGAGTGAGAGAGAGACCTTACGTGCATTGTAGGCGTCGACCGATAATCGGCTTGGCCGATATTCCGCTTTTGACCGATTATCGGTATCAGCCTTTTTTTTTAAATTGCCGATAAACACTTTGGCTCTGATGCGGCCGTTTCTCTGGCTGCAGTCACCACTCTGTGTACACGAGCAATGTCCCGCCCACAGCACTATCTGATAGGCCATTACTGAAGATTTTCCGGGCAGGAGCCAGAGAGGTGGCACCTTCCCAGATTACAGGCAGGTGCGAAAGAACGCAGACACAGACTGAAGTAAGCAGCAGCGCTGAGCGGCAGAGCCAAACATGTGTTAAACCGAAGTTGAATAAACATCCCTATCCCCTATGCTGAAGTTGCAAAAACACCACGATTTCATGATCCAATTCTTTCAGTTACACAGGGACGCAGGGAAGTCAGTCAGAGTTGGGGTTGCGTGCAGCGTCTCGCAGCGGAGTAACTGTGGTGCGGAGGGGGGGGGCTGCGAGTGGAGCCTCGCAGTTTTTCAGGTTGATATGTGAAGCTCATGAGCTAGCCAACATGCATCTAGAAAATGTTTAGCAAAATATTAGAAGTGAGGCTACTAGACTAACGTTAGGTCTACTGCAATAGCCTCACTTTTAATAGTTTGCAAAACATTAGCTAGCACTAGTGTTTTGCAGTTGCTAGCAGCTTATTGGGATGTTATGCTAGATAGACAGATATAATAAATTAAGCATTATTGTTAGTTATTTAATTTCATTTAATTTCAAACCTTTATTTAACCAGATTGGTCCCATTGAGATCATAGATCTCTTTTTCAAGGGAGACCTGCAGATTAAGCATGTCAGCCTGCAGCCCCACTTCTTCTCTCTCTCTAACTCATTGCAGATGGCTGCACTAAAGAAAAGGGCACAGAGAGGAAACCAGTTGTAAGATGCTTAAAAGTTAATTAAACATAATATATGCTTAAATGCATTTCAAAGAAGTTGTGTTGGAGATTTTCTGATTTTACTGCAAATGTATATCGGTTCCAAATATCGGTTATCGGTCTCCTTGATTACTAATAATCGGTATCGGCCTTGAAAAAGCCTTATCGGTCGATCCCTAGTGCATTGTTGTTGTTAGCATCTGGTGCTAGCTAGCTGCGCTAACGGATATAAGGAGCTGTTTAAATTAACAGAGGAGCGACATTTCGCCACAACTGCGCCGAGCACTTGACTTTATGCAGGAAGCAGACAGCGGGACATTGAGGAGAAGTCAGCACACTCATGATTGCAGCAACATGATTGCAGCGTCCAGGCAGCTCCCGTTCGAGCATATGCCTTGAGTTGCACATAGCTCCAACGATCCCACACACACCCACCCAATGTATATATATTAGGGCTGTCAGTCGATTAAAATATTTAATCGCGATTAATCGCATGCTTGTTCATAGTTAATCGCAAATTAATCGCACATTTTTTTATATGTTCTAAATGTACCTTAGAGGAATATCTTTCGAGTTTTTAATACTCTTAACATATGAGTGAACAAATATGCTTTATGCTAATGTTTATTATCATTTGAACAATGACAAATATTCTCATGAATATTAAACACAACAACCTCTGAACATTACAAATATTCGCCTCAATTCAATCTTTAACCTCTCACACAATAATACAATACAAATGGTGTGTGTGTGTGTGTGTGTGTGTGTGTGTGTGAGAGAGAGAGTGTGTGAGAGTGTTGGAGCTATGTGCAACTCAAGGCATATGCTCGAACGGGAGTTGCCTGGACGCTGCAATCATGTTGCACTATCCGTGCTGCTGAGTGTGCTGACTTTTCGTACAATGTCCTTGTGTGTGTGTGCGTGTGTGTGTGTACAATGTCCCACTGTCTGCTTCCTGCATAAAGCCAAGTGCTCGGCGCAGTTGTGGCGAAATGTCGCTCCTCTGTTTTCATTTAAACAGCTCCTTATATCCGTTAGCGCAGCTAGCTAGCACCAGATGCTAACAACAACAATGCACGTAAGGTCTCTCTCTTGCTCGCTCGGGCCACACGCACACACACCCTCCCGGTCCTCCCGATGGCCAGTCGGTGCCTGCCGGTGAGCGTGGAAGTGTGGTCTGCCACAAGCGGGCGGCAGGAGCGGGGCTGTCAGCATCAGCTTGTAGATGGTATTTTAAACTCGATGCGCTCTGAAGCTACGGGGCGGCCGAGGAAAAAAAATACACATGCGTTAATCGCGTTAAAATAATTAGCGGCGTTAATTTTTGTTTGCTTTAACAACAGTTAGCTGCTAATGGTAGCCACTAGAGTGTATGCAGATTCCGGTTTTGGCTACGCGTCACTCTCGCGCTGGACTGCCGCATAGCCAAGACCGGAAGCTGCATACACTCTGGTAGCTACCATTAGCAGCTAACTTTTGTGCTCCGATTTTTACATAAAAATGGAATTATGGATTATAAACAATTGCTTCAAAGCCACAGATACATTATCAACCTATGGATCAACCGATTCAGCCGCGTTTTTTCAGGTTTTAATGCCATTGAACACGTCTTTTGATCAGATTGACAGCTACGGTGATACATCTCCCCTAGAAGCTACGTAAAGGTACGTGTTGTGATGTCTGCGTTTGCTTCCCCTGTCCGAGTTCGGATCATTCAGTGATGATACTATATACCTAAATAATCTGTGGAACCTCAGTTTTAATCGGATATATTGTATGTGCAGGTATGATAAGTAATAAGGGTACTTTTATCTTGAGTTCTGTGCCAAAGTGCGTTAGCATTTTTCGCTCAGGGGTCATTTAGATGCTTCTCATGAGACTTGTTTTGTTAAAAATGATTTGTATCGTCAGTTAGCTGAGATTATTTCCGTTAATCTGGTATGACACATTAATAGGTTCTTAAATATTAAGATCCCCTGAGACACAGTGTCGTGAACAAAACGTAAAGTACCCGCCGGGACTTTGGGGCTTAGGTTAAAAAAAAACATATACCGCGAATCGCGATGTCAGTTTTTTTCAATATCGTGCAGCCCTACCGGGCGGTGTGTTTGGGATCATTGTCATGCTGAAAGACCCAGCCACGTTTTATCTTCAATGCCCTTGCTGATGGAAGGAGGTTGTCACACAAAATCTCACGATACATGGCCCCATTCATTCTTTCCTTTACACGGATCAGTCGTCCTGGTCCCTCTGCAGAAAAACAGCCCCAAAGTATGATGTTTCCACCCCCATGTTTCACAGTAGGTATGGTGTTCTTTGGATGCAACTCGGCATAGAGTGAGCAAGTCATTTCATTGGACGAGAGGCATACTATGAGAGCTGGTCAGTGGGATGCGTTCAAATTTAGTCAGTAATTTGAGGAACTAGCAAAATGGCGAATGCAGATAAAGTTGAGCTCGAAAATCCTCCAGCATCATTGAAGTCTTCGGTTTGGGAACATTTTGGTTTCGCAGTTACGGGCAAAGGACAGATGGACCGAACCAAAGCTGTTTGTCGGCATTGTTCAACTAAAATTGGTTACGCGTTAATGTTTATTTTATTATATTTTGTATTTATTTGAGTGAATACATTATTCACAGTTTAATAATAATTTCTGCTGTACCTAAAACGTACCGAACCGAACCACTATTATACACACTGCTCTGCTTTCTGCACGGACCTCACAGCTGTTCTCTCTGGAAACATCGCTACGCGATGAAGGCAGTTTCTAAAATAATATCCAGGGGATGCATGCAGAGCTGTCATTGGCTGAGATAAGTCCGGCCGTGCATCACGCCTCTACCGGTCCCGGAAACATATCCGCGGAGGAGCCATCAGTGTCTCCTCGGTTAAAGTGATGTTTAACACTCAGTTAATGGGGCTCATTCCCTGGAGCTTCCACAAACAACAATCAACGTAATTATTACATTCAAATGATGTACATTATTCAAGTTTACATTCACTTTGGAGAATAACTAGGGTTGCAAAGGGGCGGAAAGTTTCCGGTAATTTTCCGGAGAGTTTCCATGGGAATTTAAGCTGGGGAATTTTGGAAATATTCGATGCAAAATTAAACAAAAACATGACATTTCAACATTTTTTTTTAAGTAGAACAGAACAAGTTTTAATTATTTTATTGAACAATTATTTATTTCATTGAAGAACGAAAACAGGAATGTTGAGTTAAATATTACTCCTCTGTGCTTGTGATGGAGGAATGCACAGTGCCTGTAGGGGGTGTGGTGCCAATAGCTATGCAGTGAGCAGTGTGCTATGGCATGGATATTCAAG
The DNA here is from genome assembly GCA_036324585.1 of Champsocephalus esox. Classification (NCBI taxonomy): domain Eukaryota; kingdom Metazoa; phylum Chordata; class Actinopteri; order Perciformes; family Channichthyidae; genus Champsocephalus; species Champsocephalus esox. The sequence continues at coordinate 3,359,868 of CM070498.1, forward strand.
TGTACTTGAACGGCATCTGTTTGTTTCAGTCAAGATTATGCTAAAATATACTTTCCCCAACTATATTTAAGTTCCCTACGAAGAGCCAACCTTCAATTTTGAAAATTCCCAGTTTATTCCCATGGAAAGTTTCCATCTTTGAAAATTCCCGGAATTTTGCAACCCTAATAATAACACGGGAGAAATGAACGGAAGCGCTCTCTTTTCCTCTCTCCCTCTCCTGACAGCCTGTCAGTATCTCATGCAGCTCACTGATCCAGTAATGAGTGACCCGACAGTGAAGAATAAATATATGTATATCTAGTGTAGCTAGTTCCAGAGGTAGATCAAATAGCTAAGTGTGTTAGGTCTAACTCTTGTGTGTTTCGCTCCGCTTACCGGTGCGGCGCGTGCATATTTCAGCTTCACGTTGCATACCGCTATTTTACTGTCTTTTTCGGACACCTTAAAATAATGCCAGACCGGTGAAGCCATTCTGGCGAGCTTGTTTTGCCGCACACAGAGAAAAGTGTCATGTATTTTACATCATGCAATCGGCTCTCGCGATCGGCATGTTTAGAGAGCACGATCGATCGGTAGAGAGTGAGTATCGGCGATCTCGATCGGAGATCGATCGGAGCATCACTAAAGACTATATTAACTTCTGTGTTCCCACTAAAGAAATACAAATCTATCCAAGTAATGAATCATAAAGGACATTAAAAAAAGTTATAAAAACCAGGAAAATAGCTATGGGAGCACTTAGACAGAGAAAGAACTGAAAGTCAAATTGAGGGAATCAAAACTGGCACACAGAGAGCTTTTGGGAAATGCTTTTAAAGCCAAAGACCCCAAAAAAGTGTGGGACACCATGAGAACCATGACAGGAATGACCTCTTCAGCTAAACCTATTGTGACGGACAAGACATACTTGATCCATACCAATTTGCCTGTAAGCAAGGGGGTGGTACTGTTGCTACTCTGGGTCATATCATCACTAAACATTTAGATAAACGTCACACCTATGCAAGAGCGCTCTTCCTAGACTTCTCAGCAGCAACACAATACAAGCAGACATCTTGGTGTCAAGAATGGCCGAAATGGAAGTAAATCCATACCTGATTTACTGGTATGCCGCTTTCCTCACCAGGAGAGAGCAACCTGTGAAGGTTAACAAAACCCTGTCATCTGCCATCACAAACAATGTAGGGGCCCCCCCAGGGCCGCAGGAGTTCAGCTGTGCTCTTAGCTTCTTTTAGCTTCTTGTGATGACTTTACTGAGCTGCTGTCTATAGTGTGTTTTGACTTTGACCATCTAGTCATTGTTGGTGATTTTAACATCCATGCTGACAACCCCCAGGACAGAGGGGCTGTCTTGATAACTATGGACTGACTCAGCATGTGACGGAGCCCACGCACAATAAGGGGCACACTCTGGACTTAAGGATCTCAAGGGGTCTGAATATCTGAGGTTGTGGTCCCATCCCAGCTTCTACCTGGAAATGCTCATATTCCTAAAAGATAACCTTGATGATGCTGAGCGTGTGAGTTAGTTAGTTACTTGAAAAACTAAAGTGAAACTTGATCTATTCTATTGCAGGGTCTGATTATTATATTGTTGACACTTTAAAACACTACTATCCTACTAAAATGCTGAACAAATCAGATTTATTATTTAATTTAAAAAAGAAATCACATTTTTTTCCCTTTTCCCTTTTTTCCCAATGTCGTGATAAATATCGTACCGTGGACTTTTTATGGCGATATTATCGCGATATGACACGATGACAGCTTTCATTTCATGTTTCCGCTTGCACCCTACAACAGCAACTTCATAATGCTCTGCTATTTCGACCAACTGCGCCTTCTGGCAATCATCCAAGAAAGATACTGAGGGCGCATCCACAAACGCCAACAAAGAAGCCATAATATATTGCCTATACCCAATCAGAAAGCAAAGTATTAAACCGTCAACACGCCTGGGCAAAGACAACACCCAACAGAGGATTTTCCCCCCTACTGCCCAACCAAAATCTTCCTAATCTCACCTAGCCTTCATGTGGCGGGTAATTACGCACTGGAACCCGGCGGATTTATGGAGCGACCTGCACGCAGGTAACACCAGAGGATGTGCCCCCGAGACAGCTGTCTCTGTGGGAAACGCCTGGACCACATCAACTAATTAGCTGCTCAAATGACGCCATGTGCTCTGAGCACGACACTAACTTTTAACCCAATAACCCGTAGGACGAGCCCCCATTTGTTATGACCCGGCTCAAAAGGCCACAACAAAAAGGAGACGCACCATGCCAACGGTTATCAAAACATGTTTATTTAAAGGAAACAATCCAAATGAAATGAAGTGCAGCAATAAGTAAGGCATGAGGTGTGGACGTCAGTGGTATCAGTCGTGTAAATGCGGGGTGAGGGTTGCCTGAATGTGTATGTGTGAGAGTGTTGAGGTGCACAAAGTAAAGCAACTAAAGTAACAACAACGTATACTCAACAAACCCGGGGGCCTGTAGGGAAAGCAGAGAGAGCCCAGAGAGGAGCAGAGAGGCTCTGAATAGCTGCAGGACACCAGACCCAGGTGCCCTGAGTTGCTGCAATCACTGCAAACACCAATCACCACAGCACAGACAGGACAGCCAGCTCCTCTCTACTGATGCACCCACAGGGGCATCCCACAGACCATAATAACCTGAGAGGCTGTCCAACAGCATCACCTGGGACCCAAAGCATGCTCCAACAGAGAATCTGAACGGCTACCATCTAATGGAGATTCACTGAAGTCAGTCTGAAGCATCCTTTGTGCTCCAGTCAGTCCTCTCAGGGAACACAGAGCTACAGGTCAGATGCAGGCTGAAGGCTCTTGGAGCAGCTCTCACTGGTCCTGCTGTTATGTTAGATGTTAGTTGTTTGTTTCTCATGTATTGCGTTTGTCTTATGTGTCCATGTTGACGTTACACATGGAGCTGCTGTGATGCAAGTCACATTTCAGACTTGATCTGACAATTAAAGAATCGTAGACAACAACGTTCTAACCTCCATCTAACCATATTGTGCATTCATATTGTATATTTCAAACGGGTTGTAATCTTTCATTTGGGGATAACAGTGTTAGGCATTCGTGAGGTGCAACAACGTGAACCTTTCTGTTGGCTGCTTGTTAGCAGACCCTCCACGCGATAGCAGAGCGAACAGGTACAGCAAGCGAGGGATCATTGTCCACTAGCAAATCGATTGCAGATGGCGTCGTGCTCGCGGACGGATACAAAAATAATAATGAATGGGTCGGGAAATATCCTTTGGTGGTCGTTAAACCTGGGCGGCCCAAGTGAAGTCTGTGAGGGAAACCCTGGACTTGAATTTTGAATTGAGCCGTCCCTTACAGATACTATCTCTTCACGTATTAGTGATGGGAATCCCGGCTCTTCTTAGTGAGTCGGATCATTTGGCTCGGCTCACTAAGAAGAGCCGGCTCTTTCGGCTCCCAAGCGGCTCTTCATGTTCCCACAGTTTACCAGAGCCTCAGTTTCGCCGCTGCGAGGCTCCGGGCTCGCAGTTCACGCGCGTGCTCCACTAGCACAGGAACACGCTTTGCTGGCGGTGAAAAGAATCCCACCAGACTCCTTCGCCCCTCCAGCAGAGGGATGTCCGTCTCCTTTTTCCTCATTTCAAGCGATAAAAACTCTTCTGGACGCCCTCGGCTCGAGTCCAGGGCGTCCGAGCTGAATAAGGGCGTCAAATGACGGCAAGACGCCCGCCTGGCGGAAACGCTGGAATTAGGAATATATTGTGATGAAGTGCACACTGACCTGAGCTCCAGGAGTCTCCTCGTTCTCCTCCATGCTGCTCTCAGTGCTCCTTCTCCGGCTGGGTCTCTGAAATAATCAACACAACTACAGCTGACACAAAACAACTCAAGACAACCGACAGACACAACTAAACTAATCCACAGCTACTTCGTGGGTTCATAGCAGAGGTGAGAAGTAGGGTATCGTTTGAATTTCCACGATTCCGATTCTACTTCTCGATTCCGGTTCTTTGAGGGGCAGGGTAACAAAACGATACCGGCTTCTTCCACCAAAAAATATATCATTTGTTGGAGAAACTTTTACACAGGTTAGTTTACAGTAATATTCACATGAACCAGTCTGTTAATATTCACTGCTGTGTAACTGTAACCTGAGAACCACTGAAGCTACAACAGTCCAACTTTTAAAGAACGGTTCTTGTTGAGAAAAACAAGCATACCTGCCTCTCGGCATACGGGGAAGAAATGTTTGAACATTTTGAAGCAAAACGCTTCACTCTGGTGCACTTTAGGCAGAATGACTAGAGACTAGATCTAGGGGGTTCAACTCCAAACACCCATATGAAAAAGATCGGGGAAAAGCAAACAGCGCGAGCTCCTATCGCGCCACCTAACCATTCGCCAACATGTTTTTAATACGAGCGGTAACCGGCCAAGCGCCGTGCAAAAAACAATCTTCAAATAAACGAAAGTCACCGGAGGAGCTAAAGGAGAGCGACAGGGAGCATGAGAAGAAGAGGGAGAGGAAGTTTCAGCTTGATCGATGGAGTTGGCTGCAGTGCCGCGTCCTAAAACTCTTTTATAATCTATCATCAGATTTATGATTCGACAATTATAAAACTAGGGTAGACATGTGGAGATTATCCGGCTGAACAAAACGTGCATTTATCAAACAGGTTTGTTTTCACAGACCTTATTTCCAGCTATTTTCCAAAACCCTGTGGAGAAATCCCGTTGCTTTTTGTCGAGGGAACCAGCAGCTTACTTCACTGCACCTCTCAATATGATGCCAGTATAAACAAGGTCTCTGTCGGCTCTGTACATCAATGTCCACCTATGCTGACAGTAAGTGAAGAGTAGACATTATAAAGGTATTCGGGAAATGTCCCAGCAGTTTAGGATAATGAAGGCTCTAATCTAATCTATTACATAGCCATTACATGTCTAACTCCTAATGACAGGTCCAAGCCTGATGCAACAGCGCGTACCGGTGCACCCTCCCTTTCCCCTCGCACTCGAACATCCCCCATTTTCATCACTTGCAGCGCCCATCGCACAGGGCGAATGAAAAGTGTAACCGGGGTGAAAAGGGGTGTTACATTTACTTAATTATGAATGTTGTTACATCAAGGACGAGAATTAGGATGAGCACCTACGGTCAAAACATCTGTAACGCCAGTGCGACGAGCCGGCCCAGATCTCAGGTTACGCTGTAGGAAGTGTAGGTACAACCATAGAGATATATATATATATAAACACGTGTTTATATATATCTATGGGTACAACGCTAACATGTCCCGCCCCTTCGCAGTCTTACAGTAGCCAGTAGGCTACGGAGAGCGGAGAGAAACATTTCCTCAGGCATCGAAAAGCGGACCCGAATTTCACATTTCTAAGTGATGCCGTTGGAATCTAAATGTTGGAACCAATAGGAGACGGAAATAAAGCTGCTTCACTGAAGAGGAGAAACTCACAGCTGCAGGACTCTGTAAGTCAGGAGGAGACTAGAAACAACAAGTCAATAAACGGAGGCTTCATCCTGTAACATAAAGGAGTTACCTCACAGAAACCAGTATGCTAACGGCAATAAAGAAGAGTTACCGTGCTGACACAATATGCTGAAGGCACAAGGGGAGCGTTTACTCAAACTAAACGGTATGCACATAACTTATGAATAAACTGTGGGATAAATAATGTTAGAGAAGGTAATTATTAAGGTATCACACACACACACACTACTGCTTTTAAGCTGGAAACACTGGAAGACCACAGAGCTGCTTCAGGTCCTCTCTGGGAACACGGGTCCTGATGAAGACCACAGAGCTGCTTCAGGTCCTCTCTGGGGACACTGGGTCCTGATGAAGACCACAGAGCTGCTTCAGGTCCTCTCTGGGAACACTGGGTCCTGATGAAAACCACAGAGCTGCTTCAGGTCCTCTCTGGGTCTGATGAAGACCACAGGCTGCTTCAGGTCCTCTCTGGGGACACTGGGTCCTGATGAAGACCACAGAGCTGCTTCAGGTCCTCTCTGGGGACACTGGGTCCTGATGAAGACCACAGAGCTGCTTCAGGTCCTCTCTGGGGACACTGGGTCCTGATGAAGACCACAGAGCTGCTTCAGGTCCTCTCTGGGGACACTGGGTCCTGATGAAGACCACAGAGCTGCTTCAGGTCCTCTCTGGGGACACTGGGTCCTGATGAAGACCACAGAGCTGCTTCAGGTCCTCTCTGGGGACACTGGGTCCTGATGAAGACCACAGAGCTGCTTCAGGTCCTCTCTGGGGACACTGGGTCCTGATGAAGACCACAGAGCTGCTTCAGGTCCTCTCTGGGGACACTGGGTCCTGATGAAGACCACAGAGCTGCTTCAGGTCCTCTCTGGGGACACTGGGTCCTGATGAAGACCACAGAGCTGCTTCAGGTGGAAAACTGTCAGGAGTGAAGAGGAGGAATTCAAAGAGTTCATTCAATGATATGTTCTATTTCTAGACGCTTATATGTAGTGTTTTATCACACCATGTGCAGTGCCTTGTCTCATCTGTGCTGCTGTGACGTAAACATGCTCCAAATTGATCCATTTAGTCAATGTGATGTTAAGCAGAGGAGAACATGATAGAAAGGTCAGATAGTTATTAACAAGTTGGTTTTCTGTGTAAATGATTATTAATACAATACAAATATTTAGATATAATTCATCATAATCTGTGTAGAAACTCACATTCTAACTTACAGCTCACAGTTTGTTCACTTTTATTTCATTAAAATGACTTTATTCACAGAGAAAGTGACATTAACGGTTGTTTGAACCACGGTTATAACGCTATCTGTGTCATTAACTATCACTAAGTTAACACAGAAAGCAAACATTAGCCAGTGAGACTGTTTAATGTACTCCATGTACACAGTATTTTCTGTATATTGTGTATTCTTTAGATACTCTAGTGATATGTGTCCCGTGTGTAAACTTGCTGCTAATGCTTCCTTTTCATTATATCTCATTGTATCTTTTAAATATGCTTAACTTGTGTAATGCCTGAAAACACTTCTGCTCTGACACAATCATTTCTCAGTTTAAGGTAAATAATTATTTAAATAAAGTATATCTATTTATCTAATGAGCTGAACCGTCGCTTAGCTTAGCGCTAGCTGCTAACTGAAGAACCCCATTCATTTCAATGGGAAAAGTGCTGCGTCACATTGAATGGCGATGCTAACAAGCATATATTTAAAACTATATCTATGGTAAAGAGCACCAACACAACAACTCAAACTGTCTTAAAGACAACATAACCGATGGCGTTTAGACTGTAGCTTTTAGCCTTTATTTAAAGATAATTTGAGACTATTTTTGGCGCACATTTTAAAGTTTGTTTGTGAGTTTCTTTCTTCCAATATTACAGCTGTGTTAAATAAGATAACTTCTGATTCGTGATTAACTGTAAGCTAAGCTAAGAGGTGTAAATACACTTAATGAAACCTCTGCGTGTGTTTAATCCACTCACCTCTTCTTCTTCTTCTTCTCTCGGTTTTTGGCGGATTGCAAAGTACTTTAAAGTCATGCCCATCTACTTCCGGTCCAACCCTAACCCCGGAAGCGGAAAATTATACATTGAAGTAAAGCCCCCAGGAAGTGCGCCGGAGTCTGATGAGAATATTCGTGCTGGTCAAACGGCGGTTCTACACTTCCTTTAGGTTGCTTGGCCCGGAAACACTTTTTCCCATTGACTGCAACTCCTTGGATAATTTGTTTTAAACTAAATAAACTACCCAGTATGAACGTTTGTCTAGCCCTTATTAAAAACATTCGGTCCTCAAGTTGTAAAAATGTGCTAATAACGTTATTCTGAGAGTTATTTCCCTCGGCATTATGAACGCACATCTAACCCACAGGACCGCGCCGCCCGGCACGTTCATGTTGCGTGTTCAGTACTACATGAGTTTCTCTTTACCCATGGATGCACAATAACAACGGACCATATCGCCTCACGGCCCACGGAGCTGTAATAATGGATATATTGCACATGTTTGCTGTAATTCATCATTTGTGAAATATTATACGACATGGGCTGTATGATTAAATCTTGTACCGTAAATGTTGTATTAAATAAAGTTAATATTACCGATGTAGATTAACGTTCCTGTAGCTTCTTATTGCACTTGCTTTAACTTGTTTTAGTTACTTGTGGGCTACTTAACATGAATAATCACAGTTACTATCCTTTTATTCCATTTCAAAAATAAATAGGCTATTGTTATTTTAACTCCACCACAGTAATCCATCATCAGCTTTACGCTTTAGAAAACGTTTTAACTCACAATTGATCATAACAGGCATATACAATTGTATATATTACCAAGTGGTTTCATGTGCAACCCACACAAGTATCATGCTAACTGAAGCTCTGTTGCTTGGATATCACGAGATCCTGATGTCAGCGTAATATAAAAGTACATAACGATTGATGTGTAATTTAGCATCATTTACTAGCTAGCCGCTAGCCGCCTCGTTAATATAAATCCAGTGCCATGCTGTGTGAACACGCGGTGCGGTTACGTGTACGCAAATTCACGTGCTTAATGTGAACGAGACTTTTGGGCGGCGTGGTTAAAGTTGCGCATGCTCTATGAATGCACATACGGGTACTTCTCAGGCATGCCAGGTAATCTGTGTCGTTTCGCTCTCTCAAAAGTTGGGCCATTTTGTCATCATGAGCCATTGAGCAACTCTCTGTATCCAGTTCTTATTATACATCCACGATTGAAGTCAATAGAGAGGCGAAGTGTAGATTCAAGGGTTTTGGTTATCTTGTCAGTTTGTTTGGTTATCCAGGCACAGCTGTGTGTGACTCCCTCTGGTACACTGCTATGTGTTTTCCTAATGTAGAGAGCATTGATTAATTAATAAACTACACACTGAGTCTAGATCCTGACCAAATCCTTTTTTATTGTTGATCAAATGTTTTTCAAAAATGTATTCATACACATTTAGAAAAATACAATGTACAATCACAACCAATACAGAAAAAACAAACAATAACAACAATCAGACAAGAGGACAAAACTATGGAAAAATAACCCTCCCACCCCAGATCTGGACCATCCTTGTATTATTTCTCATTCAATCTATTATAGCATGCTAACAAATGGTACTTACTATATTTGTACAGATCTGCATGGGAGACGATGGCGCGATGCAGAGCGCTGTCTGTGATTGTGCACGGGGGATGTTCACATGCAGCCACGCTGCAGCATTGGCAATATGTGCCATGTGGCAGATCTGCGCCACAGATGTTGAGTGCCAGTGGAGGAAGCACTTCCAAAGTAGTCCAGCCGGTGTCTCAACTTTACCGACAGCGAGAGGAGACATACAACCCACTGGCCAGACATCGCCACTGAAGATGTAGACTGGTTCAGGTCTGAGGCTAGACCAACAATCGTTTATAAAGGTGCTATATAAATCAAACTTGATTTGATTTATATAGATGCCGGAGTCGGGCTGCGTCAGGTAAAAACAAGTTATGTAGCCTTCCCAAACCTTAGCCTCACGCGCCGCCTATGCACGTGTCTGTTTTTGTTTAAACTCACTCCATGTTTCCATAGCAAACTTGTGCGCCGCACTTTCATGATGAGTGTTCAGAGTCGCTGATGCTTTTCGCCAGTTGTTGAACCCGTTGCAGATGAATGCTGGTTGCACTCCGTGCACTCGTTTTGAAAAGTGCCGACAAGCAAAGCAAAACGCTGCGTCTTTGGACACTTTGTATTCTAACCATACATGTTATAATAATACTAATACTTATATTTATTATAGCGCTTTACAAATACACATTACACATAACACATACAGATCATACATGTAATGGTCATCTACTGTGGACAATACCCACAGGAGAAAATTCGGGTGAAGTGTCTTGCCCAAGGACACAACGGCCTGACGCAGTGGGAGCGGGTTTCGAACTGGAGTTCCCCACCGCCCCCTTGATCTGATGATCAAACGCACTGCGCCACCCGATCCATGCAGCCTTTATGGAAACATCTCTGCTGATTTCCAAATGGCCGTGTGGGGTATTTTTGAAGAATTGGCCGTCTTGGGGATTGTAACTGATGTGTTTTGTGTTATCCTATTATTGTTTTGGTGTACAGTGTTACAAATGTATGAACATTAGGACAGGGTTGCCAACTTTGGGTACCTGGCTGGAGTGAGATTTTGATATCATGGGTTTAATTACACATATGCGCACTTAATGACTGCTATCGTGTCAGCAGCGGGACCTTAGCATATATATAGGATATATATACAATATTGGACACAGACTATAAAAGGCACAAAGTTTAATTCACTAATGAAAGTCAAACACATGTTTGTTTCCACTGTTTCATTGTGTGCCTGATAAGCAATAAGCAATTAATTGACTTATTGTACGATAAATAAAAATGACCTTGATAAATTTCCATTTGCATGAGGATGTGACTAGCAGCTTGAAAGGATGTGCTTGAATTATTATTCTATATTATCATTATGTCAGTGGTCTAAAATGGTCATACAACGGTGCCGACAATATTATCGTTTATCACAATAATTTCCGGGGAAATGTATCCAACAGACAGACTTACTCCGAACTGCCAAATATATTAATTAACACACTCTGCTATTATGCCGATACAACTCTCATATACTCTTTGACTCTGTTGGCCGAGTAGAACAATAGCAGCAGACTTTTACTTTGTTATCATTTCTACTGGATCTTAGATCTGCGCATGCGCAATACCGGCTCCCACTGCTCAGCTGTCTGTTAACGTTGTTAAGAGTGGTGGGGGCGGGGAGGGAGCGGGTCGACAGCTGGAGCAGCTGTCAACCCAACATTGTAAATACCCAACCAAAAACGATCGCCGGTTCATCTTGTTGTTGGCGTGAGAGTAGTTTGGGCAGCGTGAGAGCGCCCGATGCGTGAGAGTTGGCAACCCTGGACTGTGAATCATCATATCATTCCATCTCTTAACTCATGGACGTATCCATCTCTGATCTAAACAAAAAATCAATCAATCGACAAAAAACATAAAATAAATAAAACAAAAATCTATGATCTTTCCTGACCTCATGTTAAATTATTGTTCCTTCCCCAGTTTCCCTCAGAAAGGTAACCAGTGCCTTTCCGGTAGCTCTCACTCCTTCTGTTCCCAGAATACCAACCCCTCTCCGCCTCTAAAACTTCATCCTTTAGTTTCTCTCTTTCCGCTTTATAGATGTCACGATGTAACAAGAAATGTTCCACATGTTCTTTAACTCACATCACACTCGTTCCCTTTCACCCCCTCATGCATACTCGTTCCCTTTCACCCCCTCATGCATACTCGTTCCCTTTCACCCCCTCATGCGCACTCGTTCCCTTTCACCCCCTCATGCGCACTCGTTCCCTTTCACCCCCTCATGCGCACTCGTTCCCTTTCACCCCCTCATGCGCACTCGTTCCCTTTCACCCCCTCATGCGCACTCGTTCCCTTGCGGAACGCATTTGGGCATAAAATGAGGTTTGAGTCTGCGTGATCTGCGTGTAGGGAAGAGCAGCAGCCATATCATTAGCTAGAACTAGCTAGATCTGATAGATTTGGACATAAACGCGAGTGAAGTATAACCGGACACGAGAGAGAGAGAGATCAGCACCTGCAGCTCTGCCCGCTGTGAGTGGCCGGTGAGCGGAGCAAAATACACCTTTAGACCCAATACATTTAGCTATGGCACTGTCGTATACATTGAATTATTAAATGTAATAATATGTAATCAACTTAGGCATCCCTCTCAGAAATTCGATACCTGAATAATTTCGAATATTTAATAACTTCCTTCCTATGTTTATCGCCGCCATTTCTTTAAATATATCAGTGGTTAGATTTGGACATGGGTTGTATAAATTGTAGGGCTGTCAAGTTAACGCGTTAATAATGCGTTAATGCAAAAAAAATTGAAGCCACCAATTATTTGAACGCGATTAACGCATGTGTGTTTTTTGTCCTCGGCCACCCCGTAGTTTCAGAGCGCATCGAGTTTAAAATACCATCTACAAGCTGATGCTGACAGCCCCGCTACAACCGTCCGCTTGTGGCAGATCACACTTCCACGCTCATCGGCAGGCACCGACTGGCCATCGGAGGACCGGGAGGGTGTGTGTATGTGTGGCACGAGCGAGCGAAAAACGTGCACACCTTACGTGTATTGTCGTTGTTAGCATCTGGTGCTAGCTAGCTGCGCTAACGGATATAAGGAGCTGTTTCAATGAAAACAGAGGAGCAACATTTCACCGACAACTGCGCCGAGCACTGACTTTATGCAGGAAGCCAGACAGTGGGACATTGTACGAAAAGTCGGCACACTCAGCAAGGATAGTGTGTGCAACATGATTGCAGCGTCCAGGCAGCTCCCGTACGAGCATATGCCTTGAGTTGCACATAGCTACAACGATCCATCACAGTGTCTCTATATACACACAACACACCACACACACAGCACACACACACACGGTTCGAGGTTGAATTGAGGTGGATATTTTTAAATGTTCGAGGTTATGTTTAATATTCATGAGAATATTTGTCATCGATAAACTGATAAAAAACATTTGCATAAAGCATATTTGTTCACTCATAAATAAGAGTATTAAAAACTTGAAAAATATCCCTAAGGTACATTTAGAACAGATAAAAATGTGCGATTAATCGCAATTAACTATTTTAATCGACTGACAGCCCTAATAAATTGATTATCCTAATATTATCTTATTTTCTAGGGTTGCAGATTTCCACTTTGATACAGTCTCATCAGGAGATTGCGCCTCCCTATATACCACACCATCTTTGAGAATGACGTAGGCAGAAACGGCTTTTTGAGACTTTCCCCCTGTGTACATCCACTCTTGTGCCAAGTCCATCATTAAGTATTCTGTTCTAGATACATGAATCATGGTTCTTTTAGACCAGAACAGACTGCTAACTCAACAGGAACTATCAAAAACATCCCAATCAAAGTTTAAAGTCACAACATTTTATTAAACAAACAGATTATTGGAGAAACTACTCGGCAGATTAATGAACAGTGAAACTCGTCATGGACTTGTTTAGAGTTCTAGGTGAGGTCCTGATAATTTATTCCGGTAAATTACTCTGACCTACTATTGACCCGACCGAAGTTACCGGTCTATGTAAGTTTACTGCTTGGCTCAGATCCCACCAACGTCAGCAAGATCTCACCTCTATTAACTCCCCGAAGAACCCAGTTCAATTAACTGTCGTTTCTATTCAGACAACTCTTTTTAATCTGTTTAAGCGATCCCGAAGGACTTTGGTATCAGTAAATGAGGCTGTGTTCCTACCTAAACATGTGTGTGTCAGGGTGCAGTCTTACCTTTGAAGCAGAGAAGGAGAGCACAGATTTTCCCTTTTATTGTCCCAATCCAAAGGTGAGATCAGTTTATTTGAAGAAAAAGTAGGTCGCGAACCACTACAGTCTTTACCTTTAACACATTATAATCATACAAAACATATCAACATGGGGTTATATATTTTTTATCTAAAACCTTAATTCATATTCATTCAAAAGCCCATATCATGTATTCTGGTCGTTCTATAACTTCCAGCAGAAAATCATGTATCTGGATCGTTCTAATAACTTCCAGCAGAAACCCCATATCATGTATTCTGGTCGTTCTAGCAACTTCAGCAGAAAATCATGTATTCTGGATCGTTCTAATACCATCCAGCAGAAAATCATGTATTCTTCAAACAAAGAAATTCACTCAGCATTCGAAGAAATTCACTCAGCATTTCAACCAAGACATTCACTCAGCTTTCAATGAAGAAAATCAAGAGATATTTACCAGGTTTGAGAGAACCTACCGCAAGCTATTAACCCAGCTCTGAAGGGCAGAGCCTACCGGGAGAGAGTATACCAGGGGTTTCCCCCTCTCTCCCCCACGAAATCCAAAACAGCCAGTCTTTTTATGCTTAAAAAACCGGATAGAAAACCCACAAACACCTCTTCTATACCCAACCAACATATTCTATTGGCTCTGCATAAGACACACCTTCCCAGCTTGTGTAAAACAAAACATGACTAGACATCTATGACTATGACATAACCACCTTTTTGAGACCTCCATGTGTTTCTGCTTAAGTCCGGAGCCCCCCTCCCTGCTGTGAGAGGAGAGGAAAGAACCTGCCTCCTCTCTTATCAGAGATTAGGCATAATCATTTTTAGGCCTTACACTCAACTAAACAAACCACTTTGTTTTGTTTATGCTGTAAATATAGAAACAACTAAAATATGAAGCATTTCATTGTGGGTTATACAAGAATATAATTGATTATATTTGATTATAACTAACTTTCGTTTTAAGTATTCAACATACTATGAGGCTGTCAACACCCTCTTGTTAAAATGCAAAGTTATCAAGCAGCACCAACTAAAATTGTAAGCATACATACATACATATTCAAAAACCATCAAGAAGCATTCTCATTATGGGTTCATACAAGAATATGATTGATCATATATGATTTATAATTAACTGTCGTTTTAAGTATTTACTTCATACTATGAAGTTCTCAACAACTTTAAGGTGAATACGAAAAAGTTGTCCTACACTCTTAACACCACTATGGTTTTAAGAGTGTGTGAACAAGAAGATGTGATTTGAGAGCATTGATCTACTGAAAGTTTTCACACTCTTCACACCAGTACGGTTTTTCTCCAGTGTGAATACGGTGATGCGTTTTGAGAGCACTTGATGTAGTGAAAGTTTTCCCACACTCTTCACACCTGTAAGGTTTTTCTCCCAGTATGAATACGTTGATGTGTTTTGAGAGCACTTGATTGAGTGAAGTTGTCCCACACTCTTCACACCAGTACGGTTTTTTCTCCAGTGTGAATACGGTGATGTGTTTTGAGATGACTTGATGTAGTGAAAGTTGTACCACACTCTTCACACCTGTGAGGTTTTCTCCAGTGTGAATAAGTTGATGTGTTTTTGAGATGACTTGATGTAGTGAACGTTTTCCCACACTCTTCACACCAGTAAGGTTTTTTCCCAGTATGAATACGTTGATGTGATTTGAGATCTCTTGATGTAGTGAACGTTTTCCCACACTCTTCACAGCTGTAAGGTTTTTCTCCAGTATGAATACGTTGATGTAATTTGAGATGACCTGATGTAGTGAAAGTTGTCCCACACTCTTCACACCTGTAAGGTTTTTCTCCAGTATGAATACGTTGATGTAATTTGAGATGACCTGATGTAGTGAAAGTTGTCCCACACTCTTCACACTGTAAGGTTTTTCTCCAGTATGAATACGTTGATGTGATTTGAGAGCACCTGATTGAGTGAAAGTGTCCCACACTCTTCACACCTGTAGGTTTTTCTCCAGTATGAATTCGGTGATGTGTTTTGAGAGCACTTGATGTAGTGAACGTTTTCCCACACTCTTCACACCAGTACGGTTTTTTCTCCAGTATGAATAAGTTGATGTGATTTGAGATGACCTGATGTAGTGCAAGTTGTCCCACATTCTTCACACCTGTGAAGGTTTTTCTCCAGTGTGAATACGATGATGTGTTTTGAGATGACTTGATGAGTGAACGTTTTCCCACACTCTTCACACCAGTACGGTTTTTCTCCAGTATGAATACGTTGATGTGATTTGAGCGTATTTAATTGAGTGAAAGTTGTCCCACACTCTTCACTACCTGTAAGGTTTATTCTCCAGTATGAATACGTTGATGTGATTTGAGAGCACCTGATGTAGTGAAAGTTGTCCCACACTCTTCACAGCTGTAATGTTTTCTCCAGTATGAATAAGTTGATGTGATTTGAGGGCATTTGATCTAGTGAAAGTTGTCCCACACTCTTCACAGCTGTAAGGTTTTTCTCCAGTATGATACGTTGATGTGATGTGAGATGACCTGATTGAGTGAAAGTTGTCCCCACATTCTTCACAGCTATACGGTTTTTCTCCAGTGTGAATATGGTGATGTGATTTGAGATTACTTGATGTAGTGAAAGTTTTCCCACACTCTTCACAGCTGTAAGGTTTTTCTCCTGTGTGAATAAGCAGGTGGCGCTTTAAATTTCCAGATATTGTAAAGGATTTGTTACATTGCTGACAGCTGTGACGTCTCTCTCTTCCTTTCGGTTTCTAGAACAGACGACAGAGAAAGAGATAAAGTCAATCTAAAAAGCATAAATACACAAGTTAACACAATAAAAACTCACTTAATATAAACCTTGAGTTAACAAAATACTACTTATCAACTGTTTGTGTTTCATATTTGTATTATATTTGATACAGTAATACAGCAATATTCTAACCAAAGTATATACCAGAGGTGGGGGACTCGAGTCACATGACTTGACTCGAGTCACATGACTAGAATATTTTTTGACTTGAGACTTGCTTGACTTGATAAAAGACTCGACTTGACTTCGTATTCATGACTTGAGACTTGACTTAGGCGTGAGACAGATGACTCGAAAGGACTTTACTTTTAAAATAAAATATTTGCATTGTACGAAGCCCCTAGAGGGCAATGGAAAAAAAAGAGAACATATCTCGTTCGCAGGAGAAAGCAGGAGTGAAGAGATTTGTTTACTATATGAAGTAGTTCTGAGGCCATGCAACGAAAACATCTTTGAAAAATCCTGTTGGAATAATATCAAGGCAGCAGGAGGAGGATTTCAGAAGTTGAATAATGTCCTCTAGGTTTTCATCATTAATCTGATGGAATTGTGTCATGATGTCTGAATTGATGTTAACTGGACACAGAGACAACGCATTTGCTCCATCTGATGCAGAGGCACTGACTGCTTGTCTGATCTCTGAATTTTGTCAGTGAAGAAGGCAAAGTCATTGCAGGCCTGGTGGATAGAAATTCAGAGGCTACTGACACTGGGGGGTAGTTAGTCTGTCGACAGTAGCAAACAAGGCACGTGCGTTGTTTTGGTTTTTGGTAATGATGTCAGAGAAGAATGATTGTCGTGCGTTTTTCAATTCCAAATTATAAAGGCCAAGTCTCTCTTTATAGATTTCAAAGTGAACCTGGAGATTTGTTTTTCGCCACCTGCGTTCAGCTTTCGACACTCTCTTTTTTCTGTTTTTAACGGTCATGGCCTTTCTCCATGGAGATATTTTCTTCCCAGTCACTTCCTTTACCTTAATTGGAGCAATGGCATCTATAACATTTTTAATTTTTGAATTAAAATGATCTACTAGCTCATTTACTGAGTGTTAGCAGGGGCAAGTGTGGAAGAAAAATCTGAGTAAACATTTCCCTAGTATTTTCAGTTAAACATCGCTTTGTGGTTATCTCTTTTTGAACACTTGTGTGAACAGAAATAGAGCTCTCAAAGAAAACACAGGAATGGTCAGAGAGTGCAACATCAGTCACCACAACCTTAGAGATATTCAGACACTTTGAGATAATTAAGTCCAGAGTGTGCCCCTTATTGTGCGTGGGCTCCGTCACATGCTGAGTCAGTCCACAGCTATCAAGAACACAAACAGTTCTTTAGCCCCTCTGTCCTGGGGGTTGTCAAAATGGATGTTAAAATCACCAACAATGACTAGACGGTCAAAGTCAATACACACTATAGACAGCAGTTCAGTAAGGTCATCAAAAAGCTTGCACAGTATTTGGGTGGCCTATAGATATTTAGGAACAGAGCTTGAGAGGCTGACAGCGAGAGGAAGGCTGACAGGCAGGTAGGCCATCCAGTTATTTTAGCCGGGCCGAGGCAGATGATTGGTCGTGCTTTTTACAGCGCCACGGCTTCCAGAGATACATTTTTGTATGTATTTATTGTCAAAGCATTTAATATATTCATTGCTATCGGGACGTTAAAAACATTCCATGGAATATAAAAAAAAGAAAATTCTGAAATAAATTACATTGAAATATGACTGAAGATCATCAGCTGTCTTCCTCTCCCTTGTTGTTCCTCGATACGTAAAGGCTGCACCACCGTTGACAACTTCTCTCTAAATATCAAACATACCGGTAAACCAGCATCGTTTGCTGTGAAAGCAGAAAACTCTGTCCACGCAGAATTAAATCCTGTGTTCCTCTGGTACTTTTCTTGATTTATCCATAGTTCTCTCATCGAGCCGGGGGGTCAGGTTATTCGCCTCCAAGAAAAGGCGCTCGCGCCGGGACCGGAGCAGGATGTGACGCATGTTTTAGTTGACCTAATTAAAACCGTTTTGTTTTTTATTTATGTGTCACAGTGTCACCTCAAATACAAGATACGAAACATTTTCAACCATGCAACAAAATATAAATAGTCCTACAAATACTTTAACCTGTTAAGCCCCAAGCCTGTTTTTCAGGTTTCAGGCTCGAAAATGACATTCCCAGAACAAATGACCATATCTTCCCTTCTAAAAAGAGTGAAATTAATAATCTTTTTTCTCAAAGTAATGATAATAGGTTAGTAGACTAAAAGCTTTAGGAATCCAAAGTACAACATAACAACACTTTATTATTGGGGGGGTCTGGGGGGGTCCGAAAACCAGTCAGTATCTGGTGTGAGGGTTAGGGTAATGTTGTGAATCGAGTGGCCTGTGTTCGTCGTCCATTACACACGCCTGCCCATATCATAACCCCACCACCATGGGCCACTCGATTCACAACATTACCCTAACCCTAACCCTACCCCTAACCCTCACACCAGATACTGACTGGTTTTCGGACACTGTAACAAATAAGATTGGCTGCAGTTTTCCAGATCGGATGCGTGAGACTAGAAACGAGGCTTTCAAAGGAGGTATAATTTAATTTTGGTTTAGTATTGATAAGTAAACTTGAGTCAAAGATGCAGCTCCACCTCCTCGGCCCGTGCCTCGAGCAATATGAGTGTTGACATGGCTGGGTGGAGTGGCCTCATTTATGCTGACATATTCTTCATGTCTCAACCAAGTTTCAGTGAGACAGCATATATCAATATTATAATCTGATAATAAATCATTTACCAATATTGCTTTAGATGCTAGAGATCTTATGTTTAAGAGACCACATTTAATCTTCCTGTTTTGTTGCACTGTAGTAGTTGTTACATTTACTTTTATTAGGTTATTATGTATGACACCTCTATTAGGTCCCAGGGCCATTTCCACGGATCAGAGTTCCATTGGGAGCAGGTTTCCGTTAGCCGGTAATTACCGTTTTTATTGCTGGTAAAATTTATAAAAAACTGGTAAATTCAAAACCTGACGGTCAAATTGTCTGGTAATAATTAGGGAGGCTCCGATCGATCGGCCGCCGGTCATTATCGGCTGATATTCACTCTTAATAGTTTTGATCGGTGCTCTCTATAAAGGCCGATCAGGAGAGCTGTTTCTGATCGATATGGACATAAACGCGAGTGAAATGTAACCGGACGCGAGAGAGATCAGATCAGCTGCTGAGTCTGACCGAGACAGCTCTGCATAATCACCTGAAGCCCCTCCCTCTGTTTAGCGGGCTGCAGGAGCTGCATGAGAAACTGACGGGCTAACAAATATATCCGCGGAGGAGCCGTGGAGGACCCATCAGTGTCTCCTCGGTTAAAGTGATGTTTAACACTCAGTTAATGGGGCTCATTCCCTGGAGCTTCCACAAACAACAATCAACGTAATTATTACATTCAAATGATGTACATTATTCAAGTTTACATTCACTTTGGATCATAACTAGGGTTGCAAAGGGGCGGAAAGTTTCCCGTAATTTTCCGGAAACTTTCCATGGGAATTTAAGCTGGGGAATTTTGGAAATATTCGATGCAAAATTAAACAAAAACATGACATTTCAACATTTTTTTTTAAGTAGAACAGAACAAGTTTTAATTATTTTTATTGAACAATTATTTATTTCATTGAAGAACGAAAACAGGAATGTTGAGTTAAATATTACTCCTCTGTGCATGTGATGGAGGAGTGCACAGTGCCTGTAGGGGGTGTGGTCCCAATAGCCATGCAGTGAGCAGTGTGCTGGCATGGATATTCAACTGTACTTGAACGGCATCCGTTTGTTTCAGTCAAGATTATGCTAAAATATACTTTCCCCAACTATATTTAAGTTCCCTACGAAGAGCCAACCTTCAATTTTGAAAATTCCCAGTTTATTCCCATGGAAAGTTTCCATCTTTGACAATTCCCGGAATTTTGCAACCCTAATAATAACACGGGAGAAATGAACGGAAGCGCTCTCTTTTCCTCTCTCCCTCTCCTGACAGCCTGTCAGTATCTCATGCAGCTCACTGATCCAGTAATGAGTGACCCGACAGTGAAGAATAAATATATGTATATCTATTGTAGTTTGTTCCAGAGGTAGATTAAATAGCTAAGTGTGTTAGGTATAACTTGTGTGTTGCTCCGCTTAGCGGTGCGGCGGGGAGGATTTCAGCTTCACGTTGCATACCGCTATTTTACTGTCTTTTTCGGACACCTTAAAATACTGCCAGATCGGTGAAGCCATTCTGGTGAGCTTGTTTTGCCGCACACAGAGAAAGGTGTCATGTATTTTACATCATGCGATCGGCATGTTTAGAGAGCACCGATCGATCGGAACTCTCTAAAGACTATATTAACTTCTGTGTTCCCACTAAAGAAATACAAATCTATCCAAGTAATGAATCATAAAGGACATTAAAAAAAGTTATAAAAACCAGGAAAATAGCTATGGGAGCACTTAGACAGAGAAAGAACTGAAGTCAAATTGAGGGAATCAAAACTGGCACACAGAGAGCTTTTGGGGAAATGCTTTTAAAGCCAAAGACCCCAAAAAGTGTGGGACACCATGAGAACCATGACAGGAATGACCTCTTCAGCTAAACCTATTGTGACGGACAAGACATACTTGATCCATACCAATTTGCCTGTAAGCAAGGGGTGGTACTGTTGCTACTCTGGGTCATATCATCACTAAACATTTAGATAAACGTCACACCTATGCAAGAGCGCTCTTCCTAGACTTCTCAGCAGCAACACAATACAAGCAGACATCTTGGTGTCAAGAATGCCGAAATGGAAGTAAATCCATACCTGATTTACTGGTATGCCGCTTTCCTCACCAGGAGAGAGCAACTTGTGAAGGTTAACAAAACCCTGTCATCTGCCATCACAAACAATGTAGGGGCCCCCCAGGCCGCGGAGTTCAGCTGTGCTCTTAGCTTCTTTTAGCTTCTTGTGATGACTTTACTGAGCTGCTGTCTATAGTGTGTTTTGACTTTGACCATCTAGTCAGTGTTGAAGATTTTAACATCCATGTTGACAAACCCCAGGACAAAGGGGCTGTCTTGATAACTATGGACTGACTCAGCATGTGACAGACCGCAAAGGACATTCCCAGAACAAATGACCATCTCTTCTAAAAGGGTTAAATTAATAATCTTATTTCTCAAAGCAATGATAAACGTGTGAGATGGATGTAGAACAGTCAAAATCAATATAGATGTTTTTTATTTTAAAGAAAATTCAGATTGAACATGGTAAAAAACTGTAAATATAGTGTCCGTTCAAAACATATTTTGTACTTATAGTGAAAACTAACCTTGGATGATGGGTTAGTAGACTAAAAGCTTTAGGAATCCAAAGTACAACATATAATAAGTACCCTTTATCAAGATTGATGCAAAACAACTGACATTTGACCTTTTTAGACAGATTTAGCAAAAGAAACCTATTCTTTCCTTATCTCTGGCCCCCCTTCTTCGATTTTGACGTGACATCTCTTCCTGACCGTAGAGCCAATAGAA
The DNA here is from genome assembly GCA_036324585.1 of Champsocephalus esox. Classification (NCBI taxonomy): domain Eukaryota; kingdom Metazoa; phylum Chordata; class Actinopteri; order Perciformes; family Channichthyidae; genus Champsocephalus; species Champsocephalus esox. The sequence continues at coordinate 3,381,651 of CM070498.1, forward strand.
TCCAAGGAAATCGTCCCACACACACACTCATGTTTAAAAAAAGGTTGCGTCTTCGCGCATTCAATCTTGCTACAGAGCGTAGGAATGGCCTGCTCTGATATTTGAAAACGGAATTGCAGTTTTATTGCTTATAGATTATCAGAACATTTCAAAGAGGACACAGCCACATTGGATATGAACCTAAGGATTAACTACAGCATCGTTGTAATGCCATTGAAGACCAGTTTTGACCAGACAAAACCAAGGTAAGCCATGTTAGCGTTTTAGGCTACCTTGCGCCACATGTTTTGATGTACGTTTTTGTTGATAACGTCGCGAGTTTGTATCTTTCAGTGTTGAGGTGGGCAACGTTAGATGTCTTTACGATCATAAACGATGTGTTGGATGTGCAGCTAGGATAAGTAATAAGGGAGCTAGGAGTGATTTTCGGTGTAGTAATAGGTTAGCATTTTGCGCTCTGGGCTAATTCAGAGGGTCAGTGTTAGCATTGTGTGTTTTTTGAGAAAAAAATTAAAAAGATCAGTTAAATTAGTTTTTCCGTTATATGGATATAAAATATTCATAGTTTATTAAATATTAAGGTTCCTTAGACGTTGTTTCCTGCAAATGACGTGATTTCGGCCCCGGAACCGGGTCCGTGGGGCTTAAGAGGTTAAAAAACAGTTTGGATGTGTTCCAGTCAGGCTTTCATCCAAACCACAGCACTGGGACCACTCTTGTAAAAGTCTTCAATGACATCCACTTATGGCGCATTTCCACTGAAGGGCCTCGTACGGTATAGGCGGAGCCGTGACGGCATCTTCAATGTGAACCACAAAACCAACATCAGCCGTTAGCTGTTAGCACTCCGAGCTCACAGCTCCTCATATCTGTTCAGAAACTAGCCACAAGTGAAACAAGTACAAACCACAGACTGCCTGTGTCATGGAGAATACAGTCGCTGGTTTATTTATGTCTGTAAGCCGTTGTTGTGAGTGTGGACGGTCAGAGCATATACTGCGTTAGCTTAGCCGATCTCCATTCAGAAAACCCGCATTTTTAAAAGGTTTTTCGCCTGCCGTCTGTCTGCAGACTTGTCAAAGCATTAATTCATGGTTTTTACTAACCAGTAGGAATGTAACGACATATTGAATTTCGCGGTAAATAAATGTCTCAATCAGAGGTCGTGTTAACCGAATATTTTCCGTCTATGACAGATTTTTTTAAACAATGACGGAAAACTCTGAAAGCAGTCCGTCATTTTGACGGACTGCTTTCAGAGTTTCAGAGTTTTCAGAGTCAAAAAAGAAATTATACCGTTTCCAAAACCAACTGTACAAATCATTGAAATGTCTGTGAGTTTTGGCTTTACGACGTGGCACTCCCGCGAGGTGCAGTGGGCATGCATAACACGGCGCTAACAGTTCACGAGCGTGCGCCGCGCCCCCCGTTGACAATTCTCTCTCTCAACATGAACCTAAAACAGATAACACAAAAGGACATCGTATTTACAGGCTACATGTACATGCCTAGAGACAATGACAAGAATCTACAGTATATTTATATCTCGCCCGGTCAATAAGCCTCACCTTCTTGGCAAAAACTGTATTGTTTTGAAGTGGTGGAGAGAAAAGGCACAGTTTGACCCACTGCTATCACCCACGGCCAAAGCATATCTCTCCGTCCCAGCAACATCAGTACCAAGCAAGAGAGTTGTTTCCACAGCAGGGGATATTGCAAACGCCCAAACATCCCAGCTTCTACCTGGAAATGTTCATATCCCTAAAAGATAACCTTGATGATGCTGAGCGTGTGAGTTAGAATTGAGTTACTTGAAAAGCTAAAGTGAAACTTGATCTATTCTATTGCAGGGTCTGGTTATTATATTGTTGACACTTTAAAATGCTACTATCCTACTAAAATTGTGTACAAATCAGATTTATTATTTAATTTAAAAAAGAAAATTCACATTTTTTTCCCTTTATTTTTCAATGTCGCGATAAATATCGCACCGTGGACTTTTTATGGCGATATTATCGTACCGTGAGTTTTTGGTATCGTTACATCTCTACTAACCGGTATCAGTATGTTGTTACTTCGGCAAAACTGCTCCACCTGTTAGAAATCATAAATCTGCTCAAAGATTGTCGGTCACCCTGTCAGAGACTTTCTGACTTGCTGATTTTACTCTAGCATAGTCCAAAGCATCTTCGCCACAAATAGCTGAATAGGCCTCCTGTGCTCGCCCAGTGAGTACACACTGAAGTAACAGCACTTTGTCCCAATCTGACCAGTTTCTTGCCTCTGCTATGCGTTCAAATAGTGTAAAAAAAAATTCAGGGTTACGCTCATTAAACTTTGGCACTAACCGCAAGTAAGAAATAATATCGCCACTACCTGGTGCCGACCAATCAGAACCATCCTCCACCGGAGCAAGCTTGCCCTCTCCAATCGGCCGTAATCTAGCATATTCCACCTCAAATGTCATCTTTTCCACCTCCAGCACCTTCTCACTTTTCATCTTCTCCACCTCCAGCACCTTCTCCACCTCCAGCACCTTCTCCACCTCTAAACGCTTCTCTGCCTCCAGCACCTTCTCCACCTCCAGCACCTTCTCCACCTCCAGCACCTTCTCCACCTCCAGCACCTTCTCCACCTCCAGCACCTTCTCCACCTCCAGCACCTTCTCCACCTCCAGCACCTGCTCTGCCTCCTGCTGCTGACCCCTCAACTTCGACATTAAGTCCTGGATGTCATGCAACTTTTTTTAAATTAAATGATGACAAAACCGAAGTGATGGTTTTTGGTGCCCCTCGGACCACTCCTATAGACCTAGGATCCCTGGGCCACTCCACCAGGCCTACCATCACAAATCTTGGGATAAAGATGGACCCTGAACTCCAGCTGGACAGCCAGATCAAGGCAGTTGTTAAAAACAGCTGGTTCCACCTCAGGCAGCTATCCAAAATAAAGCCTTTTTTAAATAGGGACCTCTTTGAAACGGTAATCCATGCCTTCGTCACCTCCCGCTTGGATTATTGTAATGCCCTATGTATGGGATCAGTGCATCCTCCCTTGCTCGCCTGCAGATGGTGCAAAATGCAGCAGCATGGCCACTAACTGGCACACGCAAATACGAGCACATTTCCCCCATTTTATCTTCGCTCCACCGGCTGCCCTTCATTTGAGCATTCATTTTTAAACTCTTTTATTTACTTTTAAAGCACTCAATGGCCCCGCCCTACCTCTCTGAGCTGTTACACAGCTACACGCCAACTCGCACTCTCAGGTCAGCTGATCAGTTGCTCCTGAGGCAGAGTCCTGCATCGGGTCGGGTACCCGCGGCTGACCCGCAAAAAAGGTGATTCGCGGGTGGTATTTTTTCAAACGCTGTTTTCCGGGTTCGGTTCTGGTACAACAAAGATGATGCGGGTCGGGTCGCGGGTATTGCATAATATATATATATATATATATATTAAAATAATAATAAATTAGTTTAATATTTAAAATCCTCAGACCTGTCCTCCGCGCATAATCATAACCTCTGCAGCGCGCATCAATCTGCTGCTGAGCCGGATCATTCGGCTCACCAAGAAGAGCCGGCTCTTTCGGCTCCCAAAGGGCTCTTCAGTTTACCACATATTATACCTTTTAATTAAATCAAATGTAGCCATGTTTTGACTAATGATTTATATGTGTACACATATATCACTTAAATTATTCCTCCTTTGTACTAAAGTATTCAAAAGTAAAAATTACATGTTTATTATAAATGATTTGCTGTGGCCCTTGTGACTCTCTGATACCACCCAATGAATGCATTGACTTGCTTGTAGAACCACGCTACACAAAACAGATGGCAACACCTATAACAACTATTTTAAAAAAAGGGGCCAATATAAAGTATATAAATATAGTTTTTTTCAAAATACCAAAAACATCCTGCATTTTAGCCACGCCTCATTTTGCTCTTTCCAGCGCTGTTTTAGCAGGGGGCTGATTCTGTGAGCTGCAGCTGACCTACTACTAGCTACTTCTCTTAGCGGATGCATGTCAATTTAAATCAATACATAAAACTCTTTTTTAAAATCAATAAAATCATTTTCTAAATCCATAAAAGCATTTAAATTAATATTGGGAGTCATGTGGTTACTTTGTTGAGAATGTGGCCGTGTGTAATAAGCGGGATAATGAAAACGGCTCGTTCGCGGGCGAGAGCCGGCTCCCGTCGTTCACTCTTTGAGCGACCGACACATCACTACTGAGCGCGCCACATTCGAAATGGCTGAGCTGAAGCTCTCTAGCGGAGAATACAGCATTGTCAATAACACTTCCTCGAGAGCGAAACCCAACGTCTGGGAGACCTTTGGTTCCTAGATGGAGAAAATAACAACATCCCACGCTTTTTGGAGACAAATATGCAACTGCGTGTGTTAATAATTGCACGTTTTCACTGCTCATATATTGGCTATGCGGGTCGCGGATCTTGTGCCGACGGGTCGGGTCGGGTTGCGGAACTAATTGGCAATATGTGCGGGTAGCATATGGTTCGGTATTGCACGTCGCGGGAGCGGGTCTTGAAAATCAGACCCGTGCAGGACTCTGTCCCGAGGGTGCCAAAAACAAAGTCTAAGCGCAGAGGGGACCGGGCTTTCTCTGCTGCCGCCCCTAAACTGTGGAACGACCTGCCCTCGCCCACCAGACAGGCTCCCACACCGTCTGCTTTTAATCCCGTCTGAAAACCCACCTCTTCTCCTTGGCCTTCAGAAACAAGTAGACTGTTGCTTTTCAGTGGTCTATTGTTTTTACTCCTCCTGATTAAACTGTGTAATGGAGTTTCACTGAAGTCAGCCTGAAGCATCCTTTGTGCTCCAGTCCGTCCTCTCAGTGAACACAGAGCTACAGATCAGATGCAGGCTGAAGGCTCTTGGAGCAGCTCTCACTGGTCCTGCTGTTATGTTACTCGGCTCGAGTCCAGGGCGCTCCGAGCTGAATAAGGGCGTCAAATGACGGCAAGACGCCCGCCTGGCGGAAACGCTGGAATTAGGAATATATTGTGATGAAGTGCACACTGACCTGAGCTCCAGGAGTCTCCTCGTTCTCCTCCATGCTGCTCTCAGTGCTCCTTCTCCGGCTGGGTCTCTGAAATAATCAACACAACTACAGCTGACACAAAACAAGACAACTCAAGACGACCGCAGACACAACAAAACTAATCCACAGCTACTTCGTAGGGTTCATAGCAGAGGTGAGAAGTAACCAAGTACATTTACTCAAGTACTGTACTTAAGTACTATTTAGAGGTACTTTTACTTTACTTGCATATTTCCATGTAATGCTACTTTGTCTGCGACAATAGGAGACAGTAATAAAGCTGCTTCACTGAAGAGGAGAAACTCACAGCTGCAGGACTCTGTGAGTCAGGAGGAGACTAGAAACAACAAGTCAATAAACGGAGGCTTCATCCTGTAACATAAAGGAGTTACCTCACAGAAACCAGTATGCTAACGGCAATAAAGAAGAGTTACCGTGCTGACACAATATGCTGAAGGCACAAGGGGAGCGTTTACTCAAACTAAACGGTATGCACATAACTTATGAATAAACTGTGGGATAGATAATGTTAGAGAAAGTAATTATCAAGGTATCACACACACACACACACACACACACACACCTACCTGCTTTTAAGCTGGAAACACTGAGACCACAGAGCTGCTTCAGGTCCTCTCTGGGGACACTGGGTCCTGATGAAGACCACAGAGCTGCTTCAGGTCCTCTCTGGGTCCTGATGAAGACCACAGAGCTGCTTCAGGTCCTCTCTGGGGACACTGGGTCCTGATGAAGACCACAGAGCTGCTTCAGGTCCTCTCTGGGAACACTGGGTCCTGATGAAGACCACAGAGCTGCTTCAGGTCCTCTCTGGGGACACTGGGTCCTGATGAAGACCACAGAGCTGCTTCAGGTCCTCTCTGGGGACACTGGGTCCTGATGAAGACCACAGAGCTGCTTCAGGTCCTCTCTGGGGACACTGGGTCCTGATGAAGACCACAGAGCTGCTTCAGGTCCTCTCTAGGGGACACTGGGTCCTGATGAAGACCACGGAGCTGCTTCAGGTCCTCTCTGGGGACACTGGGTCCTGATGAAGACCACGGAGCTGCTTCAGGTCCTCTCTGGGGACACTGGGTCCTGATGAAGACCACAGAGCTGCTTCAGGTCCTCTCTGGGGACACTGGGTCCTGATGAAGACCACAGAGCTGCTTCAGGTGGAAAACTGTCAGGAGTGAAGAGGAGGAATTCAAAGAGTTCATTCAATGATATGTTCTATTTCTAGATGCTTATATGTAGTGTTTTATCACACCATGTGCAGTGCCTTGTCTCATCTGTGCTGCTGTGACGTAAACATGTTCCAAATTGATCCATTTAGTCAATGTGATGTTAAGCAGAGGAGAACATGATAGAAAGGTCAGATAGTTATCAACATTACATGCACATGACTTTCACCATTACGATACCAAGTTGGTTTTCTGTGTAAATTATTATTAATACAATACAAATATTTAGATATAATTCATCATAATCTGTGTAGAAACTCACATTCTAACTTACAGCTCACAGTTTGTTCACTTTTATTTCATTAAAATGACTTTATTCACAGAGAAAGTGACATTAACGGTTGTTTGAACCACGGTTATAACGCTATCTGTGTCATTAACTATCACTAAGTTAACACAGAAAGCAAACATTAGCCAGTGAGACTGTTTAATGTACTCCATGTACACAGTATTTTCTGTATATTGTGTATTCTTTAGATACTCTAGTGATATGTGTCCCGTGTGTAAACTTGCTGCTAATGCTTCATTTTCATTATATCTTATTGTATCTTTTAAATATGCTTAACTTGTGTAATGCCTGAAAACACTTCTGCTCTGACACAATCATTTCTCAGTTTAAGGTAAATAATTATTTAAATAAAGTATATCTATTTATCTAATGAGCTGAACCGTCGCTTAGCTTAGCGCTAGCTGCTAACTGAAGAACCCCATTCATTTCAATGGGAAAATGCTGCGTCACATTGAATGGCGATGCTAACAAGCATATATTTAAAACTATATCTATGGTAAAGAGCACCAACACAACAACTCAAACTGTCTTAAAGACAACATAACCGATGGCGTTTAGACTTTAGCTTTTAGCCTTTATTTAAAGATAATTTGAGACTATTTTTGGCGCACATTTTAAAGTTTGTTTGTGAGTTTCTTTCTTCCAATATTACAGCTGTGTTAAATAAGATAACTTCTGATTCGTGATTAACTGTAAGCTAAGCTAAGAGGTGTAAATACACTTAATGAAACCTCTGCGTGTGTTTAATCCACTCACCTCTTCTTCTTCTTCTTCTCTCGGTTTATGGCGGATTGCAAAGAACTTTAAAGTCATGCCCATCTACTTCCGGTCCAACCCTAACCCCGGAAGCGGAAAATTATACATTGAAGTCAAGCCCCAGGAAGTGCGCCGGAGTCTGATGAGAATATTCGTGCTGGTCAAACGGCGGTACTACACTTCCTTTAGGTTGCTTGGCCCGGAAACACTTTTTCCCATTGACTGCAACTCCTTGGATAATTTGTTTTAAACTAAATAAACTACCCAGTATGAACGTTTGTCTAGCCCTTATTAAAAACATTCGGTCCTCAAGTTGTAAAAATGTGCTAATAACGTTATTCTGAGAGTTATTTCCCTCGGCATTATGAACGCACATCTAACCCACAGGACCGCGCTGCCCGGCACGTTCATGTTGCGTGTTCAGTACTACATGAGTTTCTCTTTACCCATGGATGCACAATAACAACGGACCATATCGCCTCACGGCCCACGGAGCTGTAATAATGGATATATTGCACATGTTTGCTGTAATTCATCATTTGTGAAATATTATACGACATGGGCTGTATGATTAAATCTTGTACCGTAAATGTTGTATTAAATAAAGTTAATATTACCGATGTAGATTAACTTACCTGTAGCTTCTTATTGCACTTGCTTTAACTTGTTTTAGTTACTTGTGGGCTACTTAACATGAATAATCACAGTTACTATCCTTTTATTCCATCACATTTCAAAAATAAATAGGCTATTGTTATTTTAACTCCACCACAGTAATCCATCATCAGCTTTACGCTTTAGAAAACGTTTTAACTCACAATTGATCATAACAGGCATATACAATTGTATATATTACCAAGTGGTTTCATGTGCAACCCACACAAGTATCATGCTAAATGAAGCTCTGTTGCTTGGATATCACGAGATCCTGATGTCAGCGTAATATAAAAGTACATAACGATTGATGTGTAATTTAGCATCATTTACTAGCTAGCCGCTAGCCGCCTCGTTAATATAAATCCAGTACCATGCTGTCGTGAACACGCGGTGCGGTTACGTGTACGCAAATTCACGTGCTTAATGTGAACGAGCCTTTTGGGCGGCGTGGTTAAAGTTGCGCATGCTCTATGAATGCACATACGGGTACTTCTCAGGCATGCCAGGTAATCTGTGTCGTTTCGCTCTCTCAAAAGTTGGGCCATTTTGTCATCATGAGCCATTGAGCAACTCTCTGTATCCAGTTCTTATTATACATCCACGATTGAAGTCAATAGAGAGGCGAAGTCTCGCACAATACGCGTCACCATCACAAAGACGGCCGTCACGTTAGCCAATTTCACCCGTTTCTTTCAGAATGAGAATACAAGTATAAAACGAGGTGAACATCACTACAAGTCTGGACACGTTGAGAGCTGTACATACACGAAAGGGGAGTTAGTCGGTTCTGTAAGAGCCAGCATGCGGGACCGGCTTTACAAGGTTTCGGTGAGTAACATGAGTGCAATGTGTAACGTTAATGTCAGCTAGCTAACATTAGCTAACAAGGTACACTAACGTGTTTCAGGAACTAGTTTTCTCCTTAAGAACTTCGTGGTCTCTGTGTATGCTGTGGATTACATTAGTGTTCACAAGAACAAGGTACACTCCCGTGTTTTGTTTTAGTTGCTCTTCAGATTGAAGCGGACAGTTTGATATCGACTATACTGCATGTGTGATCTCCTTTTACATCTCGTTGTGTAATTTGAGTTTATTTGCTGTGTGTAGATTCAAGGGTTTTGGTTATCTTGTCAGTTTGTTTGGTTATCCAGGCACAGCTGTGTGTGACTCCCTCGGTACACTGCTATGTGTTTTCCTAATGTAGAGAGCATTGATTAATTAATAAACTACACACTGAGTCTAGATCCTGACCAAATCCTTTTTTATTGTTGATCAAATGTTTTTCAAAAATGTATTCATACACATTTAGAAAAATACAATGTACAATCACAACCAATACAGAAAAAACAAACAATAACAACAATCAGACAAGAGGACAAAACTACGGAAAAATAACCCCTCCCACCCCAGATCTGGACCATCCTTGTATTATTTCTCATTCAATCTATTATAGCATGCTAACAAATGGTACTTACTATATTTGTACAGATCTGCATGGGAGACGATGGCGCGATGCAGAGCGCCGTCTGTGATTGTGCACGGGGGATGTTCACATGCAGCCACGCTGCAGCATTGGCAATATGTGCCATGTGGCAGATCTGCGCCACAGATGTTGAGTGCCAGTGGAGGAAGCACTTCCAAAGTAGTCCAGCCGGTGTCTCAACTTTACCGACAGCGAGAGGAGACATACAACCCACTGGCCAGACATCGCCGCTGAAGATGTAGACTGGTTCAGGTCTGAGGCTAGACCACAAATCGTTTATAAAGGTGCTATATAAATCAAACTTGATTTGATTTATATAGATGCCGGAGTCGGGCTGCGTCAGGTAAAAACAAGTTATGTAGCCTTCCCAAACCTTAGCCTCACGCGCCGCCTATGCACGTGTCTGTTTTTGTTTAAACTCACTCCATGTTTCCATAGCAAACTTGTGCGCCGCACTTTCATGATGAGTGTTCAGAGTCGCTGATGCTTTTCGCCAGTTGTTGAACCCGTTGCAGATGAATGCTGGTTGCACTCCGTGCACTCGTTTTGAAAAGTGCCGACAAGCAAAGCAAAACGCTGCGTCTTTGGACACTTTGTATTCTAACCATACATGTTATAATAATACTAATACTTATATTTATTATAGCGCTTTATCAAAGACACTCAAAGCGCTTTACAAATACACATAACACGTACAGATCATACATGTAATGGTCATCTACTGTGGACAATACCCACAGGAGCAAATTCGGGTGAAGTGTCTTGCCCAAGGACACAACGGCCTGACGCAGTGGGAGCGGGTTTCGAACTGGAGTTCCCCACCGCCCCCTTGATCTGATGATCAAACGCACAGACCACTGCGCCACCCGATCCATGCAGCCTTTATGGAAACATCTCTGCTGATTTCCAAATGGCCGTGTGGGGTATTTTTGAAGAATTGGCCGTCTTGGGGATTGTAACTGATGTGTTATGTGTTATCCTATTATTTTTTTGGTGTACAGTGTTACAAATGTATGAACATTAGGACAGGGTTGCCAACTTTGGGTACCTGGCTGGAGTGAGATTTTGATATCATGGGTTTAATTACACATATGCGCACTTAATGACTGCTATCGTGTCAGCAGCGGGACCTTAGCATATATAGGATATATATACAATATTGGACACAGACTATAAAAGGCACAACGTTTAATTCACTAATGAAAGTCAAACACATGTTTGATTTCCACTGTTTCATTGTGTGCCTGATAAGCAATAAGCAATTAATTGACTTATTGTACGATAAATAAAAATGACCTTGATAAATTTCCATTTGCATGAGGATGTGACTAGCAGCTTGAAAGGATGTGCTTGAATTATTATTCTATATTATCATTATGTCAGTGGTCTAAAATTGTCATACAACGGTGCCGACAATATTATCGTTTATCACAATAATTTCCGGGGAAATGTATCCAACAGACAGACTTACTCCGAACTGCCAAATATATTAATTAACACACTCTGCTATTATGCCTGATACAACTCTCATATACTCTTTGACTCTGTTGGCCGAGTAGAACAATAGCAGCAGACTTTTACTTTGTTATCATTTCTACTGGATCTTAGATCTGCGCATGCGCAATACCGGCTCCCACTGCTCAGCTGTCTGTTAACGTTGTTAAGAGTGCTGGGGGCGGGGAGGGAGCGGGTCGACAGCTGGAGCAGCTGTCAACCCAACATTGTAAATACCCAACCAAAAACGATCGCCGTTCATCTTGTTGTTGGCGTGAGAGTAGTTTGGGCAGCGTGAGAGCGCCCGATGCGTGAGAGTTGGCAACCCTGGACTGTGAATCATCATATCATTCCATCTCTTAACTCATGGACGTATCCATCTCTGATCTAAACAAAAAATCAATCAATCGACAAAAAACATAAAATAAATAAAACAAAAATCTATGATCTTTCCTGACCTCATGTTAAATTATTGTTCCTTCCCCAGTTTCCCTCAGAAAGGTAACCAGTGCCTTTCCGGTAGCTCTCACTCCTTCTGTTCCCAGAATACCAACCCCTCTCCGCCTCTAAAACTTCATCCTTTAGTTTCTCTCTTTCCGCTTTATAGATGTCACGATGTAACAAGAAATGTTCCACATGTTCTTTAACTCACATCACACTCGTTCCCTTTCACCCCCTCATGCATACTCGTTCCCTTTCACCCCCTCATGCATACTCGTTCCCTTTCACCCCCTCATGCGCACTCGTTCCCTTTCACCCCCTCATGCGCACTCGTTCCCTTTCACCCCCTCATGCGCACTCGTTCCCTTTCACCCCCTCATGCGCACTCGTTCCCTTTCACCCCCTCATGCGCACTCGTTCCCTTGCGGAACGCATTTGGGCATAAAATGAGGTTTGAGTCTGCGTGATCTGCGTGTAGGGAAGAGCAGCAGCCATATCATTAGCTAGAACTAGCTAGATCTGATAGATTTGGACATAAACGCGAGTGAAGTATAACCGGACACGAGAGAGAGAGAGATCAGCACCTGCAGCTCTGCCCGCTGTGAGTGGCCGGTGAGCGGAGCAAAATACACCTTTAGACCCAATACATTTAGCTATGGCACTGTCGTATACATTGAATTATTAAATGTAATAATATGTAATCAACTTAGGCATCCCTCTCAGAAATTCGATACCTGAATAATTTCGAATATTTAATAACTTCCTTCCTATGTTTATCGCCCGCCATTTCTTTAAATATATCAGTGGTTAGATTTGGACATGGGTTGTATAAATTGTAGGGCTGTCAAGTTAACGCGTTAATAATGCGTTAATGCAAAAAAAATTGAAGCCACCAATTATTTTAACGCGATTAACGCATGTGTGTTTTTTGTCCTCGGCCACCCCGTAGTTTCAGAGCGCATCGAGTTTAAAATACCATCTACAAGCTGATGCTGACAGCCCCGCTACAACCGTCCGCTTGTGGCAGATCACACTTCCACGCTCATCGGCAGGCACCGACTGGCCATCGGGAGGACCGGGAGGGTGTGTGTATGTGTGGCACGAGCGAGCGAAAACGTGCACACCTTACGTGTATTGTCGTTGTTAGCATCTGGTGCTAGCTAGCTGCGCTAACGGATATAAGGAGCTGTTTCAATGAAAACAGAGGAGCAACATTTCACCGACAACTGCGCCGAGCACTTGACTTTATGCAGGAAGCCAGACAGTGGGACATTGTACGAAAAGTCGGCACACTCAGCAAGGATAGTGTGTGCAACATGATTGCAGCGTCCAGGCAGCTCCCGTACGAGCATATGCCTTGAGTTGCACATAGCTACAACGATCCATCACAGTGTCTCTATATACACACACACACACACACACACACGGTTCGAGGTTGAATTGAGGTGGATATTTTTAATGTTCAGAGGTTATGTTTAATATTCATGAGAATATTTGTCATCGATAAACTGATAAACAAACATTTGCATAAAGCATATTTGTTCACTCATAAATAAGAGTATTAAAAACTTGAAAAATATCCCCTAAGGTACATTTAGAACAGATAAAAAATGTGCGATTAATCGCAATTAACTATTTTAATCGACTGACAGCCCTAATAAATTGATTATCCTAATATTATCTTATTTTCTAGGGTTGCAGATTTCCACTTTGATACAGTCTCATCAGGAGATTGCGCCTCCCTATATACCACACCATCTTTGAGAAATGACGTAGGCCAGAAAGGCTTTTTTGAGACTTTCCCCCTGTGTACATCCACTCTTGTGCCAAGTCCATCATTAAGTATTCTGTTCTAGATACATGAATCATTGGTTCTTTTAGACCAGAACAGACTGCTAACTCAACAGGAACTATCAAAAACATCCCAATCAAAGTTTAAAGTCACAACATTTTATTAAACAAACAGATTATTGGAGAAACTACTCGGCAGATTAATGAACAGTGAAACTCGCATGGACTTGTTTAGAGTTCTAGGTGAGGTCCTGATAATTTATTCCGGTAAATTACTCTGACCTACTAATTGACCCGACCGAAGTTACCGAGTCTATGTAAGTTTACTGCTTGGCTCAGATCCACCAACGTCAGCAAGATCTCACCTCTATTAACTCCCCGAAGAACCAGGTTCAATTAACTGTCGTTTCTATTCAGACAACTCTTTTTAATCTGTTTAAAGCGATCCCGAAGGACTTTGGTATCAGTAAATGGGGTGTGTTCCTACCTAAACATGTGTGTGTCAGGGTGCAGTCTTACCTTTGAAGCAGGAGAGGAGAGCACAGATTTTCCCTTTTATTGTCCCAATCCAAAAGGTGAGATCAGTTTATTTGAAGAAAAAGTAGGTCGCGAACCAATACAGTCTTTACCTTTTAACACATTATAATCATACAAAACATATCAACATGGGGTTATATATTTTTTATCTAAAACCTTAATTCATATTCATTCAAAAGCCCATATCATGTATTCTGGTCGTTCTAGCAACTTCCAGCAGAAAATCATGTATTCTGGATCGTTCTAATACCATCCAGCAGAAAATCATGTATTCTGGATCGTTCTAATACCATCCAGCAGAAAATCATGTATTCTTCAAACAAAGAAATTCACTCAGCATTCAAAGAAATTCACTCAGCATTCACTCAGCATTTCAACCAAGACATTCACTCAGCTTTCAATGAAGAAAATCAAGAGATATTTACCAGGTTTGAGAGAACCTTACCGCAAGCTATTAACCCAGCTCTGAAGGGCAGAGCCTACCGGGAGAGAGTATACCAGGGGTTTCCCCCTCTCTCCCCCACGAAATCCAAAACAGCCAGTCTTTTTATGCTCAAAAAACCGGATAGAAAACCCACAAACACCTCTTCTATACCCAACCAACATATTCTATTGGCTCTGGCATAAGACACACCTTCCCAAGCTTGTGTAAAACAAAACATGACTAGACATTCTATGACTATGACATAACCACCTTTTTGAGACCTCCATGTGTTTCTGCTTAAGTCCGGAGCCCCCCTCCCTGCTGTGAGAGGAGAGGAAAGAACCTGCCTCCTCTCTTATCAGAGATTAGGGCATAAATCATTTTTAGGCCTTACACTCAACTAAACAAACCACTTTGTTTTGTTTATGCTGTAAATATAGAAACAACTAAAATATGAAGCATTTTCATTGTGGGTTATACAAGAATATAATTGATTATATTTGATTATAACTAACTTTCGTTTTAAGTATTCAACATACTATGAGGCTGTCAACACCCTCTTGTTAAAATGCAAAGTTATCAAGCAGCACCAACTAAAATTGTAAGCATACATACATACATATTCAAAAACCATCAAGAAGCATTCTCATTATGGGTTCATACAAGAATATGATTGATCATATATGATTTATAATTAACTGTCGTTTTAAGTATTTACTTCATACTATGAAGTTCTCAACAACTTTAAGGTGAATACGAAAAAGTTGTCCTACACTCTTAACACCACTATGGTTTTAAGAGTGTGTGAACAAGAAGATGTGATTTGAGAGCATCTGATCTACTGAAAGTTTTCCCACACTCTTCACACCAGTACGGTTTTTCTCCAGTGTGAATACGGTGATGCGTTTTGAGAGCACTTGATGTAGTGAAAGTTTTCCCACACTCTTCACACCTGTAAGGTTTTTCTCCAGTGTGAATACGTTGATGTGTTTTGAGAGCACTTGATTGAGTGAAAGTTGTCCCACACTCTTCACACCAGTACGGTTTTTCTCCAGTGTGAATACGGTGATGTGTTTTGAGATGACTTGATGTAGTGAAAGTTGTACCACACTCTTCACACCTGTGAGGTTTTTCTCCAGTGTGAATAAGTTGATGTGTTTTGAGATGACTTGATGTAGTGAACGTTTTCCCACACTCTTCACACCAGTAAGGTTTTTCTCCAGTATGAATACGTTGATGTGATTTGAGATCTCTTGATGTAGTGAACGTTTTCCCACACTCTTCACAGCTGTAAGGTTTTTCTCCAGTATGAATACGTTGATGTAATTTGAGATGACCTGATGTAGTGAAAGTTGTCCCACACTCTTCACACCTGTAAGGTTTTTCTCCAGTATGAATACGTTGATGTAATTTGAGATGACCTGATGTAGTGAAAGTTGTCCCACACTCTTCACACCTGTAAGGTTTTTCTCCAGTATGAATACGTTGATGTGATTTGAGAGCACCTGATTGAGTGAAAGTTGTCCCACACTCTTCACACCTGTAAGGTTTTTCTCCAGTATGAATTCGGTGATGTGTTTTGAGAGCACTTGATGTAGTGAACGTTTTCCCACACTCTTCACACCAGTACGGTTTTTCTCCAGTATGAATAAGTTGATGTGATTTGAGATGACCTGATGTAGTGCAAGTTGTCCCACATTCTTCACACCTGTAAGGTTTTTCTCCAGTGTGAATACGTTGATGTGTTTTGAGATGACTTGATGTAGTGAACGTTTTCCCACACTCTTCACACCAGTACGGTTTTTCTCCAGTATGAATACGTTGATGTGATTTGAGCGTATTTAATTGAGTGAAAGTTGTCCCACACTCTTCACACCTGTAAGGTTTTTCTCCAGTATGAATACGTTGATGTGATTTGAGAGCACCTGATGTAGTGAAAGTTGTCCCACACTCTTCACAGCTGTAAGGTTTTTCTCCAGTATGAATAAGTTGATGTGATTTGAGGGCATTTGATCTAGTGAAAGTTGTCCCACACTCTTCACAGCTGTAAGGTTTTTCTCCAGTATGAATACGTTGATGTGATGTGAGATGACCTGATTGAGTGAAAGTTGTCCCACATTCTTCACAGCTATACGGTTTTTCTCCAGTGTGAATATGGTGATGTGATTTGAGATTACTTGATGTAGTGAAAGTTTTCCCACACTCTTCACAGCTGTAAGGTTTTTCTCCTGTGTGAATAAGCAGGTGGCGCTTTAAATTTCCAGATATTGTAAAGGATTTGTTACATTGCTGACAGCTGTGACGTCTCTCTCTTCCTTTCGGTTTCTAGAACAGACGACAGAGAAAGAGATAAAGTCAATCTAAAAAGCATAAATACACAAGTTAACACAATAAAAACTCACTTAATATAAACCTTGAGTTAACAAAATACTACTTATCAACTGTTTGTGTTTATCATATTTGTATTATATTTGATACAGTAATACAGCAATATTCTAACCAAAGTATATACCAGAGGTGGGGGACTCGAGTCACATGACTTGACTCGAGTCACATGACTAGAATATTTTTTGACTTGAGACTTGCTTGACTTGATAAAAGACTCGACTTGACTTCGTATTCATGACTTGAGACTTGACTTAGGCGTGAGACAGATGACTCGAAAGGACTTTACTTTTTAAAATAAAATATTTGCATTGTACGAAGCCCCTAGAGGGCAATGGAAAAAAAAGAGAACATATCTCGTTCGCAGGAGAAAGCAGGAGTGAAGAGATTTGTTTACTATATGAAGTAGTTCTGAGGCCATGCAACGAAAAACATCTTTGAAAAATCCTGTTGGAATAATATCAAGGCAGCAGGAGGAGGATTTCAGAAGTTGAATAATGTCCTCTAGGTTTTCATCATTAATCTGATGGAATTGTGTCATGATGTCTGAATTGATGTTAACTGGACACAGAGACAACGCATTTGCTCCACCTGATGCAGAGGCACTGACTGCTTGTCTGATTCTCTGAATTTTGTCAGTGAAGAAGGCAAAGTCATTGCAGGCCCTGGTGGATAGAAATTCAGAGGCTACTGACACTGGGGGGTTAGTTAGTCTGTCGACAGTAGCAAACAAGGCACGTGCGTTGTTTTGGTTTTTGGTAATGATGTCAGAGAAGAATGATTGTCGTGCGTTTTTCAATTCCAAATTATAAAGG
The DNA here is from genome assembly GCA_036324585.1 of Champsocephalus esox. Classification (NCBI taxonomy): domain Eukaryota; kingdom Metazoa; phylum Chordata; class Actinopteri; order Perciformes; family Channichthyidae; genus Champsocephalus; species Champsocephalus esox. The sequence continues at coordinate 3,399,037 of CM070498.1, forward strand.
CCAAGTCTCTCTTTATAGATTTCAAAGTGAACCTGGAGATTTGTTTTTCGCCACCTGCGTTCAGCTTTTCGACACTCTCTTTTTTCTGTTTTAACGGTCATGGCCTTTCTCCATGGAGATATTTTCTTCCCAGTCACTTCCTTTACCTTAATTGGAGCAATGGCATCTATAACATTTTTAATTTTTGAATTAAAATGATCTACTAGCTCATTTACTGAGGTGTTAGCAGGGGCAAGTGTGGAAGAAAAATTCTGAGTAAACATTTCCCTAGTATTTTCAGTTAAACATCGCTTTGTGGTTATCTCTTTTTGAACACTTGTGTGAACAGAAATAGAGCTCTCAAAGAAAACACAGGAATGGTCAGAGAGTGCAACATCAGTCACCACAACCTTAGAGATATTCAGACCCTTTGAGATAATTAAGTCCAGAGTGTGCCCCTTATTGTGCGTGGGCTCCGTCACATGCTGAGTCAGTCCACAGCTATCAAGAACACAAAACAGTTCTTTAGCCCCTCTGTCCTGGGGGTTGTCAAAATGGATGTTAAAATCACCAACAATGACTAGACGGTCAAAGTCAATACACACTATAGACAGCAGTTCAGTAAGGTCATCAAAAAAGCTTGCACAGTATTTGGGTGGCCTATAGATATTTAGGAACAGAGCTTGAGAGGCTGACAGCGAGAGGAAGGCTGACAGGCAGGTAGGCCATCCAGTTATTTTAGCCGGGCCGAGGCAGATGATTGGTCGTGCTTTTTACAGCGCCACGGCTTCCAGAGATACATTTTTGTATGTATTTATTGTCAAAGCATTTAATATATTCATTGCTATCGGGACGTTAAAAACATTCCATGGAATATAAAAAAAAGAAAATTCTGAAATAAATTACATTGAAATATGACTGAAGATCATCAGCTGTCTTCCTCTCCCTTGTTGTTCCTCGATACGTAAAGGCTGCACCACCGTTGACAACTTCTCTCTAAATATCAAACATACCGGTAAACCAGCATCGTTTGCTGTGAAAGCAGAAAACTCTGTCCACGCAGAATTAAATCCTGTGTTCCTCCGGTACTTTTCTTTGATTTATCCATAGTTCTCTCATCGAGCCGGGGGTCAGGTTATTCGCCTCCAAGAAAAGGCGCTCGCGCGGGACCGGAGCAGGATGTGACGCATGTTTTAGTTGACCTAATTAAAACCGTTTTGTTTTTTATTTATGTGTCACAGTGTCACCTCAAAATACAAGATACGAAACATTTTCAACCATGCAACAAAATATAAATAGTCCTACAAATACTTTAACCTGTTAAGCCCCAAGCCTGTTTTTCAGGTTTCAGGCTCGAAAATGACATTCCCAGAACAAATGACCATATCTTCCCTTCTAAAAAGAGTGAAATTAATAATCTTTTTTCTCAAAGTAATGATAATAGGTTAGTAGACTAAAAGCTTTAGGAATCCAAAGTACAACATAACAACACTTTATTATTGGGGGGGGTCTGGGGGGGGTCCGAAAACCAGTCAGTATCTGGTGTGAGGGTTAGGGTAATGTTGTGAATCGAGTGGCCTGTGTTCGTCGTCCATTACACACGCCTGCCCATATCATAACCCCACCACCATGGGCCACTCGATTCACAACATTACCCTAACCCTAACCCTACCCCTAACCCTCACACCAGATACTGACTGGTTTTCGGACACTGTAACAAATAAGATTGGCTGCAGTTTTCCAGATCGGATGCGTGAGACTAGAAACGAGGCTTTCAAAGGAGGTATAATTTAATTTTGGTTTAGTATTGATAAGTAAACTTGAGTCAAAGATGCAGCTCCACCTCCTCGGCCCGTGCCTCGAGCAATATGAGTGTTGACATGGCTGGGTGGAGTGGCCTCATTTATGCTGACATATTCTTCATGTCTCAACCAAGTTTCAGTGAGACAGCATATATCAATATTATAATCTGATAATAAATCATTTACCAATATTGCTTTAGATGCTAGAGATCTTATGTTTTAAGAGACCACATTTAATCTTCCTGTTTTGTTGCACTGTAGTAGTTGTTACATTTACTTTTATTAGGTTATTATGTATGACACCTCTATTAGGTCCCAGGGCCATTTCCACGGATCAGAGTTCCATTGGGAGCAGGGTTTCCGTTAGCCGGTAATTACCGGTTTTTAGCTGGTAAAATTTATAAAAAACTGGTAAATTCAAAACCTGACGGTCAAATTGTCTGGTAATAATTAGGGAGGCTCCGATCGATCGGCCGCCGGTCATTATCGGCTGATATTCACTCTTAATAGTTTTGATCGGTGCTCTCTATAAAGGCCGATCAGGAGAGCTGTTTCTGATCGATATGGACATAAACGCGAGTGAAATGTAACCGGACGCGAGAGAGATCAGATCAGCTGCTGAGTCTGACCGAGACACGCAGCTCTGCATGAGCACCTGAAGCCCCTCCCTCTGTTTAGCGGGCTGCAGGAGCTGCATGAGAAACTGACGGGCTAACAAATATATCCGCGGAGGAGCCGTGGAGGACCCATCAGTGTCTCCTCGGTTAAAGTGATGTTTAACACTCAGTTAATGGGGCTCATTCCCTGGAGCTTCCACAAACAACAATCAACGTAATTATTACATTCAAATGATGTACATTATTCAAGTTTACATTCACTTTGGATAATAACTAGGGTTGCAAAGGGGCGGAAAGTTTCCCGTAATTTTCCGGAAACTTTCCATGGGAATTTAAGCTGGGGAATTTTGGAAATATTCGATGCAAAATTAAACAAAAACATGACATTTCAACATTTTTTTTTAAGTAGAACAGAACAAGTTTTAATTATTTTATTGAACAATTATTTATTTCATTGAAGAACGAAAACAGGAATGTTGAGTTAAATATTACTCCTCTGTGCATGTGATGGAGGAGTGCACAGTGCCTGTAGGGGGTGTGGTCCCAATAGCTATGCAGTGAGCAGTGTGCTGGCATGGATATTCAACTGTACTTGAACGGCATCCGTTTGTTTTAGTCAAGATTATGCTAAAATATACTTTCCCCAACTATATTTAAGTTCCCTACGAAGAGCCAACCTTCAATTTTGAAAATTCCCAGTTTATTCCCATGGAAAGTTTCCATCTTTGACAATTCCCGGAATTTTGCAACCCTAATAATAACACGGGAGAAATGAACGGAAGCGCTCTCTTTTCCTCTCTCCCTCTCCTGACAGCCTGTCAGTATCTCATGCAGCTCACTGATCCAGTAATGAGTGACCCGACAGTGAAGAATAAATATATGTATATCTAGTGTAGCTAGTTCCAGAGGTAGATCAAATAGCTAAGTGTGTTAGGTCTAACTTGTGTGTTTCGCTCCGCTTACCGGTGCGGCGGGCAGGATTTCAGCTTCACGTTGCATACCGCTATTTTACTGTCTTTTTCGGACACCTTAAAATACTGCCAGACCGGTGAAGCCATTCTGGCGAGCTTGTTTTGCCGCACACAGAGAAAAGTGTCATGTATTTTACATCATGCATCGGCCTCGCGATCGGCATGTTTAGAGAGCACCGATCGATCGGAGCATCCCTAAAGACTATATTAACTTCTGTGTTCCCACTAAAGAAATACAAATCTATCCAAGTAATGAATCATAAAGGACATTAAAAAAAAGTTATAAAAACCAGGAAAATAGCTATGGGAGCACTTAGACAGAGAAAGAACTGAAGTCAAATTGAGGGAATCAAAACTGGCACACAGAGAGCTTTTGGGAAATGCTTTTAAAGCCAAAGACCCCAAAAAAGTGTGGGACACCATGAGAACCATGACAGGAATGACCTCTTCAGCTAAACCTATTGTGACGGACAAGACATACTTGATCCATACCAATTTGCCTGTAAGCAAGGGGGTGGTACTGTTGCTACTCTGGGTCATATCATCACTAAACATTTAGATAAACGTCACACCTATGCAAGAGCGCTCTTCCTAGACTTCTCAGCAGCAACACAATACAAGCAGACATCTTGGTGTCAAGAATGGCCGAAATGGAAGTAAATCCATACCTGATTTACTGGTATGCCGCTTTCCTCACCAGGAGAGAGCAACTTGTGAAGGTTAACAAAACCCTGTCATCTGCCATCACAAACAATGTAGGGGCCCCCCAGGGCCGCAGGAGTTCAGCTGTGCTCTTAGCTTCTTTTAGCTTCTTGTGATGACTTTACTGAGCTGCTGTCTATAGTGTGTTTTGACTTTGACCATCTAGTCAGTGTTGGTGATTTTAACATCCATGTTGACAAACCCCAGGACAAAGGGGCTGTCTTGATAACTATGGACTGACTCAGCATGTGACAGACCGCAAAGGACATTCCCAGAACAAATGACCATCTCTTCTAAAAGGGTTAAATTAATAATCTTATTTCTCAAAGCAATGATAAACGTGTGAGATGGATCTAGAAAAGTCAAAATCAATATAGATGTTTTTTATTTTAAAGAAAATTCAGATTGAACATGGTAAAAAACTGTAAATTATAGTGTCCGTTCAAAACATATTTTGTACTTATAGTGAAAACTAACCTTGGATGATGGGTTAGTAGACTAAAAGCTTTAGGAATCCAAAGTAGAACATATAATAAGTACCCTTTATCAAGATTGATGCAAAACAACTGACATTTGACCTTTTTAGACAGATTTAGCAAAAGAAACCTATTCTTTCCTTATCTCTGGCCCCCCTTCTTCGATTTTGACGTGACATCTCTTCCTGACCGTTAGAGCCAATAGAATCCAAGGGAAATCGTCCCACACACACACTCATGTTTAAAAAAAGGTTGCGTCTTCGCGCATTCAATCTTGCTACAGAGCGTAGGAATGGCCTGCTCTGATATTTGAAAACGGAATTGCAGTTTTATTGCTTATAGATTATCAGAACATTTCAAAGAGGACACAGCCACATTGGATATGAACCTATGGATTAACTACAGCATCGTTGTAATGCCATTGAAGACCAGTTTTGACCAGACAAAACCAAGGTAAGCCATGTTAGCGTTTTAGGCTACCTTGCGCCACATGTTTTGATGTACGTTTTTGTTGATAACGTCGCGAGTTTGTATCTTTCAGTGTTGAGGTGGGCAACGTTAGATGTCTTTACGATCATAAACGATGTGTTGGATGTGCAGCTAGGATAAGTAATAAGGGAGCTAGGAGTGATTTTCGGTGTAGTAATAGGTTAGCATTTTGCGCTCTGGGCTAATTCAGAGGGTCAGTGTTAGCATTGTGTGTTTTTTGAGAAAAAAATTAAAAAGATCAGTTAAATTAGTTTTTCCCGTTATATGGATATAAAATATTCATAGTTTATTAAATATTAAGGTTCCTTAGACGTTGTTTCCTGCAAATGACGTGATTTCGGCCCCGGAACCGGGTCCGTGGGGCTTAAGAGGTTAAAAAACAGTTTGGATGTGTTCCAGTCAGGCTTTCATCCAAACCACAGCACTGGGACCACTCTTGTAAAAGTCTTCAATGACATCCACTTATGGCGCATTTCCACTGAAGGGCCTCGTACGGTATAGGCGGAGCCGTGACGGCATCTTCAATGTGAACCACAAAACCAACATCAGCCGTTAGCTGTTAGCACTCCGAGCTCACAGCTCCTCATATCTGTTCAGAAACTAGCCACAAGTGAAACAAGTACAAACCACAGACTGCCTGTGTCATGGTGAATACAGTCGCTGGTTTATTTATGTCTGTAAGCCGTTGTTGTGAGTGTGGACGGTCAGAGCATATACTGCGTTAGCTTAGCCGATCTCCATTCAGAAAACCCGCATTTTTAAAAGGTTTTTCGCCTGCCGTCTGTCTGCAGACTTGTCAAAGCATTAATTTGTGGTTTTTACTAACCAGTAGGAATGTAACGACATATTGAATTTCGCGGTAAATAAATGTCTCAATCAGAGGTCGTGTTAACCGAATATTTTCCGTCTATGACAGATTTTTTTAAACAATGACGGAAAACTCTGAAAGCAGTCCGTCATTTTGACGGACTGCTTTCAGAGTTTCAGAGTTTTCAGAGTCAAAAAAGAAATTATACCGTTTCCAAAACCAACTGTACAAATCATTGAAATGTCTGTGAGTTTTGGCTTTACGCCGTGGCACTCCCGCGAGGTGCAGTGGGCATGCATAACACGGCGCTAACAGTTCACGAGCGTGCGCCGCGCCCCCCGTTGACAATTCTCTCTCTCAACATGAACCTAAAACAGATAACACAAAAGGACATCGTATTTACAGGGCTACATGTACATGCCTAGAGACAATGACAAGAATCTACAGTATATTTATATCTCGCCCGGTCAATAAGCCTCACCTTCTTGGCAAAAACTGTATTGTTTTGAAGTGGTGGAGAGAAAAGGCACAGTTTGACCCACTGCTATCACCCACGGCCAAAGCATATCTCTCCGTCCCAGCAACATCAGTACCAAGCAAGAGAGTTGTTTCCACAGCAGGGGATATTGCAAACGCCCAAACATCCCAGCTTCTACCTGGAAATGTTCATATCCCTAAAAGATAACCTTGATGATGCTGAGCGTGTGAGTTAGAATTGAGTTACTTGAAAAGCTAAAGTGAAACTTGATCTATTCTATTGCAGGGTCTGGTTATTATATTGTTGACACTTTAAAATGCTACTATCCTACTAAAATTGTGTACAAATCAGATTTATTATTTAATTTAAAAAAGAAAATTCACATTTTTTTCCCTTTATTTTTCAATGTCGCGATAAATATCGTACCGTGGACTTTTTATGGCGATATTATCGTACCGTGAGTTTTTGGTATCGTTACATCCCTACTAACCGGTATCAGTATGTTGTTACTTCGGCAAAACTGCTCCACCTGTTAGAAATCATAAATCTGCTCAAAGATTGTCGGTCACCCAGTCAGAGACTTTCTGACTTGCTGATTTTACTCTAGCATAGTCCAAAGCATCTTCGCCACAAATAGCTGAATAGGCCTCCTGTGCTCGCCCAGTGAGTACACACTGAAGTAACGGCACTTTGTCCCAATCTGACCAGTTTCTTGCCTCTGCTATGCGTTCAAATAGTGTAAAAAAAAATTCAGGGTTACGCTCATTAAACTTTGGCACTAACCGCAAGTAAGAAATAATATCGCCACTACCTGGTGCCGACCAATCAGAACCATCCTCCACCGGAGCAAGCTTGCCCTCTCCAATCGGCCGTAATCTAGCATATTCCACCTCAAATGTCATCTTTTCCACCTCCAGCACCTTCTCACTTTTCATCTTCTCCACCTCCAGCACCTTCTCCACCTCCAGCACCTGCTCTGCCTCCTGCTGCTGACCCCTCAACTTCGACATTAAGTCCTGGATGTCATGCAACTTTTTTTAAATTAAATGATGACAAAACCGAAGTGATGGTTTTTGGTGCCCCTCGGACCACTCCTATAGACCTAGGATCCCTGGGCCACTCCACCAGGCCTACCATCACAAATCTTGGGATAAAGATGGACCCTGAACTCCAGCTGGACAGCCAGATCAAGGCAGTTGTTAAAAACAGCTTCTTCCACCTCAGGCAGCTATCCAAAATAAAGCCTTTTTTAAATAGGGACCTCTTTGAAACGGTAATCCATGCCTTCGTCACCTCCCGCTTGGATTATTGTAATGCCCTATGTATGGGATAAGTGCATCCTCCCTTGCTCGCCTGCAGATGGTGCAAAATGCAGCAGCATGGCCACTAACTGGCACACGCAAATACGAGCACATTTCCCCCATTTTATCTTCGCTCCACCGGCTGCCCTTCATTTGAGCATTCATTTTTAAACTCTTTTATTTACTTTTAAAGCACTCAATGGCCCCGCCCTACCTCTCTGAGCTGTTACACAGCTACACGCCAACTCGCACTCTCAGGTCAGCTGATCAGTTGCTCCTGAGGCAGAGTCCTGCATCGGGTCGGGTACCCGCGGCTGACCCGCAAAAAAGGTGATTCGCGGGTGGTATTTTTTCAAACGCTTTTTTCCGGGTTCGGTTCTGGTACAACAAAGATGATGCGGGTCGGGTCGCGGGTATTGCATAATATATATATATATATATTAAAATAATAATAAATTAGTTTAATATTTAAAATCCTCAGACCTGTCCTCCGCGCATAATCATAACCTCTGCAGCGCGCATCAATCTGCTGCTGAGCCGGATCATTCGGCTCACCAAGAAGAGCCGGCTCTTTCGGCTCCCAAAGGGCTCTTCAGTTTACCACATATTATACCTTTTAATTAAATCAAATGTAGCCATGTTTTGACTAATGATTTATATGTGTACACATATATCACTTAAATTATTCCTCCTTTGTACTAAAGTATTCAAAAGTAAAAATTACATGTTTATTATAAATGATTTGCTGTGGCCCTTGTGACTCTCTGATACCACCCAATGAATGCATTGACTTGCTTGTAGAACCACGCTGCACAAAACAGATGGCAACACCTATAACAACTATTTTAAAAAAAGGGGCCAATATAAAGTATATAAATATAGTTTTTTTCAAAATACCAAAAACATCCTGCATTTTAGCCACGCCTCATTTTGCTCTTTCCAGCGCTGTTTTAGCAGGGGGCTGATTCTGTGAGCTGCAGCTGACCTACTACTAGCTACTTCTCTTAGCGGATGCATGTCAATTTAAATCAATACATAAAACTCTTTTTTAAAATCAATAAAATCATTTTCTAAATCCATAAAAGCATTTAAATTAATATTGGGAGTCATGTGGTTACTTTGTTGAGAATGTGGCCGTGTGTAATAAGCGGGATAATGAAAACGGCTCGTTCGCGGGCGAGAGCCGGCTCCCGTCGTTCACTCTTTGAGCGACCGACACATCACTACTGAGCGCGCCACATTCGAAATGGCTGAGCTGAAGCTCTCTAGCGGAGAATACAGCATTGTCAATAACACTTCCTCGAGAGCGAAACCCAACGTCTGGGAGACCTTTGGTTCCTAGATGGAGAAAATAACAACATCTCACGCTTTTTGGAGACAAATATGCAACTGCGTGTGTTAATAATTGCACGTTTTCACTGCTCATATATTGGCTATGCGGGTCGCGGATCTTGTGCCGACGGGTCGGGTCGGGTTGCGGAACTAATTGGCAATATGTGCGGGTAGCATATGGTTCGGTATTGCACGTCGCGGGAGCGGGTCTTGAAAATCAGACCCGTGCAGGACTCTGTCCCGAGGGTGCCAAAAACAAAGTCTAAGCGCAGAGGGGACCGGGCTTTCTCTGCTGCCGCCCCTAAACTGTGGAACGACCTGCCCTCGCCCACCAGACAGGCTCCCACACCGTCTGCTTTTAATCCCGTCTGAAAACCCACCTCTTCTCCTTGGCCTTCAGAAACAAGTAGACTGTTGCTTTTCAGTGGTCTATTGTTTTTACTCCTCCTGATTAAACTGTGTAATGGAGTTTCACTGAAGTCAGCCTGAAGCATCCTTTGTGCTCCAGTCCGTCCTCTCAGTGAACACAGAGCTACAGATCAGATGCAGGCTGAAGGCTCTTGGAGCAGCTCTCACTGGTCCTGCTGTTATGTTACTCGGCTCGAGTCCAGGGCGCTCCGAGCTGAATAAGGGCGTCAAATGACGGCAAGACGCCCGCCTGGCGGAAACGCTGGAATTAGGAATATATTGTGATGAAGTGCACACTGACCTGAGCTCCAGGAGTCTCCTCGTTCTCCTCCATGCTGCTCTCAGTGCTCCTTCTCCGGCTGGGTCTCTGAAATAATCAACACAACTACAGCTGACACAAAACAAGACAACTCAGACGACCGACAGACACAACAAAACTAATCCACAGCTACTTCGTGGGTTCATAGCAGAGGTGAGAAGTAACCAAGTACATTTACTCAAGTACTGTACTTAAGTACTATTTAGAGGTACTTTTACTTTACTTGCATATTTCCATGTAATGCTACTTTGTCTGCGACAATAGGAGACAG
>CM070498.1:3409489-3438801 GCA_036324585.1 Champsocephalus esox
GCCTCCAAACAGTGTGTGTTTGTGTTCTTATTGTTCTCCTCACGAGAGCCTGGGCCCTTTCACCCTGATTCAAAGCTTCCTGAGAATGCAGTTGTTTGAGTTGCCTGAATGCTTTATTCCTGTCTTTAATGGATTCACTACATTCACCATTCCACCAGGGTACGCTCTTGGTGCGCCTAACTCCTGCACTTTCCGGTATCGTTTCTTCAGCTGAATGAATGATAACCTTAACCAGCTCATCATTGCATTTATTTACATCATCATTTTCCTCTTGAAGTGTTTTACATCTATTCGTACTTACAACTTGGAAGGCATCCCAATCAGCCTTTCCCAGTTTCCATCTAGGAATTTTCTTTTCCTTTTCAAACCTTATGTTGGTCCCAACTTTAGTCATACCAGATAATGATCGCTGCCCACTGTAGTATGCTTCACCACATTCCATGTACTTATACCTGCTAAAGCACGAGATACAAATGTCAGATGAGTACTGTTTCTATATTCTTCGTGCATTCTACTGCTTCCCCATAGCGAGCTATGTGAATTAAAATCCCCACACCATATTACTTTGTCTTGCAGTGAACCCCCAGCATCCTATTATATACTTTGATCTAATTTCCCACATGGATTATAATAATTTACTATATCTATAGGTCCTCTATCATTCCATACCCTTATAACTATTCCTTCATGATCTGTACCTACATGCATAACTTTGTAACTTATCCCACTCTGTATGAATGTTGCAACTCCTCCCCCTCTGCCAGAGTCCCTATCTCGTCTAGCTGCAGTATATCCCTTCACAATAAAATCCAGTTGTGGTTTCAGCCATGGTTCCTGAATACAAAGAACATTAGGCTTCTCTCCCAGGTTGTCAATATATTTGTTGAACTCCTGTCCATTTGCAATTAAACTTCTAGCATTCCACTGCAGTACAATTACCACCACCAGGATGATCCAGTCCCAGTCTGAGGTTGTTGGACGTCATCATTTAGGATATCTTTCACATGTTCCCAGTGCATCCCTTTCACATCGAGGTACTTTTCAGATGATTTGACCATTATTTAGATTCTTTCATTCCGGCTTGTAGTCTGCGCTGAACAGTTGATCATCTCTGCCATAAACAGTACAAACTCTCTTGTACTCACTATCAGAGTGTCCTCCTTGAACCTGTTTCTTTGCTCTTATTGTTGTTTCCCATTGTTTCCCTTCGTTCCTCCAGAAACTGTCTTCGCTGCCTCTGCATAGCTAACTCCCTGCGTCACCCTGACTCGCTGCACCTCTTCTGCTTTCTTGCTAACCTCACATCCCCGGTACGCTGAGCTATGCTCCCCTCGGCAATTGCAACATTTCAGCTTTGCCCCTTCTTCACATTTGCCGTATTCATGATCCCCACCACATCTGCCACACCTTTGTTTTCCCTTGCACACTGCCGCCACATGTCCAGATCTCTGACATTTAAAACATCTTAGCGGTGGTGGAACATACGGTCTCACATCACAACACATCCAATAAGTATCTTTTCCAGAAGCCTTTTTTCATCAAAGGTGATCAGAACCGAAAGACGATCTTCTTTAATCCCATTGCGGTTTGCTTTCATGTGTTTGACATCACTTATTTTTGCATTTGTTACAGGGTTTCCCACACATAGACTATACTTGGGCGGGCCGCCCAGGTATATTAACGGCTGCCCAAGTGGCCGCCCAAGTGGCCAGTCCCCCTGCCTCACACAGGGGGACTGGCTGTCCACATGATGTGGCTTGCCGACATGGCCACTGTCATACAGATCATAAATCAAAGCCTTTGATTGGTCTCTGTGTGTCATTCAAGCTCGGGATAAGCTCAGCTCAGCTGAGGTAAAGGACTCTCTGAGTGTTTAGATAGTCTAAGTTCTCAGTGGGTCTCAAACGGTGTGGTCACCATTTATGTAAACACATATTTCTATTTGAGAGGGTAGTGATTGGTCTAATGGATAGTGAGGTGGGCTGAAGATCCGAAGGCTGTGAGTTGAAATCCCGCCAGGAACACCGCCACTAGTGTGCCCTTGAGTAAGGCACTTAGCCCTCAACTACTCCACGGAGAATGTCCCTGTAATCGGTCATTATAAGTCGCTTTGGATAAAAGCATCAGCTAATTGAAATGTAATGTGATTAGTAAAATATGCATGAATAAATCTTGTTTTGCTCGATCTCAGTGCTGCATTTGATACTATCGACCATGATATCCTATTGCAAAGACTAGAGCACTTAGTTGGCATACAGGGAACTGCTTTAGGCTGGTTTAGGTCCTTTCTATCTGAACGCTCTCAGTTTGTACGTGTTAACGATGAATCTTCCACGCAGTTAGCCATGGAGTGCCACAGGGCTCAGTGCTCGGACCTATTTTGTTCACATTATATATGCTTCCGTTAGGCAATATTATAAGGAATCATTCTGTAAACTTTCATTGTTATGCGGATGATACTCAACTATATTTATCAATCAAGCCTGATGAAATTAATCATCTAAATAAAATTCAAGACTGCCTTAAGGACTTAAAAACGTGGATGACCTTAAACGTTTTGATGTTAAACACGACCAAAACTGAAGTTATTGTACTTGGCCCGAAGAATCTACGAAACAAATTATCTAAAGATATACTAACTATGGATGGCATTAATTTGGCCTCCAGTGAGACTGTAAGGAATCTTGGTGTTATATTTGATCAGGATTCATCCTTTAACGGCCCACATAAAATCAATTTCAAGGACCGCCTACTTCCATCTACGTAACATTGCAAAAATCAGGCATATCTTGCCTCAAAGCGATGCAGAGAAACTAGTCCATGCATTTGTTACTTCTAGGCTGGATTATTGTAAATCTTTATTATCAGGGAGTACCAAGAAGTCAGTCAAGTGGCTTCAGCTGATTCAAAATGCTGCGGCTCGTGTACTAACCAGAGTTAGGAAAAGGGACCACATTACTCCTGTTCTGGCTGCCTTACACTGGCTCCCTATAGAACACAGGATAGAATTTAAAATTCTTCTTCTCGCCTACAAAGCCCTTAATGCGCAGGCGCCATCTTACCTTAAAGAACTCATTATACCCTGCTGGCCTACTAGGGCATTGCGTTCGAAGAATGCAGGGTTGTTGGTTGTTCCTAGAGTCTCTAAAAGTACAATGGGAGCCAGAGCCTTTTCTTATCAAGCTCCACATTTGTGGAATCAGCTTCCAGTTTGTGTTCGGGTGGCAGACACCCTATCCGTTTTTAAGAGTGTGCTTAAGACCTTCCTTTTTGATAAAGCTTATAGTTAGGGCTGATTAGATTCAGCCCCTAGTTTTGCTGATATAGGCTTAGTTTGTCGGGGGACATCTTACTTCTTCCTTCTCTCTGTCTTTACCTGTGTACTCTCATGTTCCGATTAACCCAGCTTCCCCACATGTCTTTCTTTTTGGGGTCTATATATGCTGGGATCCGGAGTCATGGATGATCCTGCGGTCCTGTGTCCTGGATCGCGAGCCCTGGATCTTGAGTCGTGGCTGTGGTCCTGGATCATCGGTCCTGGATGGATATCCTCGTGGATTCATCTTCCTGTTATACACACATGCATTTCCAAACATCTGGACTACCTATGTTGCAAATGTATTATCTTTTCAATTTACACACGGCATCTATTGCACGTCTGTCCGTCCTGGGAGAGGGATCCCTCCTCTGTTGCTCTCCCTGAGGTTTCTCCCATGTTCCCTTTAAACTGTGGGGTTTCTCTGGAAGTGTTTCCTTGTACGATGTGAGGGTCTAAGGACAGAGGGTGTCGTATTGTCATACTGATATTCTGTACACACTGTGAAGACCACTGAGACAAATGTAACATTTGTGATATTGGGCTATATAAATAAACATTGATTGATTGATTGATAAGTAAATAAAAAGTTAACTGGGTGAAAAAAAGTAAGATACACTTTTAAAACTTGTTGAGAGAAAACTAGTCTTTGCTGCTGCCTCAAAGAGGAGCAGGGGGAGAGGAGAGGAGGGAGAGGGGGAGAGGAGAGGAGAGGAGGGAGAGGGGGAGAGGAGAGGAGAGGAGGGGAGGGAGACAGGAGAGGCTGATTCAGGAGCACAGACACACTCAAAACTATAAATGAACCAAAAATAAATTAATAAACAAGTTTCAGTGTTTTTTTCATATTGGAAATGGTATGGTATTGGTTATAGCCATGATTTTATGATTATTGAAATGTATACAGTTATGTTTAATATGGGTGTTTCCATAGATCTGGTCTCTTTATTTTCCCCTCAAAATGCACCAGATTGATGCATTTAACTCCAACATAAAAAATAAAATCTTACCGGGGGGCATGCCCCTGGACCCCCTAGAGGATTTGAGGTCGACCCCCACTAAAAATCACATGGATAGGTTCCTAAATACATTTATAAATACATTTATTTTTTAAAATAGTAACCCATCTCCATATGTTCATGTGTGGGTAGTAGATTTAAACTATAGGGCTATCATTATGGGCCCTGCCTGTACCTGTTCGCTCTGCCATCGCGTGAAGGGTCTGCTAACACTGTCTGTGGGAAACACTGGCAGTTAATGGACCCATACACACAGGCGTTGGAGCTGATCTTCATGAAATCCCAGAAGGATGAAGTGCTCTGACAAACAGTGCCATCTTTGCGCAAAATGATTATACAGGAATGAAAAGTCAATAAATAAACGTGTTGTTAAAACTTTTTTTTCTTTTTTTTTCGGGCACCCTAAGGCCTATTTCCGACTACTCTTTCTTTCCTTTCATCCTCACTATTGCTCCCTTCCGAATTAGTATTTCCTCCCTTTTTAAGTTTATTTCTCCTCACTATATCCCATTTTCACAACTCCCGTCTGCTGCGTCTAGCCTCATCCCAATACCCCTCCTCGACTCCTCTCTTCCCCTCCTCCGGGACTTGACCCGGAAATCGATCAAGACACTCCATTTTGAAGAACGTCCCAATAGCTGAAATGTACACGGAGGAGTCGAGGAGGGGTGAGAGAGGAGAGACGAAAGAGAGGATACACGCGAGCAGACTACGCGGAAGTGTTTTCACTACTTGCGTATAAAAGCCCCGCCCCCACCTTCACAGCTGGTCCATTTCAACACAGGAAAACCGACAACTGGAAGACGAGTGGAAAAGCGTCACATAAATGTATAAGTGCTCACAGCTCCGTGGGAATTATTATGTGCAATTCATTTCTAAAAGGCTTTCACATTACTATAATTATATTTTTATTTAAATGTACGCTACATTTTACACCAAAACGGAACACAAAAGCAGGACCAACCATCATACATTGAATTCCTTGACTAACAAGAGAAAGATTCATTCATTTAAATACATATTTAACAACAAATGGGCCGGTTCTAAAGGGTTATCCAGTTAAGCCCGACGAGAGGGGATACAGCTGTGCACATGTCATCATTAACAGACGTCGTTTAAGAGTGACGTTTGAGTGAACGAGGACATCCCAATTAATACCTGAGGACTCCTCTGTCCACGCGTCACCTCCTCGTGTCTCTCGCTCGCATCTTACGGAGGCGGAGCTAAGATGCAAGGAAGGGACGCGAGTGAGGGAAAGGAGGAGTCGAGGAGGGGTATTGGGATGAGGCTCATGTCTCCTGACTCGCTTCCTGCCTCGTCACTTCCCTCTGCCATCTCTCGTCCAGTCACAGGCCAGTGACAGCCACCACCGCCTACCAGAAACAGCTAGCGTCTCTTCAGCACGAATACTATGGCGTTATATTTGTGCCTCTATCCTGAGCACGCAATGAAACATGTTGAGCATCGAAAAATGCTGTTGAGCGCGCACTTGAAAAATGTTGAGCACAGAGAAATATATTTTCTCTCATAAAACTCCTGCTCCGTGCGCAAGCAGACCGCTGCACGCGCTCTCTCTCCCGCGCTCGCTCGACCTCTCCAGCCTGTGCGCGCTCAGCTTTGCCTGCGCTCGCTCAAGTTGTCACAGCGTCACAAATATGCCACAAAACCAACCAATCTGAGAACTCGAGAAGGTCAATTCTGATTGGCAGGTCGTCTCCAATCATATCTTCTATCTGCAGTGGCGACTGGTCATTAGGGGCAGGTGGGGCACAGCCCCACCTAGTGTCAGCAGAAAGTATTAAAATAATGATTACAACAAAATGCAAAAAATAAATAAAAAAATATATAAAATATATTTTAAGATCATGTTTAATCATCTGATTCGTCTGTACATTGCTGTTTTAGTCTGTGTTCTTCTAATTAGTGTCTACAGTGTGTGCCTATTGAGCTGTTTAGAGCCATGTGGGACAAAACCTGATCCTGCCCCTCCCTCTGACTGTCTAAGTGAACGGTGACTGCAAAAACTACACTGCGCATGCTCAGAGTATTTTCCTATTTAATGTGTGTGGCAAAAAAATAATGACCCGAGGGGCAAAGTGCTGCCATCCCCACCATACGTCATCTCACATCATTCAGAGCTGATTGGCTGTAAGTACGTGTGCCGCGAAAAGTGTGGTGTGTGAAGAGGAGGAGAGAGATGCGTCCTAAAACCAGGAAGTAAGCTGCGCATGGCTTCCCTCGACCTAAAAGCAACGAGATTTCTCCATAGGATTTTAGAAAATAGCTCAAAATAAGATCTGTGGGAAACGTAGCTGTTAGATAAATGTACGTTTTGTTCAGCCGGATAATATCCACATGTCTACCCTACTTTTATCATTTTCGAATCATAAATCCATCATTTAAATTTATGATAGACTTTTGAAACTACAAGAAGATAAGGAGGACTTTTACAAAAAAGTAATATAGATGTTTGTCCAGAGGGATAGGCAAATGGACTTCATCTTCAAGTCAAGGTAAGACCACCATTTTATTGAAAATGGGATCTTACTAAGAGAGAACAATTCAATATTTAAATGATAAAATTACATGTTTTGAGTATCCTTCTGTTGAACTGTCTGTTTAAAATTAATTGAAGCATCAGACTAAAAAAGCTTTTGAAAATAATATTATATTTTGATTTTGGTCAAAATATAATATTTGTAAACCTGAGGAGTCAGTGGCAGAGCCTCACCAGCCATGAACCTCACTGCAGAAGCTTATATATAGACATCGTTTTTTGTGCCCCACCACTTTTGTACATAGAGAAACGCCACTGGTGACGCCATGCAGAGTGATGGCACTTCTGTCACGATATTCATGTTATGTCACGTTTTTATGTCCAGGTTTGGGTGTTTTGCTGTTCTCCCCGTCATGTTTTCCTCCTGGTTTATTGTCTGGTCCTTCTCCCTGTGTTTTTCCTCCTGTCGTTAGTGTCCCTGGTGTGTCTAGTTGTCTGATTGTGTTCACCTGTTGCCCTTGTGTTTCTCCTCCCCTGCCCGGCTGTTTCTTGTCTCGTGATTACCCCTCTCTGTATTTAGTCTGGTCTCTTCCTGTGTTCAGTGTTGGTTCGTCTTTTGTTGGTGAGCGAGTTCACCGTGGAGTATTTTGTTTGTCCATGTGATATGTTGGATAAGAGCCCTTGAAATAAAGGTATTATCAGTGTTATCTGCGTTTGGGTCCTACCTGCTTCACTCCTCGTATCAACTTCGCTCTCTAACTGAACACAAAACAAGGCAATGTTAAAGCGCCCTTCAGCAGATCAATCAATCAATGTTTATTTATATAGCCCAATATCACACATGTTACATTTGTCTCAGTGTGTACAGAATATCAGTATGACAATACGACACCCTCTGTCCTTAGACCCTCACAAAAAAAACTTCCAAAGAAAACCCAGTTTAAAGGGAACATGGGAGAAACCTCGGGGAGAGCAACAGAGGAGGGATCCCTCTCCCAGGACGGACAGACGTGCAATAGATGCCGTGTGTAAATTGAAAAGATAATACATTTGCAACATAGGTAGTCCAAATGTTTGGAAATGCATGTGTGTATAATAGGAAGATGAATCCACGAGGATATCCATCCAGGACCTATGATCCAGGACCACAGCCACGACTCACGATCCAGCGCTCGCGATCCAGGACACAGGACCGCAGGATCATCCATGACTCCGGATCCCAGCGTATATAGACACCAAAAGGAAAGACATTTGGGGAAGCTGGGTTAATCGGAACATGAGAGTACACGGGTATAGACAGAGAGAAGGAAGAAGTAAGATGTCCCCCGACAAACTAAGCCTATATCAGCAAAACTAGGGGCTGAATCTAATCAGCCCTAACTATAAGCTTTATCAAAAAGGAAGGTCTTAAGCGCACTCTTAAAAACGGATAGGGTGTCTGCCGCCCGAACACAAACTGGAAGCTGATTCCACAAATGTGGAGCTTGATAACAAAAGGCTCTGGCTCCCATTGTACTTTTAGAGACTCTAGGAACAACCAACAACCCTGCATTCTTGGAACGCAATGCCCTAGTAGGACAGTAGGGTATAATGAGTTCTTTAAGGTAAGATGGCGCCTGCCCATTAAGGGCTTTGTAGGCGAGAAGAAGAATTTTAAATTCTATCCTGTGTTCTATAGGGAGCCAGTGTAAGGCAGCCAGAACAGGAGTAATGTGGTCCCTTTTCCTAACTCTGGTTAGTACACGAGCCGCAGCATTTTGAATCAGCTGAAGCGACTTGATTGACTTCTTGGTACTCCCTGATAATAAAGAGTTACAATAATCCAGCCTTGAAGTAACAAATGCATGGACTAGTTTCTCTGCATCGTGTTGAGGCAAGATATGCCTGATTTTTGCAATGTTACGTAGATGGAAGTAGGTGGTCCTTGAAATAGATTTTATGTGGGCGTTAAAGGATAAATCCTGATCAAATATAACACCAAGATTCCTTACAGTCTCACTGGAGGCCAAATTAATGCCATCCATAGTTAGTATATCTTTAGATAATTTGTTTCGTAGATTCTTCGGGCCAAGTACAATAACTTCAGTTTTGGTCGTGTTTAACATCAAAAAGTTTAAGGTCATCCACGTTTTTAAGTCCTTAAGATTCTTGAATTTTATTTAGATGATTAATTTCATCGGGCTTGAATGATAAATATAGTTGAGTATCATCCGCATAACAATGAAAGTTTACGGAATGATTCCTTATAATATTGCCTAACGGAAGCATATATAATGTGAACAAAATAGGTCCGAGCACTGAGCCCTGTGGCACTCCATGGCTAACTTTGGTTTGCGTTGAAGATTCATCGTTAACACGTACAAACAGAGCGTTCAGATAGATAGGACCTAAACCAGCCTAAAGCAGTTCCCTGTATGCCAACTAAGTGCTCTAGTCTTTGCAATAGGATATCATGGTCGATAGTATCAAATGCAGCACTGAGATCAAGCAAAACAAGAATAGAGACAAGTCCCTTGTCTGAGACCATTAGAATATCATTTGTGACTTTAACCAGAGCTGTCTCTGTGCTATGATGTGTTCTAAAGCCAGACTGAAAATCTTCAAATAAATCATTGTTTTTTAAGTAATCACACAACTGTTTTGCGACCGCTTTCTCAAGAATCTTTTGAGAGGAACGGAAGATTAGAAATAGGTCTATAGTTGGCTAAAACCTCTGGATCGAGGTTGTGCTTTTTAAGAAGTGGTTTTATCACTGCTACTTTGAATGATTGTGGAACATAGCCTGATAATAAAGACATATTCATAATATTTAATAAAGAAGTGCTAATTAATGGAAAAACTTCCTTCAACAGCTTAGTTGGAATTGGGTCTAACATGCACGTTGATGGTTTAGAAGAGAGAATCATTGAATGTAATTGTTCAAGGTTAATGGCTGAAAAGCATTCTAGTTTACTATCTAGTGTAATATTAGAACTTACGATTCCTGGGAGCTGTTGATAACACTATACTGGTCAAAGGCAAGAGGTCATTAATTTTGTTTCTAAGAGTAACAATTTTATGGTTAAAAAAGCACATAAAATCATTACTACTGAGTGCTGTGGGAATAGAAGGCTCAATGGAGCTGTGGCTCTCTGTCAGCCTGGCTACAGCGCTGAAAAGAAATCTTGCATTATTCTTATTCTCATCTATTAATGAAGAGTAGTAGGCTGCTCTCGCTTTACGCAGTGCTTTCTTATATTCATTGAGAGTAATATGCCAGATTAAACGAGATTCTTCAAGTTTAGTGGAACGCCATATCCTTTCAAGTTGTCTAGACTTTTGCTTTATTTTGCGGGTTTCGGCATTATGCCATGGAGCTAATCTATGTTGTTTTATTTTCTTCTTTTTCAAAGGAGCAACAGAGTCTAATTTTATTCGCAGCGCATCTATAGCACTATCAACAACATGATCAATTTGGGGTGGTGTACATTTTGTATAAGTTTCCTCCCTTGCATGCAGACAAGCCATCAAGTTAAGTATTGGTGGAATCTCTTCCTTAAATGTGGCAATAGCACTAACAGATAGGTTTCTGCTGCAAGAGCTTTTGACTAATGCTTTGTAGTCTAGTAACAGTACTTCAAAAGTTACTAAGAAATGGTCGGATAAAGCAGGATTATGCGGTTCGACTAATAGTTGCTCAATTTCAATACCATAAGTCAGAACAAGGTCGAGAGTGTGATTATAGCAGTGGGTTGGTTTATTTATTTAAAACTGCGCCCCCTGGGTTGTCATTCCTAAATTATGAATGACGGCTTGTGGAAAGTTTGCTAGACTACTGGTTGCATGGCAACTAGGCATCTCGCGAGTTGCGGTAATTGGTTAGTACAATAAAGAAAGGATTTGTTTTGGAATTATTTTGTGTTCCGTTTTTTCTTGGGCGGCCCTCAATCCAATATTGGGTACCTAAATTGGCCCTCACTCATCAAAACTTTGAGAACCCCTGCTTTACACGGATCAGTCGTCCTGGTCCCTTTGCAGAAAAACAGCCCCAAAGCCTGATGTGTCCACCCCCATGTTTCACAGCAGGTGTTCTTTGGATGCAACTCAGCATTCTTTCTGCTCCAAACACGTCGAGTTGAGTTTTTACCAAAAAGTTCTATTTTGGTTTCATCTGACCATATGACATCCTCCCAATCCTCTTCTGGATCATCTAAATGCTCTCTAGCAGACTTCAGACGGGCCTGGACATGTACTGGCTTAAGCAGGGGGGACACGTCTGGCACTGCAGGATGTGAGTCCCTGGCAGCGTAGTGTGTTACTGATGGTAGCCTTTGTTACTTTGGTCCCAGCTCTCTGCAGGTCATGGACTCGGTCCCCCCGAGTGGTTCTGGGATCTTTGCTCACCGTTCTTGTGATCACTTTGACCCCACGGGGTGAGGTCTTGTGTGGAGCCCCAGATCGAGGGAGATTATCAGTGGTCTTGTATGTCTTCCATTTTCTAATAATTGCTCCCACAGTTGATTTCTTCACACCAAGCTGCTTACCTATTGCAGATGCAGTCTTCCCAGCCTGGTGCAGGTCTACATTGTGTTTCTGGTGTCCTTTGACAGCTCTTCGGTCTTGGCCATAGTGGAGTTTGGAGTGTGACTGTTTGAGGTTGTGGACAAGTGTCTTTTATACTGATAACGAGTTCAAACAGGTGCCATTAATACAATTAACGAGTGGAGGACAGAGGAGGCTCTTAAAGAAGAAGTTACAGGTCTGTGAGAGCCAGAAATCTTGTTTTTTTGTAGGTGACCAAATACTTATTTTACCGAGGAATTTACCAATTAATTCATTAAAAATCCTACAATGTGATTTCCTTGATTCTTTCCCCCCCATCCTGTCTCTCATGGTTGAAGTGTACCTAGGATGAAAATGACAGGCCTCTCATCTTTTTAAGTGGGAGAACTTAAACAATTGGAGGCTGACTAAATACTTTTTTGTATGAGCATGTCTACATTTTCAGGGGAGACGCGGTGCTGAGGCGATTCACAATCAGGCCAGCTGTAGAGAAGACCCTCTCAGCTGGAACGGAGGTTGCGGGTATAGCAAGGTATAGTATGTATATATAAGTTTAATTTGGCATAGTTTGACCTCTATACCGCACTCACTAACCTGGTCAAAATATTTCCACACATTACTCCTTTTTGATGCCATGTCTGTGAAGGACTCTTCATAGAGTGCAAATCATTACCGGACTATGACTGGTAAAATATGTTGAATACCGGCAAAACTAAATCTCTCCTTTCAAAAAATGTTTGTACTTTGCCGTCACACACGGTTTCCAAGCAGCGCTTATTGTTGTTGAGGCTGGCCACTCATGTGTCGCGAGTGTTGACAGGGGGCGGGGGAGCACGCTCATGAACTGTTAGCGCCGGAACCTCGCAACGGCTGCGGAACGCATTTGCGCATAAGATGAGGTTTGAGTCTGCGTGATCTGCGTGTAGGGAGGGGCAGCAGCCATATCATTAGCTAGAACTAGCTAGATCTGATGGATTTGGACATAAACGCGAGTGAAGTATAACCGGACACGAGAGAGAGATCAGCACCTGCAGCTCTGCCCGCTGTGAGGGGCCGGTGAGCGGAGCAAAACACACGTTTAGACCCAACACATTTAGCTATGGCACTGTCGTATACATTGAATTATTACATTTGATAATATGTAATCAACTTAGGCATACCTCCCAGAAATTCGATACCTGAATAATTTCGAATATTCGATTAATCGTTCCCATCCCTTGTAATCACCACACCAAACTTCCTTCCTATGTTTATTACCTGCTATTTCTTTAAATATATCAGTGGTTAGATTTGGACATGGGTTGTAAAAATTGTAGGGCTGTCAAGTTATCGCGTTAATGCAAAACTTTTTTGAAGCCACCAATTATTTTAACGCAATTAACGCATGTGTGCTTTTTTGTCCTCGGCCGCCCCGTAGTTTCAGAGCGCATCGAGTTTAAAATACCATCTACAAGCTGATGCTGACAGCCCCGCTCCTACCGTCCGCTTGTGGCAGACCACACTTCCACGCTCACCGGCAGGCACCAACTGGCCATCGGGAGGACAGGGAGGGTGTGTGTATGTGTGGCACGAGCGAGCGAGCGAGAACGTGCAGACCTTACGTGTATTGTTGTTGTTAGCATCTGGTGCTAGCTAGCTGCGCTAACAGATATAAGGAGCCGTTTCAATGAAAACAGAGGAGCGAGATTTCACCACAACTGCGTCGAGCACTTGACTTTATGCAGGAAGCAGACAGTGGGACATTGTACGAAAAGTCAGCACACTCAGCACGGATCGTGCGCACAACATGATTGCAGCGTCCAGGCAGCTCCCGTACGAGCACATGCCTTGAGTTGCACACACACACACACACACACGTTGAATTGAGGCGGATATTTGTAATGTTCAGAGGTTGTTATGTTTAATATTCATGAGAATATTTGTCATTGATAAAATGATAAACAAACATTTGCATATTTGTTCACTCATATATATTAGTGCTGGGGGGAAACGATTATTTCGAAAACGATTAATCGGGCGATTATTTGATCGATTAGTCGACTAATCTAACGATTATTTTTCTGTTGTTCAATTCATAAAAAACGTAATGTAAAAGAAACGTAATGTAAAAACAAAAAAATTCACGATACTGTGTCTCAGGGGATCGTAATATTTAACAAAGTATTAATGTGTTATACCAGATCAACGGGAATAATCTCAGCTAACTGACGATACAAACCATGTTTACCAAAACAAAACACAAGTCTCATAAGAAGCATCTAAATGACCCATGAGCGAAAAATGCTAACGGACGTTGGCACAGAACTCAAGATAAAAGTACCCTTATTACTCACCGTAGCTGCACAGACAAGATATCCGATTAAAGCTGAGACTCCACAGATTATGTAGGTATATAGTATCATCACTGAGTGATCCGGACTCGCGACAGGGGAAGCAAATACAGTCATCACAACACGTACCTTTACAGACTTCTAGGGAGATCGTCTCACCACCGTAGCTGTCGATCTGATCAAAAGACGTGTTCAATGGCATTAAAATGAGAATAAACGCGGCTGAATCGGTTAATCCATAGGTTTTTAACGTCTATGTATAAAAATAGTATTGAATTTATAATCCATAATTCCATTTTTATGTAAAAATCGGAGAGCAAATGCTAGCTGCTAATGGTAGCCACCACAGCTAGCTGCCGCTTTAAATGTTCCAACATAGCCGTTGTGCTTGTGTGATATGCCAACTCCATTTGGCAAAGACTGCAAATGACAATATCTTTGCGTTTTGGACTAACTTTAAAATATTCCCATGCTTTTGAAGACCGAGGGAGAGATGTTTTCGTTTGAGCGCTTCGTGCGCAATCCTGTGAGGAGGAGGTGGAAGCCGTTTCAGTCTCCATTGTGTTTGAAGTGCGATTGCGAACTGATTGTTGCTTTGGGTGACCCACATGTGTGTAGTGACGCGTCGACGCGGAAATATGTCGTCGACGATATTTTGAAGTCGACGTCGTCGCTACAGCTCTAATATATATAAGAGTATTAAAAACTTGAAAAATATCCCTCTAAGGTACATTTAGAACAGATACAAAATGTGCAATTAATCTGATTATTACAGCCCTAATACATTGATTACCCTAATGTTATTCCTAGGGTTGCAGATTTCCACTGCTGCAAAACACAACAGATATGCAGGGTTGCGAGTCCGTTTCTAAGGCCATTTTATTTTTGGTAGCCTGATCATTTCAACAAGAGAATAGGATCAAACTGAAAACATCGTAAATGTGTTCTAGATACATGAATCATTGGTTATTTTAGACCAGAACAGCCTGCTAACAAAACGGGAACTATCAAAAACATCCCAATCAAAGTGTAAAGTCACAACATTTTATTAAACAAGCAGATTATTGGAGAAACTACTCAGCAGATTAATGAACAGTGAAACTCGCTGAGGACTTTAAGGTGAATACTTTACGAAAAAGTTTTCCCACACTCTTAACACCACAATGGTTTTAAGAGTGTGTGAACACGAAGATGTGATTTGAGATGACCTGATCTAGTGAACGTTTTCCCACACTCTTCACACCAGTACGGTTTTTCTCCAGTGTGAATACGGTGATGTGTTTTGAGATTACCTGATGTAGTGAAAGTTGTCCCACATTCTTCACAGCTGTAAGGTTTTTCTCCAGTATGAATACGTTGATGTGATTTGAGAGCACCTGATGTAGTGAACGTTGTCCCACACTCTTCACACCAGTACGGTTTTTCTCCAGTATGAATACGTTGATGTGATTTGAGAGCACCTGATGTAGTGAACGTTGTCCCACACTCTTCACACCTGTAAGGTTTTTCTCCAGTGTGAATACGTTGATGTGTTTTGAGATGACTTGATGTAGTGAATGTTTTCCCACACTCTTCACACCAGTACGGTTTTTCTCCAGTATGAATACGTTGATGTGATTTGAGAGCATCTGATGTCGTGAAAGTTGTCCCACAGTCTTCACAGCTGTAAGGTTTTTCTCCAGTATGAATACGTTGATGTGATTTGAGAGCATCTGATCTAGTGAAAGTTGTCCCACACTCTTCACAGCTGTAAGGTTTTTCTCCTGTGTGAATATGCAGGTGGCGCTTTAAATGTCCAGATGTTGTAAAGGATTTGTCACATTGCTGACAGCTGTGACGTCTCTCTCTTCCTTTCGGTTTCTAGAACAGACGACAGAGAAAGAGAGAAAGTCAATCTAAAAAGCATAAATACACAAGTTAACACAATAAAAACTCACTTAATATAAACCTTGAGTTAACAAAATACTACTTATCAACTGTTTGTGTTTATCATATTTGTATTATATTTGATACAGTAATACAGCAATATTCTAACCAAAGTATATACCAGAGGTGGGGGACTCGAGTCACATGACTTGAGTCACATGACTAGCATATTTTTTGACTTGAGACTTGCTTGACTTGATAAAAGACTCGACTTGACTTCGTATTCATGACTTGAGACTTGACTTAGGCGTGAGACAGATGACTCGAAAGGACTTATTGCAATGCAAATATTTGCATTGTACGAAGCCCCTAGAGAGCAATGAAAAAAAAAGAGAACATATCTCGTTCGCAGGAGAAAGTAGGAAGTGGAGCGCACAGGAGACAGCCGTTTCATTGCAGACCGTTATGTTTATGTTGGGGAAATACATACATTATTTGAGATACATTTCAAACTCAGACTTTATTTTAGGGACATTTCAGCCAGGGGTGTAGAGTTATTTGTTCAAGCACCGGATCGGCAAAACAGGAGAGTCTGTGAACCAGTCTGCCTTGACCTATGTATTCATGTCTGTGACTCAGTATCTGCTGCCCACAGCTGTTTTATAGAAGAAAAACCTCCTTCACTTCATGAAATCTCTGCAGCACCAGGAGGCAGTAACGTGTAACTCAGCAGCATCTCAGAAGAGCAGCACCAGCTGCAAAGAGCTGTGCCTTCACTGCGTTTACCTTCATTAGAACAGCTAACGAGCGACCGCAGGCTGCTACGTTTTAACCACAGGCACCTCTACACACACACACTGCCCAATGATTCCCCCTATTTCCCGTTTTATGAATTCAGAGCCCCACTCTCCATTGTTGTTAATGTTGAAAATAAAACTCTAGTTTCATAACCACTGTCTTTTAACTGATTTAAATGCGGAAACTGGGGTTATTCATCAGGATTTCGTAGGACTTGACTTGCTTGACTCTCACCCCAGTAACTTGAGACTTGCACATGTATGACTTCCTCCCACCCCTGGTATACAGGAGACCGAGGGAGACGGCATCCTGTCACTGCGAGTCTCAGTATGCTCCGTTCGTCTTGTCTTAGTTTTTTTGGTCTAATTATTGTCTAAACTTTGTTGTCTGTATGAAACGTCATTTTGAGAGACCATGCTTTTGATCCTGTGGATTACATTTGCCTTCTGCAGACCATGTCTGGCCATTCAACTTTCCAAGACACACCTGATTGACAGCACGAACAGGTATGGCGAGGAGCCCCGGCCTCTACGCTGCTACAGCCGCGAGGCTATGCTAGAGCTACATTGCGATCGACTTCCTACGAATACACCAAGCCACCTGTGCTCTTCGATATTGGATGAAATCCCTCGGGAGCCGCTTAGAAACACCAGGAAAAAGAGGGGAGGAAGGAGGGGAGGCGTTCAGAATTGCCTACGGCGGAGATTCAGCCGGCCACCACTTCCATCCATCATTCTCACAAACCTGCGCTCATTGAGCAACAACGTGGACACACTAAGGACATACACAAGGTACTGTCATGAATTTCTTGAGGCCTCTTTATTATGTTTCACGGAAAGTTGGCTACAATCTACAAAGGGTCTGCATAAGGCTCGTAGACGAGAACGTGGCCGTGTCACTCCAAGCCCACCAACCCACTCAGATTCTGCATGGAAGACAGAGACAGATGCTGACATAACACCTGATCTCCCAAGGTTCAACCCGAAGCACAAGCCTGGTGTGCAGCCACCACTAATTCCACTCAACAAACCAAGCCCCCTGGAGATCTTTACAAACTTTTTTGATCACAGGACTGTAAAGACCATCACAGAAAACACAAACAAGAATGCTGCAAAAAACTCTGCCAGTGGGAATAAATTCAAATGGACGGACGTCACTCCAGTGGAGTTTTTCAAATTCCTGGGACTTCTGGTGTACATGGGAATCCTCAACCTTCCAAAACTGAGAGACATGTGGAGGGTAAAAAGTATCTTTCATGTCCCATTTCCACGCACTGTTATGACGAGGAACAGCAGAGGATCTATTGAATGACCGCAAAACAGCGGAATATGATTGCCTGCACAGAGTCAATCCTCTGTGTGATTCAATACGGAATGCCTGTAAATCTGTGTACCAACCCTATCAAAACGTGTCGGTGGATGAAAGGATGGTTGCAACAAAGGCCAACATCGGACTGAAACAGTACCTGAAGCTCAAGCCATCCAAGTGGGGGATCAAGCTGTTTGTTTTGGCAGATACAAATGGATACACCGTTGACTTCAACATTTACACTGGAAAGTCAAAGTTTGTGAGTGGAAAAGGACTCTCTTTTGATGCCGTGATGTCACTAGTGAAAAAGGATTACCTGGGTTCTGGTTACCATGTATACTGTGACAATTTCTACACTAGCCCAGCCCTTTTCACACACCTGAGTAGCTTGGGCTTTGGAGCATGTGGTACCTACCGTGATGGAAGATTGGGGACCCCATCAACAAAACAAAATGCCCTCACCAAGAAGTCCTCCAGGGGCTCAATAAGGTGGATAAGAGAAGGAAAACTTCTTTTTGTCAAGTGGATGGACACACGGGAGGTGTCAGTGTGTTCCACTTTACACACCGCATACTCTGGGGAAATGATCATCAGAGGCAGGAGGACCAAGGAAGGTGGATATGAGAGAAGCAGAATTGCAAGACCTACCCCTATCGGAGAGTACAATAAGTACATGGGAGGTGTGGACATGTCCGACCAGCTGTTAGGATATTACTCGGTGCACCACAAATCAATGAAGTGGTACAAAACCCTTTTTCACCACTTTGTGGACATCGCAAGTACCAACAGCTACATTCTCCACAAGGACATGTGTGCAGTGAGACAGGATACTCCCATGAAGCACCAGGATTTCCAGGAGCTACTGTCAGCTCAGCTCATGGGAGTACCACTCGACTTTTCTCCAGGGGACAGGCAGTACAACCACACACCCGTTGCCATCGCTCCAACAGACGACCAGTCCAAAAAGGGGACTGCAGGACGCAGAAAGTGTGCAGTCTGAAAGGAAAAATACCCCATTCTGGTGCAAAGCATGCCATGTCCCCCTGTGTGTGATTGTGGACAGGAACTGCCATGATATATATCATGTGTAGTCGTTCTTATTTTCAGTAAAAAAAATGAAAGAAACGCCCATGGACACTGCCCACAATGGGCATAACTAATGAACAAAATAAGTTAGGATCTTCAAATCAGTTCTGATACAATGACAACAAATGTGTGCAATTGTATGTGTCAAATGTTTCTTTCAATAGTATAGTCAGTAGTTATTTTTAATAAAATAAGTACAAAATTCAAACTCCGTTTTTTTGTTTTATGGAAACATATCCCCTATTATAATGTATATAAGTCTCTAATGAGTGACATATCATTAGCTGAGGCTGTGCTGATTTCTGGGATGTGTAAAACTTGATTATACTGTCAAGAAATGACAATTTACAAGGCAAAACACAAAAATATACAACAACGGTAATGTCCTATGTAGGTCTCAGAGGGTTAAAGAATTTAAAGACCGACAGGTTAGCGAATGTGAGAGATAACATAATTACATCATGCTCAAGCCATGCCCTCAAATCTAAGTCAAACAAGTGTAATTTCTTTTGTGACAAACGAACGTTTTCGTAGTTTGACGAGGCAATTAATGGCAATGATAACCGTCTAATATGGCTATCTTTTTAGCTAATTTACCAATGTGGCTAACATCTGCAATGTACATTTTGTCAATCATTATTTATATTACTGTACTATTACATGTTAATAAAATATTAAAAAATATATATTTTATAAAACAAATAAGTTGTTTGAGCTGATGCTTAATTTTATTTAATACGAATTCTTGTCATTTATTTTGTTTATTGTTCTCATTGTTTAAAAGTTTGTGTTATGGTTATGGTTCTGGTGTGAAATGAAGCACAATAATTACATTTAAGACTGCTTCCCCTTTTTTAAGAAAAGTATCGAAAAAGAATGGGAGAACTTGCACAATTGGTGGCTGACTAAATACTTTTTTGCCCCACTGTACGTACGCGTACCGTTCGGTTCACGTGTGATTTTACTCTAGCATAGTCCAAAGCATCTTCGCCACAAATAGCTGAATAAGCCTCCTGTGCTCGCCCAGTGAGTACACACTGAAGTAACGGCACTTTGTCCCAATCTGACAGTTTCTTGCCTCTGCTATGCGTTCAAATAGAGTAAAAACAATGTCAGGGTCACGCTCATTAAACTTTGGCACTAACCGCAAGTAAGAAATAATATCGCCACTACCTGGTGCCGACCTATCAGAACCATCCTCCACCGGAGCAAGCTTGCCCTCTCCAATCGGCCGTAATCTAGCATATTCCACCTCAAATGTCATCTTTTCCACCTCCAGCACCTTCTCACTTTTCATCTTTTCCACTTCCAGCACCTTCTCCACCTCTAAACGCTTCTCTGCCTCCTGCTGCTGACCCCTCAACTCCTCCTGCTCCATCCTCAACTCCAACCTCTGATTAAACTGCATGGCCAAAAGCTCCTTTTGCTGCTCGAATGTCTGAACCACTACTGGCACGACCCCTGCCGCACCAGACTCGCTCTTCTGCAACACTCCCCGCTCAAACAAAGATGACACGATGACAGCTTTAAATCTCATGTTTCCGCTTGCTCCCTACAACAGCAACTTCATAATGCTCTGCTATTTCGACCAACTGTGCCTTCTGGCAATCATCCAAGAAAGATACTGAGGGCGCATCCACAAACGCCAACAAAGAAGCCATAATATATTGCCTATACCCAATCAGAAAGCAAAGTATTAAACCGTCAACACGCCTGGGCAAAGACAAAACCCAACAGAGGATTTTCCCCCCTTCTGCCCAACCAAAATCTTCCTAATCTCACCTAGCCTTCATGTGGCGGGTAATTACGCACTGGAACCCGGCGGATTTATGGAGCGACCTGCACGCAGGTAACACCAGAGGATGTGCCCCCGAGACAGCTGTCTCTGTGGGAAACGCCTGGACCACATCAACTAATTAGCTGCTCAAATGACGCCATGTGCTCTGAGCACGACACTAACTTTTAACCCAATAACCCGTAGGACGAGCCCCCATTTGTTATGACCCGGCTCAAAAGGCCACAACAAAAAGGAGACGCACCATGCCAACGGTTATCAAAACATGTTTATTTAAAGGAAACAATCCAAATGAAATGAAGTGCAGCAATAAGTAAGGCATGAGGTGTGGACGTCAGTGGTATCAGTCGTGTAAATGCAGGGTGAGGGTTGCATGAATGTGTATGTGTGAGAGTGTTGAGGTGCACAAAGTAAAGCAACTAAAGTAACAACAACGTATACTCAACAAACCCGGGGGCCTGTAGGGAAAGCAGAGAGAGCCCAGAGAGGAGCAGAGAGGCTCTGAATAGCTGCAGGACACCAGACCCAGGTGCCCTGAGTTGCTGCAATCACTGCAAACACCAATCACCACAGCACAGACAGGACAGCCAGCTCCTCTCTACTGATGCACCCACAGGGGCATCCCACAGACCATAATAACCTGAGAGGCTGTCCAACAGCATCACCTGGGACCCAAAGCATGCTCCAACAGAGAATCTGAACTGCTACCATCTAATGGAGATTCACTGAAGTCAGCCTGACGCATCCTTTGTGCTCCAGTCAGTCCTCTCAGGGAACACAGAGCTACAGATCAGATGCACGCTGAAGGCTCTTGGAGCAGCTCTCACTGGTCCTGCTGTTATGTTACATGTTAGTTGTTTGTTTCTCATGTATTGCGTTTGTCTTATGTGTCCATGTTGATGTTACACATGGAGCTACAGATTAGAGCATATCGATAACCATATTGTGCATTCATATTGTATATTTAAAACGGGTTGTAATCTTTCATTTGGGGATAACAGTGTTAGGCATTCGTGAGGTGCAACAACATGAACCTTTCTGTTGGCTGCTTGTTAGCAGACCCTCCACGCGATAGCAGAGCGAACAGGTACAGCAAGCGAGGGATCATTGTCCACGAGCAAATCGATTGCAGATGGCGTCGTGCTCGCGGACGGATACAAAAATAATAATGAATGGGTCGGGAAATATCCTTTGGTGGCCGTTAAACCTGGGCGGCCCAAGTGAAGGCTCTGTGAGGGAAACCCTGGACTTGAATTTTGAATTGAGCCGTCCCTTACAGATACTATCTCTTTACATATTAGTGATGGGAATCCCGGCTCTTTTTAGTGAGTCGGATCATTTGGCTCGGCTCACTAAGAAGAGCCGGCTCTTTCGGCTCCCAAACGGCTCTTCATGTTTCCACAGTTTACCAGAGCCTCAGTTTCGCCGCTGCGATGCTCCGGCGCTCGCAGTTCACGCGCGTGCTCCACGACCACAGGAACACGCTTTGCTGGCGGTGAAAAGAATCCCACCAGACTCCTTCGCCCCTCCAGCAGAGGGATGTCCGTCTCCTTTTTCCTCATTTCAAGCGATAAAAACTCTTCTGGACGCCCTCGGCTCGAGTCCAGGGCGTTCCGAGCTGAATAAGGGCGTCAAATTGCGGCAAGACGCCCGCCTGGCGAAAACGCTGGAATTAGGAATATATTGTGAAGAAGTTGTAAGGAAATATTTGTATGTATTCATGCAAATATTGAATAAGCTTAAAAGGGAAAATGATTTGTGTAGCAAACTGTGAGCTGGGTTTTGTGGACTAAAATGGCGGTAGACAAAGGGCTGTTAAGGGTTTTATTGCTGTGGGGGAGCTGGAGCAAGACCCCACTGTGGTCTCTGGAATGTGGGGGGGATGTGTGTATGTGTGAAGGCTGCAGAAAATAGGAGACAGTGAATGTCAGAGGTGCTTGTTTGAGATGACCAGAACAGATGACCAGTTGTCTTTAAACCCCACCCCTTCCTGTATCATTGGTATGAAAGCCTATCCAGCTTGCTGCTCTCTCTCTTCTCGCGTCGCACGGACTGGAAGGTTCTGGCGGCCTGTGGGCAGGAGCCAGGAGTGGGCCTACTCCTGACATTATGCACATGATATAATATGGTTTTGTATGGTAATGTATTGATTGTATTGCATTGTATATTACCATTAAAGTGGATTATTGTTTAACGGTTACTTGTATGCTCTGGACTCCTTCCTGTAAGATATCAGCTTGTTTAGGGACGCGCGGAGATTTGAAATGCGGACAAGTTCTCCACAAAATCTCCCAACAAAGTGCACACTGACCTGAGCTCCAGGAGTCTCCTCGTTCTCCTCCATGCTGCTCTCAGAGCTCCTTCTCCGGCTGGGGCTCTGAAATAATCAACACAACTACAGCTGACACAAAACAACTCAAGACAACCGACAGACACAACTAAACTAATCCACAGCTACTTCGTGGGTTCATAGCAGAGGTGAGAAGTAGGGTATCGTTTGAATTTCCACGATTCCGATTCTACTTCTCGATTCCGGTTCTTTGAGGGGCAGGGTAACAAA
Source organism: Champsocephalus esox (assembly GCA_036324585.1). Lineage (NCBI taxonomy): Eukaryota > Metazoa > Chordata > Actinopteri > Perciformes > Channichthyidae > Champsocephalus > Champsocephalus esox. Next base: position 3,432,604 of record CM070498.1, read on the forward strand.
ACGATACCGGCTTCTTCCACCAAAAAATATATCATTTATTGGAGAAACTTTTACACAGGTTAGTTTACAGTAATATTCACATGAACCAGTCTGTTAATATTCACTGCTGTGTAACTGTAACCTGAGAACCACTGAAGCTACAACAGTCCAACTTTTAAAGAACGGTTCTTGTTGAGAAAAACAAGCATATCTGCCTCTCGGCATACGGGGAAGAAATGTTTGAACATTTTGAAGCAAAACGCTTCACTCTGGTGCACTTTAGGCAGAATGACTAGAGACTAGATCTAGGGGGTTCAACTCCAAACACCCATATGAAAAAGATCGGTTTACATTTTAATAATTAAATAAGTATGTGAACATAACCAGTGACCCATAGCCAACAACAAATACATGGAACGTATTTTAGTTTTGTTGTTCATTCATATCTTACTATTTTATTAATGCATATTTTTGTATCTCCAGTTTAAAACGATATGTCTGGTTTACGGTCCTATAGTTTACATTGGAATGATTTCAAACCTGTTTCATCCCAATCATTATAAAGGAGAGCCTTGGAAATATGTGTTTACATACATTGTGATCAAGCCGTTTGAGACCCACTGAGAACTTAGACTAAAGTGAACTTTCTAAACCCTCAGAGTCCTTCACCTCACTGAGCTGAAGTTATCAGCCTCAGTCTGACTGGAGAGGACTCTCCTCCACGTCATTGGAGAAACATCTTCTTCTTCCGTTAGAGCCGCTAGCACCAGATGCTAATAACAACAGTGAAGTCTCTGTGAGGGAAACCCTGGACTTGAATTTTGAATTGAGCCGTCCCTTACAGATACTATCTCTTCACGTATTAGTGATGGGAATCCCGGCTCTTTTTAGCGAGTCGGATCATTTGGCTCGGCTCACTAAGAAGAGCCGGCTCTTTCGGCTCCCAAGCGGCTCTTCATGTTTCCCACAGTTTACCAGAGCCTCAGTTTCTCGGCTGCGAGGCTCCGGCGCTCGCTCCACTAGCACAGGAACACGCTTTGCTGGCGGTGAAAAGAATCCCACCAGACTCCTTCGCCCCTCCAGCAGAGGGATGTCCGTCTCCTTTTTCCTCATTTCAAGCGATAAAAACTCTTCTGGACGCCCTCGGCTCGAGTCCAGGGCGCTCCGAGCTGAATAAGGGCGTCAAATGACGGCAAGACGCCCGCCTGGCGGAAACGCTGGAATTAGGAATATATTGTGATGAAGTGCACACTGACCTGAGCTCCAGGAGTCTCCTCGTTCTCCTCCATGCTGCTCTCAGTGCTCCTTCTCCGGCTGGGTCTCTGAAATAATCAACACAACTACAGCTGACACAAAACAAGACAACTCAATACAACCGACAGACACAACAAAACTAATCCACAGCTACTTCGTGGGTTCATAGCAGAGGTGAGAAGTAGGGTTGGGTATCGTTTGAATTTCCACGATTCTGATTCTACTTCTCGATTCCGATTCTTGTGCTACTAGTCCAAGTAGTACTGAATCCAACAGTATCAATTTCATTAAGAACTTATAGCACAAAATCATTTTATCTCAAATCAAAGATGGCAGAAAACATGCATTATTGTACTCTGGAGGGGAGTTTGACAAAGGATTACTCAAAAAGTACACAGTAAAAGTACTTGATTGTACTTTTGGTAGTAGTCCAAGTAGTACTGAATCCAACAGTACCAATTTCATTAAGAACTTATTGCACAAAATCATTTTATCTCAAATCAAAGATGGCAGAATACATTCTTTTGTGTACTCAGGACAGGAGTTTAAGTATTACTCAAAAAGTACACAGTAAAAGTGCTTGATTGTACTCGTGGTAGTAGTCCAAGTAGTACAGAATTCAGCATAACCGATTTTATTAAGAACTCATTGCAAAAAATGATTGTATCTCATCAAAAAGGGCAGAAAACATGCATTATTGTACTCTGGAGGGGAGTTTGACAGAGTATTACTCAAATAGTACACAGTAAAAGTACTTTATTGTATTTTTGGTAGTAGTCTAACATGTACTGAGTCCAACAGTACCAATTGTATTAAGAACTTATGGCTACAAAATAATTTTATCCCTCATCAAATATCATTGATTGATCAAATATAGCATCAACACTTGTACTAGCGTCAGCGCCACTTCTCGGCGGTTACCGTAAATACGCTGTTAATCGCGCACTCAAAAATGAAGCGCTGCTCATTTGACCAAGCAAATGCGAGAGACGGCTGAGTTGACCGCAGTGTGTAAACTTGCTGCTAATGCTTCATTTTCATTATATCTTATTGTATCTTTTAAATATGCTTAACTTGTGTAATGCCTGAAAACACTTCTGCTCTGACACAATCATTTCTCAGTTTAAGGTAAATAATTATTTAAATAAAGTATATCTATTTATCTAATGAGCTGAACCGTCGCTTAGCTTAGCGCTAGCTGCTAACTGAAGAACCCCATTCATTTCAATGGGAAAATGCTGCGTCACATTGAATAGCGATGCTAACAAGCATATATTTAAAACTATATCTATGGTAAAGAGCACCAACACAACAACTCAAACTGTCTTAAAGACAACATAACCGATGGCGTTTAGACTGTAGCTGTTAGCCTTTATTTAAAGATAATTTGAGACTATTTTTGGCGCACATTTCAAGTTTTGTTTGTGAGTTTCTTTCTTCCAATATTACAGCTGTGTTAAATAAGATAACTTCTGATTCGTGATTAACTGTAAGCTAAGCTAAGAGGTGTAAATACACTTAATGAAACCTCTGCGTGTGTTTAATCCACTCACCACTTCTTCTTCTTCTTCTCTCGGTTTTTGTCGGATTGCAAAGAACTTTAAAATCACGCCCATCTACTTCCTTCTTCTTCTTCTTCTGTCGTGTTTATTGGCGGTTGGCAAACCAACCTGTAGGTGCATTACCGCCACCAACTGGACTGGAGTGTGGACAAGAGACTAAACAAAAGAAACATAAACAAAGAACCAAAACTCTAGATTATTTTAAATGTATCAATTCCTCTTAGAAACGTAATAATCTCTCAATACATATTGCCTGATGTTTTCCCTAACAGCCCTGATAGCAACAAGTCATGGATGTTGCTTTCTCCGGTGTCTGGAAAAGCACATTTCTCTGAGTACGATATTTCCTGCAAAGCAGTAAAACATGCTCAACAGTTTCTGGCTGGCTGCAGTGTGTACACTTTCCGGTTGGATGCTTTCCTGTTATACTGAAAGTATGATTGAGACCTGTATGACCTATTCTCATCTGAGAAATGACATGTTCCTCCCTTCTTTCAAACCCACCTTCCTTCCATCCCCCACATACCTTTGAATGTTATAAAGATGTCTTCCTGTATCACTAAGGTCCCAAGGATCTTGCCATGCTGTTTGTGCATATTTCTGAATGAATGTTTGAACCTCCGCTTTGCTGAGTGGAACTTCTATGTCTATGTTCAAACTCCTGAGTGTTTGTTTGGCCAGAATATCCCCCTGTTCGTTACCCTCCACGCCAACATGAGCAGGAACCAGAGGAAACGAGTTGCTATGCCTTTGATTTGCATTTTATATAACATTAGAAATAATTTATTATGTCCGTTCTAGAGGAAGATCTGCCTGATCGTAAACTCGATAATGCTGAAAAGCTGTCAGATGCAATTACACTGTTAGGTATTTCTTTCTCCTCTATCCATTTCAATGACAGCACAATGCCAACAGCCCTGTGGTGTATACTGACACATGGTCTGTTGCCCTTTTCTCTACATGTGTATTCCTCACTGGGATATAAGCTGCTGCCCCTGCACGCCCTGCCTCTGGATCTTGGAGCCATCTGTAAATATGATTGTTGAGTCTGAGTGATATCTTGCAAAGTGATTCCGACTATGCGCCATACTGGTAGTTCTTTCTTTTCCTTTAACTCCTCTCGTATATTGAGGTCTTTGGCAATGGGAACAACCAGGGTGGATGACGAGATGGGAGCTGTGGGGCAATACTGCATTTGATTCAAAGCGATACTTGCTGCTTTAACATCGCCAATCCATCCAACACTTGTTAAATGTGACTCATTGTGCTCCCAGCAGTCTTTCAAAAATACTGTTCGCAGGACGACTATCACTGTGCCCCTGAAGGTTTACCCAGAATGCAACATTAACTTCACTCTTCTTATCCTTAAAGGCATTTCTCCCATTTCCACCTGCATTGCTGATACTGGAGATGTTTTAAAAGCCACTACAAATCCTCAGGGCCTGAGCTTGTAGGACATCCAGCTTTTAAGGTTAGATTCTGCTGCTGCCATGAACGCTACACACCCATCATGGAATACAGGTCTCATGAGTGCCCAATATATATTCAGAGGTGATGACCTCGCTCCCCACTCCTGCCCCGCCAAACACGAAGTACATTGTTGACCTTTTTACATTTATTTTGATCTTTTCCTATATGACTGCTCCATGTTAGCTTTCCGTCAAACCAAACACCAAGGAATCTTATGTATTAACCTGTTCAAGAGGTTGCTCATACAATATTAACGATATAGGAGCAATGTTATGGCGTTTTGCAAAACAAGTGACCTGCGTCTTAGCTACTGGCAGTTTGAATCCCCATTTATTTGTCCATTTCTCCACTTCAACTATTGCAGCTTGTATTTTCTTTCCAACATGTGCTACATTGCGGCCTTTTGCCCACAAAGCCCCATCATCTGCATCCAAAGACGTTCCCACACTTGGATGAACTTGATTAAAAATGTCATGCATCATTATATTGAACAGCAACGGACTACACACACTGCCTTGCGGAGTACCATTTCCCACAGCATAAACACTTGAATATTCTGCACCTACTGTTACTTGTATTTTCCTGTCCAGTAAAAAAACGCATAACCCAATGATATGCTTTAGAACCAATTCCCAATTATTTTAACTTGATTAGTAGTCCTTCCTTCCAGAGCATGTCATAAGCCTTTTCAACATCAAAGAAGACTGCAATCACTACTTCCTTGTTGGTCTGTGCTTTCCTGATGTCTGATTCTCAGCACAATATAGAATCCGTTGTGTTCCGACCCCTCTGGAACCCACTTTGATATGGGGACAACAGAGCTTTACTTTCTAAGATATACGTTAACCTTTCTGTAACCATTTCTCTCCATGATTTTGCACAAATGAGATGTCAGGGCAATAGGCCTGGAGCTAGATGGATCTGAAGGTCTGGCTTCAGGATGGGCACTATTATCGCTTGTTTCCACACTGAAGGAAGTTGGCCAGAATCCCACACCCTGTTAAACAACCTCAACACAATGACTAGAGAGTTATCTGTCATGTGTTCCCAGTGGCGACTGGTCATTAGGGGCAGGGGGGCTGTGTCAGCAGAAAGTATTACAAATAATGATTCCAAAAAAATGCAAAAAATTAATTAAAAAATATATTAAATATATTTTAAGATCATGTTTAATCATCTGATGCGTCTGTACATTGCTGTTTTAGTCTGTGTTCTTCTAATTAGTATCTACAGTGTGAGCCTATTGAGCTGTTTAGAGCCATGTGGGATAAAACCCGATCCTGCCCCTCCCCCACTCTGTCTAAGTGAACGGTGACTGTAAAAACTACACTGCGCATGCTCAGAGTATTTTCCTATTTAATGTGTGTGGCAAAAAAATAATGACCCGAGGGGCAAAGTGCTGCCATCCCCACCATACGTCATCTCACATCATTCAGAGCTGATTGGCTGTAAGTATGTGTGCCGCGAAAAGTGTGGTGTGTGAAGAGGAGGAGAGAGACGCATCCTAAAACCAGGAAGTAAGCTGCGCATGGCTTCCCTCGACCTAAAAGCAACGAGATTTCTCCATAGGATTTTAGAAAATAGCTCAAAATAAAGATCTGTGGGAAACGTAGCTGTTAGATAAATGCACGTTTTGTTCAGCCGGATAATATCCACATATCTACTCTACTTTATATATTTTCGAATCATAAATCTATTGATTAGATTAGATGTATGACTTTTGAAACTACAAGAAGATAAGGAGGACTTTACAAAAAAGTAATAGAGATGTTTGTCCAGAAGGACAGGCAAATGGACTTCATCTTCAAGTCAAGGTGAGACTGCAATTTGATTGAAAATGGGATCTTACTAAGAGAGAACAATTCAATATTTAAATGATAATTTATTTAGTGTCAATTTAAAATTAATTGAAGCATCAGACTAAAAAAGCTTT
>CM070498.1:3439301-3559301 GCA_036324585.1 Champsocephalus esox
CCCATCTACTTCCGGTCCAACCCTAACCCCGGAAGCGGAAAATTATACATTGAAGTCAAGCCCCAGGAAGTGCGCCGGAGTCTAATGAGAATATTCGTGCTGGTCAAACGGCGGTACTACACTTCCTTTAGGTTGCTTGGCCCGGAAACACTTTTTCCCATTGACTAGGCTTGTTTGAGACGAGCAAGGCTGCAGTCGAATAGTCCAAAGATCAGCTCCTAAGTTCTAACCCTATCTCCTATTCCTTGACCTCTGAGTGAAACGTCACGGGGTTAAGGGATAGTGGATCGGAGAATTCAAAAGGACTTAGGAGAAGAGACTGCGGTACTTTAGAGAATCCGAATGCACTTTCGCTATCTGACGTGTTTATGATGCGCCAGCGGACGTCCTGAATGTGCGTCTGCTGCTGTGGGGTAACCATGGAAACTACAGTTTTCTATACAGCGGACTACAACATGGATGTTCAATCAGAACGAGGGACTGCTGTGAACTCTTCTGGAGACTCTGCACCGTGCTCTGATGCTGCTGCTTTGCTTTATGAACGGGGACAACAGAGAAACATATTCTTCAGGACCAAAGCTGGAATTGAGATAAAAAGGAAAGTGAAACTTATGCTCGTCCCCCTCTCCCTCCGGTCCTCATTAATACAAATGATCCCAATACGTATGATTGTATGAACTAAAGATCTTAAAATCAATACAGATGTATTTATTATAAACGTTAGTCCTTAACATCTATCACTGTGTATATCACCATTCAAACATCTTTTAGAAGTTGAACAAACCCCACACAGCTCAGTGAAGACTGAGAGACTTTATTTGATCATTTCAGTAAAAACTAACGTTCATATTTCTCTGTTTGTTATAATACTGATGAACGTTCAGAACAAAGCACTTTGGCAACTGTATGTTTTAAAAATGCTTCATAAGCACCGTAACTTTCATGATATCATTTCTCGGTCATAATCGGTTGTTTCCGTGAACGGCCGACTGTTGAGTGACGGCAAATGCTGCGGCTGCAAGGCATTGTGGGGCAGCATTTTCTCCTCTCCTGTCGGTTAGGGAGGTCCAGTGGTTCCTAAGCTAAAGGAGGCTATAAAGGAAGTTTGAAACCTCCTTTCCTTTCACTCTCATCATTCTAGAGAATTCAAACGGCACTTATCATGGCTGCCACTGAGGGACTTCCGGGTCATTTCACTCCTTTAGGGAGGTTCCTAAGCTAAATGGACTATCCCACTGCAGCCCAAGACCTGCGCAGTTGCGATCAACGTCTTGCTAGTGCGTTGCATGATGGTTAGTCATTTTGTCCGACTTGCTCTGGAGGCTCGCCCACATGAGACTTTGAAATCTCGCGGGACAAAGACGCCCGCAGCCTTGAGAGCGAGCGAGGCGAGTTGGCGCAGTTGCTCTCCACGAGCTGCGGAAGCGAAATGCTTGATGGGAAACGGCTCGCTGGTATCTCGAGCTGAGCGCTCATTGGTGGTTTTTACCACGTGCTGCTGATGAAGCTCTCCCATTGGCTGGCAACAGTTTGTTGTTGTTTTGTGTCAGTTTTACGTCTCCACATCCATTCCCATTTTTCATCATTGTTCCACAATGTTTATCATCATGAAATTAATATCTATATATGTTTATACTATACTGCTTACCGTTTGCATACTTTATATATCTTAGCATATTCATACCCACTGTTCATACTGCTCTCAGGCTGATATCTAGTGTATTCATACACACTGTTCATACTGCTCTCAGGCTGATATCTAGAGTATTCATACACACTGTTCATACTGCTCTCAGGCTGATATCTAGTGTATTAATACACACTGTTCATACTGCTCTCAGGCTGATATCTAGTGTATTCATACACACTGTTCATACTGCTCACAGGCTGATATCTAGTGTATTCATACACACTGTTCATACTGCTCACAGGCTGATATCTAGTGTATTCATACACACTGTTCATACTGCTCTCAGGCTGATATCTAGTGTATTCATACACACTGTTCATACTGCTCACAGGCTGATATCTAGTGTATTCATACACACTGTTCATACTGCTCTCAGGCTGATATCTGTGTATTCATACACACTGTTCATACTGCTCTCAGGCTGATATCTAGTGTATTAATACACACTGTTCATACTGCTCACAGGCTGATATCTAGTGTATTCATACACACTGTTCATACTGCTCTCAGGCTGATATCTAGTGTATTCATTCACACTGTTCATACTGCTCTCAGGCTGATATCTAGTGTATTCATACACACTGTTCATACTGCTCTCAGGCTGATATCTAGTGTATTCATACACACTGTTCATACTGCTCTCAGGCTGATATTTTTCCCTTTAAACTGGGTTTTCTTTGGAAGTTTTTCCTTGTACGATGTGAGGGTCTAAGGACAGAGGGTCTAAGGACAGAGGGTGTCATATTGTCATACTGATATTCTGTACACACTGTGAAGACCACTGAGACAAAAGTAACATTTGTGATATTGGGCTATATAAATAAACATTGATTGATTGATTGATTGATATCTAGTGTATTCATACACACTGTTCATACTGCTCTCAGGCTGATATCTAGTATATTCATACCCACTGTTCATACTGCTCTCAGGCTGATATCTAGTGTATTAATACACACTGTTCATACTGCTCTCAGGCTGATATCTAGTGTGTTCATACACACTGTTCATACTGCTCTCAGGCTGATATCTAGTGTATTAATACACACTGTTCATACTGCTCTCAGGCTGATATCTAGTGTATTCATACCCACTGTTCATACTGCTCACAGGCTGATATCTAGTGTATTAATACACACTGTTCATACTGCTCTCAGGCTGATATCTAGTGTATTCATACACACTGTTCATACTGCTCTCAGGCTGATATCTAGTGTATTCATACACACTGTTCATACTGCTCTCAGGCTGATATCTAGTGTGTTCATACACACTGTTCATACTGCTCTCAGGCTGATATCTAGTGTATTCATACACACTGTTCATACTGCTCTCAGGCTGATATCTAGTGTATTCATACACACTGTTCATACTGCTCTCAGGCTGATATCTAGTGTATTCATACACACTGTTCATACTGCTCTCAGGCTGATATCTAGTGTATTAATACACACTGTTCATACTGCTCTCAGGCTGATATCTAGTGTATTCATACACACTGTTCATACTGCTCTCAGGCTGATATCTAGTGTATTCATACCCCAATGTTGATTCATCATTCAATTCATTCTATATGTTATTCTGTAGATTGTGTACAATACTTTCCACGTCGCTGCTTGTTGCACCTGGTTAGAAGCTAAACTGCATTTCGTTGTCTCAGTACCTGTCATCTGTGCAATAACAATCAAGTTTATCTTTAAGTTAAACCAAATCATTAAAATAAAAATCTATTGTAATGTAATGATTTGGTTTAACCTTATTTATTGAATACATCATTTAAAATGGCAAGATTAAATCAAATTACATCCATGTTGTACACATCATAAAGCTTAACGTGGCAGCTAAAGAGTTAACACAGCAGCAGGTCTGTTCAGTTCTTGCTCATTCAGCTTCATGTGTGCGGATCTGAAGGGACTGATCCTTTGTAGCCTGTCCACCTATCAGTTAGCAAACATTAAGAGGGAGGAGCATTTCTATTACATCCACTTCATCTGCAACGAAAAACGCCAACGCAATTTCCGCCATTGCAAACCCAGCCTGTCAAGCCGACTCCGAGTCCGAGCTGTCCGACTTAAGACGAGCTTTTTGACACCTCCCCCGTCTGCGATCGGCTACTCTCGTCTACTTTCGAGGCGAGCCGCAATGTGTCTCAAACAAGCCTACTGTAACTGTTTTTTTTTAACTAAATAAACTACCCAGTATGAACGTTTGTCTAGCCCTTATTAAAAACATTCGGTCCTCAAGTTGTAAAAATGTGCTAATAACGTTATTCTGAGAGTTATTTCCCTCGGCATTATGAACGCACATCTAACCCACAGGACCGCGCCGCCCGGCACGTTCATGTTGCGTGTTCAGTACTACATGAGTTTCTCTTTACCCATGGATGCACAATAACAACGGACCATATCGCCTCACTGCCCACGGAGCTGTAATAATGGATATATTGCACATGTTTGCTGTAATTCATCATTTGTGAAATATTATACGACATGGGCTGTATGATTAAATCTTGTACCGTAAATGTTGTATTAAATACAGTTAATATTACCGATGTAGATTAACGTTCCTGTAGCTTCTTATTGCACTTGCAATTGTTTTAGTTACTTGTGGGCTACTTAACATGAATAATCACAGTTACTATCCTTTTATTCCATCACATTTCAAAAATAAATAGGCTATTGTTATTTTAACTCCACCACAGTAATCCATCATCAGCTTTACTGCTTTAGAAAACGTTTTAACTCACAATTGATCATAACAGGCTTATACAATTTTATATATTACCAAGTGGTTTGATGTGCAACCCACACAAGTATCATGCTAAATGAAGCTCTGTTGCTTGGATATCACTAGATCCTGATGTCAGCGTAACATAAAAGTACATAACGATTGATGTGTAATTTAGCATAATTTACTAGCTAGCCGCTAGCCGCCTCGTTAATATAAATCCAGTACCATGCTGTCATGAACACGCGGTGCTGTTACGTGTACGCAAATTCACGCGCTTAGAGAACCGCAGTGACGCGTCCTAAAACCCGGATGTAAACTTCTTACGGTTCCTTCGTCAAAAACGCAATGCAATTTCTCCATAGGATTTTGGAAAATAGCTCGAAATAAGGTCTGTGGTTGACACACATTTAAGAGAATGATCACGTTTTGTTCAGCCGGATAATCTCCACGTCTACCCTACTTTTATAATTTTTGAATCATAAATATAGTCGCCAAAAGCGAAATGCTAACGTTATGCTATAAACGAACTACAAGCCTGTACAGCAGCAGGGTCGCACGACTTCAACGTCACGCCAACTTAAGATCGTTTCAACTGACTTGCACTGAAACTGCACTTTGAACACTTTAAATATATTAACATTTTAAACTGTATACCCCGGTTATCTAGGCCCTTTTTGTTTGATGTATACATGTCACACTGTGAGAAACGATAGTTTGATATTTCTGGATGTATAACACAATTTTTTGACAATAAAGCTGACTTTGACTTCCGCGTGCTTGCATATTTTAACAAAGCTTTTAATTTGAGCCACACTGAATTGAACTAGAAGTCATGGCTGTGTCAATTACCAGTCTGATATCGTTTTACAAAGATGACAAGAAGATTGGAGATAGAGGAGAGAACCACTACAAGTCAGGACACGTACAGCAGTGCAGCCGAGATGAAGGTGTGCTCTGTCAGGGCTAGCATGAGGGACAAGGTTTATAGAGTGTCGGTGAGTAGTTATAGCAAGAGTACCGTTAACCTAGAGTTCATTTATTCACATTAATTCCCATCAACAAATCCATTTTATGTGTCACATGACATCTTTATTAGGCAAGGCAAGTTTATTTATATAGCACTTTTCAACACAAGGCAATTCAAAGTGCTTTACAAAAAATGAAAGACATTCAGAAATGGCATTTAAAACCAGTCATTAAAAAGAAAAGATAATAAAATAAACATTACAAGAAAAAATACATGGATAAAGTCACAGTGCAGTCTAAGATGTGAATAGTTCAATTAAAAGCAGCGGCAAAAAGATAAATCTTCTTGCTGGATTTAAAAGTAGTCAGAGTCGCAGCGGACCTGCAGGTTTCTGGTTTGTTCCAGATGTTTGGAGCATGATAACTGAACGCTGCTTCTCCATGTTTAGTTCTGACTCTGGGGACAGAAAGCTGACCAGTCCCTGAAGACCTGAGAGATCTGTCTCTGGGGACAGGAAGCTGACCAGTCCCTGAAGACCTGAGAGATCTGTCTCTGGGGACAGGAAGCTGACCAGTCCCTGAAGACCTGAGAGACCTGGATGGTTCATCATTTATCAGGAGGTCAGAAATGTATTTTGGGCCTAAACCATTCAGTGCTTTAGAAACCAGCAGCAGTATTTAGAGATCTATTCTTTGACACACAGGAAGCCAGTGTAAAGACTTCAGAGCAGGAGTGATGTGATCCACTTTCTTAGTGTCAGTGAGGACTCGAGCAGCGGCGTTCTGAATCAGCTGCAGCTTCCTAATAGATGTTTTAGTGAGACCTGTGAAGACACCTTTGCAGTAGTCCAGTCTACTGAAGATAAAGGCATGGACACGTGTCTCCAGATCCTGCTGTGACATTAGTCTTTAATCCTATATATGTTCTTTAGGTGATAGTAGGCTGATTTAGTAACTGTTTTAATGTGACTGTTGAAACTCAGGTCAGAGTCCATGACTACACCTAGATTTCTGGCTCTATCTGTTGGTTTGAACATTGCAGACTGAAGCTCAGCGCTAACTTTTAAACGTTCTGACTTGGCTCCAAAGACCATTACCTCAGTTTTATCTTTGTTTAATTGGAGAAAGTTCTGACACATCCAGTCATTGATGTGTTCAATGCACTTACTCAGTGTTTGAATTGGAGCATCGTCTCCTGGTGAAATGGTTATGTAAATGTGTGTGTCATCCGCATAGCTATGGTAACTTATGTTGTTGTTCTTCATTATCTGAGCCAGTGGTAGCATGTAGATGTTAAAGAGAAGAGGCCCCAAGATTACAAATATTACACACCAGAAAACACAGAAATATCCATGAAATAAACATACAGTAGGCTATAAACAATTAAAGGATGATTGGGAAGGCATTACAAATGTAAAAATATTTTAAATAATAAAACAATCCCACCATCACAGGTATCTACAGGAGAAGAGGGAGTTCTCTCAAAATGTGAATGCCCACGTGGAGAATGGCTGCATTAGCCATCTTTGCCATCCACAGTTTCAGCTGCACTGACACCCCCTGTCAGTGGAAGAAGCCAAAGGCAGCTAAACGTACGCATTCAGTGGAGGAGCTATTTCCTCCAACCAATAACTGATTCAACCCGCTGACAAGAGAGCCCACCTCCGAAGATCGTGACTGGCTGAGGGGCAGACTCGGGGGCAGGTTCTCAGGAATGTCTTGGCTTCTCTCCCCCGAGCCAGAAGAGGAACACTACAGCTTGGAAACACTTACTGTTCCTGAAATTCTCAAATCTGTTGGGCATCAGGGACCTGAGGCAAGTGTGGCAAGCATGGCATTGTCTGAGGAGCAACAGAGGGCAATTCAGGTGGCTACCACTGGTCAGCGAACCAACCCAAACTGGCATTTGTTCAGGAAAGGAAGGTTGACTGCCAGCGACTTTGGAGCTGTCCTGAGGTCAAAGCGTGTGACTGCTTCCCTTAGTGCCAGGGTGCTAGGGCAACAACAGGCCCTTGATGGTGTTTGGTCTGTACAGTGGGGGACTATGAATGAACGTGAGGGCGTCAGGGCATTCACCACTGCAACCCAGATGCAGGTCCATGAGTCAGGTGTGTGGCTCTCCCAATCAGGAGTGTTGGGGGCATCTCCAGACGGTCTGGTAGGGTCTCCCGCTGTGCTGGAGGTAAAGTGTCCCTACGGCGACAGGGAAATGACAATTAGTGAAGCATTGCAAATCAAGGGCTTCTGTGTCAGTAAGGAGGGAGTAACATTCAGCCTGCGTGAGGAGCATCCTTACTGGCACCAAGTGCAAGGTCAGCTTCACCTCACTGCAAGAAAGAAGAAGACAATAAGAAATTGTGAATCGTTTTTAATTTACATTTACTCGCCTTTGCAATGTTGTGGTTGTTAGAGTGTTAGGCTTCCTGTCAGCTTGTCTGTTGGGAAGATATACAATATTAGTTTCATGGAAGTCACACCGTCACATATAAGAGCATTAAGACATACAGTACATAGGCTAAAACATCTAAAGATATAACCTGGAACTTTGTCTCGTGAACATTTTCACTATTTTGACATTTTTATAGATGAAAATTGAACTAAAGAAATAAATGGTAGATTAATCCATATTGAAAATAGGGTTAGGGTTAGCACAGGTTTTAATAGGATGTATTCATTATCTTTACTTATGTTGCGGTCTTTTCAGAAGCGCCATCTCTAAAACAGCGATACAGTCACTTCCCATCATTTACATTTCACCGTGACATGGACACAAATGTAACGTCAGTTTACCTCATGGCACGAATCCAGACTCTCCTTTGGAAAACATTGGCCGGGAAACGATAGAACGAGCACCTTTCATGCGAAGACCTGTGGCTGCAACCCGGAGCAAAGCAACAAACCATTGCGTAGCTAACTAGTAGCGCTAGCTTTAGCTGACGTTAGCTAACGAAACGAACTGCCGAGTAAAATTGGAAAACACTGGTAATTAATTGCTCTATAATTTGTAAAACTACGGTGTTAAAAACGACAATTTCTAAAATACAGATTCTAATGGTCAGATATAGATATACAGATACTAAAGAGACTACAGATAGCTACTAAAGATAGGCAGGTACTTGCTTTCAAGCAGAACACAGGGGAAAACAAACTTAGCGGGAGTGTTTCCGCGTGTAGGCGTAATGACGTACAACGGCCTCGACAATTTCTATAGTCCTATTCAGCCACTCGGTAACAACCATCGTTTTGCAGACACGTAAACTCTTCAAAAATCACCAGTGGGGTCACTGCTGATGTATTTAATGTCGTAGAACAAAACGTGATTTATCTCTTAAATGTGTGTCAACCACAGACCTTATTTCGAGCTATTTTCCAAAACCCTATGGAGAAAATGCATCGCTTTTTTGACGAAGGAACCGGAAGTGCTAAAAATGCTAACTTACTTCCGGGTTTTACGACGCGTCACTGCGGTTCTCTATAGAGAGGGGCGAAGTCACGCCCATCTACTTCCGGCCCATGGGACCCCGGAAGCGAAACATTTACATTGAATTCAATGGAGAGAGAAATCGTATCTTTTGATCCCGTTTGAATTGTGCCACGAACTACACATATGATGTTTGTCAATCTTAAACAATAAGTTCCATGTCAAAAAAGTCACATTTTGTCGTAAAACTGTTGAAATATAAGACCATAAAAAATACGCGACTACAAATCCCGAATCCCATTCTGGGTCGCTTAAGTAATGTCACAGGCGATAATTCTCCAAGTGGTTGCGACTCGTAATTAAAGCGAAGAAGAAGAAGATTTCATAACTGATTTATTCCCTCCAATAAATAAGAGATTGCTAAAAATAAATTAACTTTTACAAGATGCCTGTGTGCTTTGTACCAGGTTGTAATCACATAAGTGATCAAACCACTTGCTCGTTCTATCGATTCCCGTCTGATGAAAGGACCAGGAGTCGCTGGATCAGACATATCAGGTAATACACATGTTGTGCATGGAACACAGTCAAGCTAGCTACATAGCTAGTAGCGACGAGTAGCGAGCACGTTAGTTAGCATTACATTACTTAGCCTTGTCATTTTTAGTAGCCTTACCATGAAGTAAGAGAAAGAGTAGATGGTAAGTATTTCGTGAAACATTTGAAGAGTAGCCGACTGCGCCATCCACCGGGTGCT
Organism: Champsocephalus esox; assembly: GCA_036324585.1. Taxonomy (NCBI): domain Eukaryota; kingdom Metazoa; phylum Chordata; class Actinopteri; order Perciformes; family Channichthyidae; genus Champsocephalus; species Champsocephalus esox. The sequence continues at coordinate 3,448,866 of CM070498.1, forward strand.
ATGGAAGCAGTCAGGGAGAGTCGAAGGCAGGCAGGGAGCTTTGCATGACAGATTCTTCTGGACGTGTTTCATTGTGATGACAGTGAGGGTGAGTCAATCTGTGTGTTGGAAAGACAGTCGTTGAGTGATTACTGAGAGAAAATTATTAGAAGAGATAATTATTCAAAGTGTTGTTACTGACCTTTTTCTCTTATTTCCTTTCCCTCACCTGTAACTGCTGAGACCCCGAGGAACATGCACACTGACCTGCTCTGGAAACCTGATTTCCACTGTAGGTAATAGTATTTGGTTATGGTATATTATTTACATACATCAAAGGCACAATGCACCCCCCAGAGACACACATGTATTGAGTGTGATATTCTGGCTCCCATGGTGCTAAGGTGGGAGGTGGGGACAGTCCGGCTGAGGATGAGCGCAGGGAGCGGGGGGGGGTGTATTCCTGGAGGAGGTTTGAGAGATTGGTGGGGGTGAGGTTGTTGAGGGCTTTGTATGTAAGCAGAAGGTTTTTGTAGACAATCCGGTGCTGAACAGGGAGCCAGTGAAGTTGGATGAGGATGGGGGTGATGTGGTCAGACGATTTGGTACAGGTAATGATCCGGGCAGCCGAGTTTTGAAAGATTTGGAGTCTGTCGAGTAGTTTTGTGGGTAGGCCAGAGAGGATAGCATTACAGTAGTCAATCCGGGATGTGACAAATGCCTTAACCAGGATTTCGGTGCTGGATTGTGAAAGGGATGGGCGGAGTCTGGAAATGTTGCGGATATGGAAGAAGGCAGTCCGGGTGATGTTTTTATGTGGTGTGCAAACAGGGTGAAGAAAGGGTGCTGTCCAGGATGACGCCAAGGCTTTTGACTTGGCTGGTGAAGGATACCGAGAAGCCGTCGATCATGATGCTTGTTTGAGCCGATGAGCAGGGCCTCAGCTTTACTACCATTTCGCTTCAGGAAGTTCCTGCTCACCCAGCTCCTGATATCCTGGAGGCAGGTGGGCGGGAGGGCGGTGTTGGGTTTGGTTGAGATATAGACTTGCGTGTCGTCAGCATAGCAGTGAAAGTGGATGCCATGGTGACGGAGGATTGTGCCTAGTGGGAGGAGGTAAATGATGAATAGGAGTGGACCCAATACTGTTTAATATATGAGTAAGAGGTCAGTGTAAACACAAGATTCTGTAAATTATGGATCATTCAAACTATATACAAATAATATGTAATAAAGTTCTAAAATAAGTATTCGGTATATTCCTCGATAGCTTTTGGAGAAGGTTGTTTTTAAGTTTACTAAAATCTATCGTTTCAACTGTTTCACTTTATAAAAAGGAACAGGTGAGTAGAGCATCATTGAGTTTCTTATTCTGTCAGTAAATTATCCAGATGAAATGTTTATCATTATTTTATTCAACCCTAAACAAATTGATTGTACCTTTTTAATAATGACCTTACATGGTCAAGTTAAATTAACTTCAGAAAATCAAATCTGTTGAGAAAAACCTATTAAATGTTTAAAGATAGGAACTTGCCATCCCACTGAAAAACAGTCCGTAGAGATTTAAAGGCGTAGTTGTAGTTCAGTCCAACGTTTAATTTGGATTCATTTCTCCAACAGTCAACTATTTTCATAAAGAATAAATCAAGCCCCCGACCCCCATGCCCCTTCACCAGCTCGGGCACGGTGACAATGGCCTGATGTTGAGGCCGCGGCTCTGGCTCAGGTGACAAAAGCCATGCCATGCCACACTGTGCGCCCCTCAGTGCAGACCTGAACCAGTCTACATCCTGAGTGGCGATGTCTCTGGCCAGTGGGTTGTATGTCTCCTCTCACTGTTGGTAAAGTTGAGACACCGGCTGGACTACTTTGGAAGTGCCAGGCTTCCTCCACTGGCACTCAACATCTGTGGCGCTGATCTGCCACATGGCACATATTGCCAATGCTGCAGCGTGGCTGCATTTGTACATCCCCCGTGCACAATCACAGACGGCGCTCTGCATCGCGCCATCGTCTCCCATGCAGATCTGTAAAAATATAGTAAGTACCATGTTTGTTAGCATGCTATAATAGATTGAATGAGAAATAATACAAGGATGGTCCAGATCTGGGGTGGGAGGGGTTATTTTTCCGTAGTTTTGTCCTCTTGTCTGATTGTTGTTATTGTTTGTTTTTTCTGTATTGGTTGTGATTGTACATTGTATTTTTCTAAATGTGTATGAATACATTTTTGAAAAACATTTGATCAACAATAAAAAAGGATTTGGTCAGGATCTAGACTCATTGTGTAGTTTATTAATTAATCAATGCTCTCTACATTAGGAACACACATAGCAGTGTACCCGAGGGAGTCACACACAGCTGGGCCTGGGTAACCAAACAAATTGACAAGATAACCAAAACCCTTGAATCTACACACAGCAAATCAACTCAAATGACACAACGAGATGTAAAAGGAGATCACACATACAGTATAGTCGATATCAAACTGGCCGCTTCAATCTGAAGAGCAACTAAAACAAATCACGGGAGTGTACCTTGTTCTTGTGAACACTAATGTAATCCACAGCATACACAGAGACCACGAAGTTCTTAAGGAGAAAACTAGTTCCTGAAACACGTTAGTGTACCTTGTTAGCTAATGTTAGCTAGCTGACATTAACGTTACACATTGCACTCATATTACTCACCGAAACCATGTAAAGCCGGTCCCGCGTGCTGGCTCTTACAGAACCGACTAACTCCCCTTTCGTGTATGTTCAGCTCTCAACGTGTCCAGACTTGTAGAGATGTTCACCTCGTTTTATACTTTTATTCTCATTCTGAAAGAAACAGGTGAAATTTGCTAACGTGACGGCCGTCTTTGTGATGGTGACACGTATTGTGCGAGACCAGAGACCTGTAGTTCACTCAGCGGTATCTTTTGATCCCGTTTGAATTGTGCCACGAATGACACATGATGTTTGGCAATTTCAAAGAACATTTTACAAGTCAAAAAAATAAAAATGTGTCGTAAAACTATGAAGTTACAAATGTGTTTGTGTGAAACCGCTCAGCAGGCCCGGTTCTACGGGGGTGCATTGCACCCTCAGTTTAGTCGTTATGCACCCTCATTTGAAAAATTAAAGCACATTTCTCTGTTAATCTCCAAAAACAGCCATAAACCTCAGGTTCTTTTTAATGTCCTCAACTCGATCATTAATCCCTGTGATGTTTCTCCAATTGTGCCATCGACTACTCTCTGTGATAAGTTTCTTACATTATTCATTGAAAAAGTATCTGCTCTTAGGCTAGCCCACACTAGTGCTACCCCAGATCCTGCTCCTTTTCTGTGCCCTGCTGCCCTCGACCACTTTGAGCCTGTATCCCTCTCTTCTCTCTCGGATGTAGTCATGCACCTGCGGCAGTATTTTTTTAACTGTGCAAGGCATCCATGAAAAGTTTCAGTCTGGCTTCAAACCCACGCACAGCACTGAAACAGCCCTTTTAAGAGTCTTTAATGATCTGCTCCTAGCCGCCGACTCAGGTAGCCCAGCTGTCCTGGTGCTGTTAGACCTGACTGCTGCCTTCGACACTGTGGATCATAGCATCCTGTTCTCACAGCTTGAACAGTCCGCTGGCATCACAGGCTCTGACCTTGCATGGTTCAGGTCCTACCTGACAGACCGTAGCTTCTCAGTGCAGCTAGGTGCCTTCTCCTCTGCCAAAGCCCCTCTTATCTGTGGGGTTCCCCAAGGCTCAATTATGGGCCACATCCCTTTTCTACTGTACATACTGCCCCTAGGTTGAATTCCAACAAACCACAACATCCCCTCCCACGCCGACGATGTACGGATCTATCTGCCACTCAATTCAAATGTCAACTCATTACAGCTATTGATGGACTGCTTAGCAGAGATCAAATCCTGGCTGAGCCAACATTTCCTCAACCTCAATCAGAGCAAGACTGAGGTTATCTTTTTTGGACCCCAACCTCCAGCCTCCTAGGTTGATATTCTGGGCTCCCTCAAAAATAATATCCTCCCCTCTGTCACGAACCTTGGAGTGACCTTCAATCGCGCTTTTAAATTCGATAAGCAGGTCAGCAGCGTAGTCAAAACCTGCTTTTTTTTATAAATACGACTAGTGGCCAAGACCAAGTCGTTTTTATCTTTTAAAGACCAGGAAAGGGTTATTAACGCCTTTGTTACCTCGAGGTTGGACTACTGCAACGCTCTGTACGTGGGTATGGACCAGGCCTCAATTAAACGCCTGCAGCTGGTGCAGAACGCAGCTGCACGTCTTCTGACTGGCCACAAAAAGCGTGACCACATCACCCCAATTCTGGCCTCACTGCAATGGCTTCCAATTCGTTTGTTTTGTTTTTAAAGCACTAAATGGGCTGGCTCCTCCTATGTAGCTGAACTCCTCCAGCGCTACACCCCAGCCAGAGCTTTAAGGTCTGCTGACCAGCTGCTGCTGATAATGCCCAAGACCAGGCTCAAAACCCAAGGGTACCGAGCCTTCGCAGCAGCGGGCCCTAGGCTCTGGAACACTCTATGTGAGGTCGGCCCAGACCCTAGGGGTTTTTAAATCTACTCCTAAAAACACATTGTATTGATTATAGTATTTATTACATGCACAGCACTTTGGCCCGACCAAAAATCGCTTTTAAACGTGCTTTATAAATAAAATTTGATTTTATTTTATTTGACAGTACACCTCAAATACATCACTACACAACCTGTGGTATTTGAAAATAAGGGAAGGACATGTTTATAATATGCTGCCAAACACAACAGATATGCAGGGTTGCGAGTCTGTTTCTAAGGCCATTTTATTTTTGGTAGTCTGATCATTTCAACAAGAGAATAGGATCAAACTGAAAACATCGCAAATGTGTTCTAGATACATGAATCTTTGGTTATTTTAGACCAGAACAGACTACTAACTCAACAGGAACTATCAAAAACATCCCAATCAAAGTGTAAAGTCACAACATTTTATTAAACAAACAGATTATTGGAGAAACTACTCTGCAGATTAATGAACAGTGAAACTCGCTCATGGACTTTAAGGTGAATACTTTAACCTGTTAAGCCCCGAGCCTGTTTTTCAGGTTTCAGGCTAGAAAATGACATTCCCAGAACAAATGACCATATCTTCCCTTCTAAAAAGGGTTAAATTAATAATCTTTTTTCCTCAAAGTAATGATAAACCTGTGAGTTGGATGTAGAAAAGTCGGATTCAATATAGATGTTTTTTATTTTAAAGAAAATTCAGATTGAACATGGTAAAAAACTGTACATTATAGTGTCCATCCAAAAGATATTTAGCACTTATTGTGAAAACTAACCTTGGATGATGGGTTAGTAGACTAAAAGCTTTAGGAATCCGAAATACAACATATACTAATTACCCTGTATCAAGATTGATGCAAAACAAGTGATATTTGATCTTTTTAGACAGATTTAGCACCAAAAAAACCTCCTCTGGGGCCATTTGGGTGGATTTTTCACATATCTGGCCCCCCTTGCTGGATTTTGACATGTGACATCTCTTTCTGACCGTTAGAGCCAATGGAATTGAGGGGAACTCACACATAGTCATTATTTGGTAATGTGTGTGTAGACACACCGGAAGCAGCAGCCACTCTAGACCGGAAGCAGCAGCCACTCTGGTGGCTACCATGAGCAGCTGATTTTTACATAAAAATGGAATTATGGATTATAAATTACATCATTTTTTTATACAGAGATGTTAAAAACCTATGGATTAACCGATTCAGCCGCTTTTTTTCTCGTTTTAATGCAATTGAACACGTCTTTTGATCAGATTGACAGCTACGGTGAGACGATCTCCCTAGAATCTCTGTAAAGGTACGTGTTGTGATGACTATTTGCTTCCCCTGTCGCGAGTTCGGATCACTCAGTGATGATACTATATACCTAAATAATCTGTGGAACCTCAGCTTTAAATCTGATATCTTGTATGTGCAGCTACGATAACTAATAAGGGTACATTTATCTTGAGTTCTGTGCCAATATCCGTTAGCATTTTTCGCTAAGGGGTCATTTAGATGTTTTTTATGAGACTTGTGTTTTGTTTTGGTAAAAATGGTTTGTATCATCAGTTAGCTGAGATTATTTTCGTTAATCTGGTATTACACATGAATAGGTTCTTAAATATTAAGATCCCCTGAGAGAGCGTCATGGAAAAAAAAACCCAGGGTCCCCACCTGCAGGTTAGGAAAAAGTTTTCCCACACTCTTCACACCACTATGGTTTTAAGAGTGTGTGAACACGAAGATGTGATTTGAGATGACTTGATGTAGTGAACGTTTTCCCACACTCTTCACACCAGTACGGTTTTTCTCCAGTGTGAATACGGTGATGTGATTTGAGAGCATCTGATGTAGTGAACGTTTTCCCACATTCTTCACACCAGTACGGTTTTTCTCCAGTGTGAATACGGTGATGTTTTTTGAGATTACTTGATGTAGTAAACATTTTCCCACATTCTCCACACCAGTACGGTTTTTCTCCAGTGTGAATACGGTGATGTTTTTTGAGATTACTTGATGAAGTGAACGTTTTCCCACACTCTTCACAGCTGTACGGTTTTTCTCCAGTGTGAATAAGTTGATGTGTTTTGAGATCACTTGATTTAGTGAACATTTTTCCACACTCTTCACACCAGTACGGTTTTTCTCCAGTATGAATACGGTGATGTGATGTGAGATGACCTGATGTAGTGAAAGTTTTCCCACACTCTTCACACCAGTACGGTTTTTCTCCAGTATGAATACGTTGATGTGTTTTGAGAGGACCTGATGTAGTGAATGTTTTCCCACACTCTTCACAGCTGTACGGTTTTTCTCCAGTATGAATACGTTGATGTGTTTTGAGAGCACTTGATGTAGTGAAAGTTGTCCCACATTCTTCACAGCTGTACGGTTTTTCTCCTGTGTGAATACGCAGGTGGCACTTTAAATGTCCAGATGTTGTAAAGGATTTGTCACATTGCTGACAGCTGTGACGTCTCTCTCTTCCTTTCGGTTTCTAGAACAGACGACAGAGAAAGAGAGAAAGTCAATCTAAGAAGCAAGTTTACAGTTAACACAATAAAAACTCACTTAATATAAACCTTGAGTTATCAAAATACTACTTATCAACTGTTTGTGTTTATTATATTTGTATTATATTTGATACAGTAATATTCTAACCAAAGTATATACCAGAGGTGGGGGACTCGAGTCACATGACTCGCATATTTTTTTATTTGAGACTTGCTTGACTAACATTGATAAAAGACTCGACTTGACTTCGTATTCATGACTTGAGACTTGACTTAGGCGTGAGACAGATGACTCGAAAGGACTTTACTTTTTAAAATAAAAATATTTGCATTGTACGAAGCCCCTAGAGGGCAATGAAAGAAAAAAGAGAGAAAGAATCTCGTTCGCAGGAGAAAGTAGGAAGTGGAGCACACAGGAGACAGCCGTTTCATTGCAGACTGTTATGTTTATGTGGGGAAATACATACATTATTTGAGTTACATTTCAAACTCGGACTTCATTTTAGGGACATTTCAGCCAGGGGTGTAGAGTTATTTGTTCAAGCACCGGATCGGCAAAACAGGAGAGTCTGTGAACCAGTCTGCCTTGACCTATGTATTCATGTCTGTGACTCAGTATCTGCTGCCCACAGCTGTTTTATAGAAGGAAAACCTCCTTCACTTCATGAAATCTCTGCAGCACCAGGAGGCAGTAACGTGTAACTCAGAATCTCAGAAGAGCTGTGCCTTCACTGTGTTTACCTTCATTAGAACAGCTAACGAGCGGCTGCTACGTTTTAACCACACGCACCTCTATACACACACACACACACACACACTGAACTACCCAATTATTCCCCGTTTTATGAATTCAGAGCCCCACTCTCCATTGTTGTTAATGTTGAAAATAAAACTCTAGTTTTCATAACCACTGTCTTTTAACTGATTTAAATGCGGAAACTGGGGTTATTCATCAGGATTTCATAGAACTTGACTTGCTTGACCCTCACCCCAGTAACTTGAGACTTGCACATGTATGACTTACTCCCACCCCTGGTATACAGGAGACAGAGGGAGACGGCATCCTGTCACTGCGAGTCTCAGTATGCTCCGTTCATCTTGTTTGAGTTTATTTGGTCTAATTATTGTCAAAACGTTGTCGTGTCTGTATGAAACGTCATTTTGAGAGACCATGCTTTTGATCTTGTGGATTACATTTGCCTTCTGCAGACCATGTCTGGCCATTCAACTTTCCAAGACACACCTGAGTGACAGCACGAACAGGTATGGCGAGGAGCCCTGGCCTCTACAGCCGCGAGGCTATGCTAGAGCTACAATGCGATCGGCTTCCTACGAATACACCAAGCCACCTGTGCTCTTCTATATTGGATGAAATCCCTCGGGAGCCGCTTAGAAACACCAGGAAAAAGAGATGAGGAAGGAGGGGAGGCGTTCAGAATCACCTACGGCGGAGATTCAGCTGGCCACCACTTCCATCCATCATTCTCACAAACCTGCGCTCATTGAGCAACAACGTGGACACACTAAGGACATACACAAGCTACTGTCATGAATTTCTTGAGGCCTCTTTATTATGTTTCACGGAAAGTTGGCTACAATCTACAAAGCCTGAATCTCTTTGAAGTACCCGGATTCACCCTTGTTCGAGCAGACAGGGATGCGAACTCGGGGAAAACCAGAGGAGGCGGTATTTGTGTGTGATCATACTCAGTAAAATGTAAAACCTAGAAATTAGAAATATCGTAGAAATTCTCTGCATGACGTTAAGACCCTTTTATCTGCCTAGAGAATTCGGGTGTATTTTACTGTTTGTTATTTACGTGCCTCCCAGCGGCAGAGGACACTGTGTTCACGAGCTACAACTCAGCCACCGATGCATCGGCAATAGTGCTCGGGGACATGAAGCAATGTTGCCTGGAGACTGTGTTACCTGGGTTCCAGCAGTATGTTAGGGATCACAGCAAGAAAGACAATATCCTGGACAAATGATTTGTTAATGATAAAGGAGCCAATAGCGGTTTCTCAATACTCAAATTTCCCCTCCTCGACTCCCCTCCTAAATACTTAGTCCCGCCCACAGGAGATGCGAGTGGAGGACTGAGGAGAGAGGAGGGGAAGCAGCAGGCGGTTAGAGAAATGAGAACTCCTCTCCTCTGAGCGGTCATTTTAAAGAGAAGTCCATTAATGATGACAGGAGGCACAGCAATACTCTGTCTGATGGACAGATGTGTTCATGATGAGATATATATATATATATCGCATTTAACGCATGTGCAGAATGGCCCGCCCCATACGTGCCACCAGTGGCAGCGCCAGGGTATGGCTGGGGTAGGCTACACCCATATCAAGAAATGGCTTAGCCCCACCATGAAAAATGATGTTAAAGTAAGCAAAATAAAGTCTGCCAACTCGCGGAGTAAATTGCACAAACAGCAGTTAGTAAGATTGATTTCAGTAGTCACGGTTTTGAAAACTTTTGTCACGTAGTGATCGTCTTCTCAATAGAACATCTTTGATAACGGCGTGGTGTTGTTGCAGGAAGTCCCGACAGAGAATACTTTTGCTGTAGTACAGGGGTGCACATAACTGGTACGCAGGTTATGGCGTAATCTGAAAAGAGTACCGTCACTTGTGTCACAAAGCGCATTTGCGTACCGACATACTTGTGAAGCTTTTCCAGAAGGCGGTTAGATCACCGGATGACAGAGTCGGTCTCCGTGTGCACAGACGGGGCTGCTGTTAACGTCGGTCTGTACAACGGACTTGTGCCAAAACTACGCCAACCCGTTGATAGAAATCAACACGTAATGAATTAAGACCCCACGGTTTGATGATTGATAGGTGTGTGGGTTGTCTTTCATTTTGACACGCAGACATTTTTTATAATAAACATAGATACCATATGTTAAATGGATATATCCACCTTCTTTCATTTATCTTTCCATTCCCACAACGATATACATAAAGAAATGGCATATTTTGGACATAGTTCGAATGGTGATTAATCATGATTAATTAATTTTTAAGCTGTGATTAATCTGATTAAAAATGTTAATCATTTGACAGCCCTATATATTTTACGTCATGCGATCGGCTCTCGCGATCGGCATGTTTAGAGAGCACCGATCGATCGGTAGAGAGTGAGTATCGGCCGATCTCGATCGGAGACCGATCGATCGGAGCATCCCTAAAGACCATATTAACTTCTGTGTTCCCACTAAAGAAATACAAATCTATCCAAGTAATGAATCATAAAGGACATTAAAAAAAGTTATAAAAACCAGGAAAATAGCTATGGGAGCACTTAGACAGAGAAAGAACTGAAAGTCAAATTGAGGGAATCAAAACTGGCACACAGAGAGCTTTTGGGAAATGCTTTTAAAGTCAAAGACCCCAAAAAAGTGTGGGACACCATGAGAACCATGACAGGAATGACCTCTTCAGCTAAACCTATTGTGACGGACAAGACATACTTGATCCATACCAATTTGCCTGTAAGCAAGGGGGTGGTACTGTTGCTACTCTGGGTCATATCATCACTAAACATTTAGATAAACGTCACACCTATGCAAGAGCGCTCTTCCTAGACTTCTCAGCAGCAACACAATACAAGCAGACATCTTGGTGTCAAGAATGGCCGAAATTGAAGTAAATCCATACCTGATTTACTGGTATGCCGCTTTCCTCACCAGGAGAGAGCAACTTGTGAAGGTTAACAAAACCCTGTCATCTGCCATCACAAACAATGTAGGGGCCCCCCAGGGCCGCAGGAGTTCAGCTGTGCTCTTAGCTTCTTTTAGCTTCTTGTGATGACTTTACTGAGCTGCTGTCTATAGTGTGTTTTGACTTTGACCATCTAGTCATTGTTGGTGATTTTAACATCCATGCTGACAACCCCCAGGACAGAGGGGCTGCCTTGATAACTATGGACTGACTCAGCATGTGACGGAGCCCACGCACAATAAGGGGCACACTCTGGACTTAAGGATCTCAAGGTGTCTGAATATCTCTGATGTTGCACTCTCTGATCATTCCTTTGAGAGCTCTATTTCTGTTCAGACAAATGTTCAAAAAGAGGTAACCACAAAGCGATATTTAACTGAAAATACTAGGGAAATGTTTTAATCGGAATGTTTCTTCCACACTTGCCCCTGCTAACATCTCAGTAAATGAGCTATTAGATAATTTTAATTCAAAAATAAAAATGTTATAGATGCCATTGCTCCAACAAGGGTAAAGGAAGTGTCTGGCAATAACATATCTCCATGGAGAAAGGCCATGACCGTGAAAAAAGAGAGAGTGTCGAAAAACTGAACGTAGGTGGAGAAAAACAAATCTCCAGGTTCACTTTGAAATCTATAAAGAGAGACTTGGCTTTTATCATTTGGAATTGAAATTTGCCCGACAGTCTTTCTTCTCTGACATCATTACCAACAACAAAAACAACTCACGTGCCTTGTTCGCTACCGTCGACAGACTAACTAACCCCCCAGTGTCAGTAGCCTCTGAACTTCTATCCACCAGGGCCTGCAATGACTTTGCCTTCTTCACTGACAACATTCAGAGAATCAGACAAGCAGTCAGTGCCTCTGCATCAGGAACAGCAAATGTGTTGTCTCCGTGTCCACCTAAGATCAATTCAGACACCATGACACAGTTCCATCAGATTAATGATAAAAACCTAGAGGACATTATACAACTTCTGAAATCCTCCTCCTGCTGCCTTGATATTATTCCAACAGGATTTTTCAAAGATGTTTTTCATTGTATGGCCACAGATCCAGCGTTTCCGCCAGGGGGCCGTCTTGCCGTCATTTGACGCCTTTATTCAGCTCGGGATGAACGCGAGCCGAGGGCAAAAATATTAATAATTAGAGAGAAGATTGAGAGTTTTTATCGCTTGAAATGACGAAAAGGAAAAAGGACAAGGACATCCCTCTGTTGGAGGGGCAAAGGAGTCTGGTGGGATTATTTTCGGAGTATTGAAGATTGATTCCCCGACATCGAAGGTGCCTGCTACAGGACAACATGGAACGTGCGCGATTTGGATGTGATGAGCAGGGGTTGTAGTGGAGCACGCACGTGAGCACCAGAGCCTCGCAGCGGCGAAACTGAGGCTCCGTGGTAAACTGTGGTAACATGAAGAGCCGTTTGGGAGCCGAAACAGCCGGCGCTTAAAGAGAGACGAGGCAAATGATCCGGCTCACTAAAACTAATGTAAAAATACAGTATCTATAAGGGACGGCTCAAGTCAAAATTCAAAACAAACCCAGACTTGATTTGACAATTAAAGAATCGTAGACAACAACGTTCTAACCTCCATCTAACCATAGTGTGCATTCATATTGTATATTTCAAAACAGGTTGTGATCTTTCATTTGGGGATAACAGTGTTAGGCATTCGTGAGGTGCAACAACATTAACATGAACCTTTCTGTTGGCTGCTTGTTAGCAGACCCTCCACGCGATAGCAGAGCGAACAGGTACAGCAAGCGAGGGATCATTGTCCACTCCATAGGAATCCCGAACCCAATAAAATACCCAATATTAGCGGTGTGTGTGTCTGCCAAAGGACAATTTAAGGTAAAACCTAATAGAGGTGTCATACATAATGACCTAATAAAAGTAAATGTAACAACTACTACAGTGCAACAAAACAGGAAGATTAAATGTGGTCTCTTAAACATAAGATCTCTAGCATCTAAAGCAATATTGGTAAATCATTTAATATCAGATTATAATATTGATATATGCTGTCTCACTGAAACTTGGTTGAGACATGAAGAATATGTCAGCATAAATGAGGCCACTCCACCCAGCCATGTCAACACTCATATTGCTCGAGGCACGGGCCGAGGAGGTGGAGTTGCAGCAATCTTTGACTCAAGTTTACTTATCAATACTAAACCAAAATTAAATTATACCTCCTGATTGAAAGCCTCGTTTTTAGTCTTACGCATCCGACCTGGAAAACTTTGCAGCCAATCTTATTTGTTACAGTGTATCGTGCACCAGGTCCTTATTCAGAACTCTTATCAGAATTCTCTGAGTTTTTATCAACTTTGGTTCTTAAAACAGACAAAGTAATTATCGTAGGTGACTTTAATATTCATGTTGACGATGATAAAAATAGCCTTACTGTTGCATTTAACTCTATATTAGATTATGTTGGTTTCTGTCAGAGTGTAAATAAACCAACCCACTGCTATAATCACACTCTCGACCTTGTTCTGATTTATGGTCTTGAAATTGAGCAACTATTAGTCGAACCGCATAATCCTGCTTTATCCGACCATTTCTTAGTAACTTTTGAAGTACTATTACGAGACTACAAAACATTAGTCAAAAGCTCTTGCAGCAGAAACCTATCTGTTAGTGCTATAGCCACATTTAAGGAAGAGATTCCACCAATACTTAACTCGATAGCATGTCTGCATGTAGGGGAGGAAACTTATACAAAATGTACACCACCCCAAATTGATCATGTTGTTGATAGTGCTATAGATGCGCTGTGAATAAAATTAGACTCTGTTGCTCCTTTGAAAAAGAAGAAAATAAAACATAGACTAGCTCCATGGCATAATGCCGAAACCCGCAAAATAAAGCAAAAGTCTAGACAACTTGAAAGGATATGGGGTTCCACTAAACTTGAAGAATCTCGTTTAATCTGGCATATTACTCAATGAATATAAGAAAGCACTGCGTAAAGCGAGAGCAGCCTACTACTCTTCATTAATAGATGAGAATAAGAATAATGCAAGATTTCTTTTCAGCACTGTAGCCAGGCTGACAGAGAGCCACAGCTCCATTGAGCCTTCTATTCCCATAGCACTCAGTAGTAATGATTTTATGTGCTTTTTTAACGATAAAATTGTTACTCTTAGAAACAAAATTAATGACCTCTTGCCTTTGACCAGTATAGTGTTATCAACAGCTCCCGGAAACATAAGTTCTAATATTACACTAGATAGTAAACTAGAATGCTTTTCAGCCATAAACCTTGAACAATTACATTCAATGATTCTCTCTTCTAAACCATCAACGTGCATGTTAGACCCAATTCCAACTAAGCTGTTGAAGGAAGTTTTTCCATTAATTAGCACTTCTTTATTACATATTATGAATATGTCTTTATTATCAGGCTATGTTCCACAATCATTCAAAGTAGCAGTGATAACACCGCTTCTTAAAAAGCACAACCTCGATCCAGAGGTTTTAGCCAACTATAGACCTATTTCTAATCTTCCGTTCCTCTCAAAAATTCTTGAGAAAGCGGTCGCAAAACAGCTGTGTGATTACTTAAAAAACAATGATTTATTTGAAGATTTTCAGTCTGGCTTTAGAACACATCATAGCACAGAGACAGCTCTGGTTAAAGTCACAAATGATATTCTAATAGCCTCAGACAAGGGACTTGTCTCTATTCTTGTTTTGCTCGATCTCAGTGCTGCATTTGATACTATCGACCATGATATCCTATTGCAAAGACTAGAGCACTTAGTTGGCATACAGGGAACTGCTTTAGGCTGGTTTAGGTCCTATCTATCTGAACGCTCTCAGTTTGTACGTGTCAACGATGAATCTTCCACGCAAACCAAAGTTAGCCATGGAGTGCCACAGGGCTCAGTGCTCGGTCCTATTTTGTTCACATTATATATGCTTCCGTTAGGCAATATTATAAGGAATCATTCCGTAAACTTTCATTGTTATGCGGATGATACTCAACTATATTTATCAATCAAGCCTGATGAAATTAATCATCTAAATAAAATTCAAGACTGCCTTAAGGACTTAAAGACGTGGATGACCTTAAACTTTTTGATGTTAAACACGACCAAAACTGAAGTTATTGTACTTGGCCCGAAGAATCTACGAAACAAATTATCTAAAGATATACTAACTATGGATGGCATTAATTTGGCCTCCAGTGAGACTGTAAGGAATCTTGGTGTTATATTTGATCAGGATTTATCCTTTAACGCCCACATAAAATCAATTTCAAGGACCGCCTACTTCCATCTACGTAACATTGCAAAAATCAGGCATATCTTGCCTCAAAACGATGCAGAGAAACTAGTCCATGCATTTGTTACTTCTAGGCTGGATTATTGTAACTCTTTATTATCAGGGAGTACCAAGAAGTCAGTCAAGTCGCTTCAGCTGATTCAAAATGCTGCGGCTCGTGTACTAACCAGAGTTAGGAAAAGGGACCACATTACTCCTGTTCTGGCTGCCTTACACTGGCTCCCTATAGAACCCAGGATAGAATTTAAAATTCTTCTTCTCGCCTACAAAGCCCTTAATGGGCAGGCGCCATCTTACCTTAAAGAACTCATTATACCCTACTGTCCTACTAGGGCATTGCGTTCCAAGAATGCAGGGTTGTTGGTTGTTCCTAGAGTCTCTAAAAGTACAATGGGAGCCAGAGCCTTTTCCTATCAAGCTCCACATTTGTGGAATCAGCTTCCAGTTTGTGTTCGGGCGGCAGACACCCTATCCGTTTTTAAGAGTGCGCTTAAGACCTTCCTTTTTGATAAAGCTTATAGTTAGGGCTGATTAGATTCAGCCCCTAGTTTTGCTGATATAGGCTTAGTTTGTCGGGGGACATCTTACTTCTTCCTTCTCTCTGTCTATACCTGTGTACTCTCATGTTCCGATTAACCCAGCTTCCCCAAATGTCTTTCCTTTTGGTGTCTATATACGCCGGGATCCGGAGTCATGGATGATCCTGCGGTCCTGTGTCCTGGATCGCGAGCGCTGGATCTTGAGTCGTGGCTGTGGTCCTGGATCATCGGTCCTGGATGGATATCCTCGTGGATTCATCTTCCTATTATACACACATGCATTTCCAAACATTTGGACTACCTATGTTGCAAATGTATTATCTTTTCAATTTACACACGGCATCTATTGCACGTCTGTCCGTCCTGGGAGAGGGATCCCTCCTCTGCTGCTCTCCCTGAGGTTTCTCCCATTTTTCCCTTTACACTGTGGGTTTTCTTCGGAAGTCTTTCCTTGTACGATGTGAGGGTCTAAGGACAGAGGGTGTCGTATTGTCATACTGATATCTGTACACACTGTGAAGACCACTGAGACAAATGTAACATTTGTGATATTGGGCTATATAAATAAACATTGATTGATTGATTGATTGATACAGGGTTCTTACACCTTTTTCAAAGTCAAATTCAAGCACTTTTCAAGGTGCATTTTCCAGCAGCTTACAGCTGTTGTAAATTACAAAATATATACACATACTCAAATGATTATTTCCCTACCTCACATTAAATCAGATGTTCTTTATGCTATAAACAACCAAATGTGTGTTTCGTGATAGCATTCTACACGAGGATGAAAAATGAAAGAAAAGAAAACTAAGTTTAATATTTCAAAATTAGTGACCTGTACGTAGACTAGGCCTCCCATATAACCTGTCTGAGCCGATATAAAACAATCAGCCAGATAACTTTTCAATACATTATTGATTAATTGTTGAGGTACTTTTAGGTTGGTAGTGAACGCAAGTCAGAGGTAAATGGTGTAGTTTTCCTCCACTGCATGGATTAATAACTTTAGTTACTTCACAGATGTGAAATCTAATCAAGTGTTAAATCAGACTTTAGTTCCACCTGGAGTAAATTCACAAGCTACCCTGCAGTCTACAAAGTACTTCAGACTAGCTGCACCTTCACCAGCTACCCTGCAGTCTACAAAGTACTTCAGACTAGCTGCACCTCCACCAGCTACCCTGCAGTCTACAAAGTACTTCAGACTAGCTGCACCTCCACCAGCTACCCTGCAGTCTACAAAGTACTTCAGACTAGCTGCACCTCCACCAGCTACCCTGCAGTCTACAAAGTACTTCAGACTAGCTGCACCTCCACCAGCTACCCTGCAGTCTACAAAGTACTTCAGACTAGCTGCACCTCCACCAGCTACCCTGCAGTCTACAAAGTACTTCAGACTAGCTGCACCTCCACCAGCTACCCTGCAGTCTACAAAGTACTTTAGACTAGCTGCACCTTCACCAGCTACCCTGCAGTCTACAAAGTACTTCAGACTAGCTGCACCTTCACCAGCTACCCTGCAGTCTACAAAGTACTTCAGACTAGCTGCACCTTCACCAGCTTTGAGAACACTTTCATGATCAATCATTATAAAACATATCATATATATTATTCTGAAATGGACCAATCTGCACAACGACTACTTTCACTGTCTTTACTATATTTAGATGAGAATACTTTCTACTTTCACTTGAGGGACATTTTGAATGACTTTTACTGTAACAGAGTATTCCTACACTCTGGTACTTCTACTTTTACTCAAGTATACGATCTGAGTACTTCTACTTTCACTCAAGTACAAGGTCTGAGTACTTCTACTTTTACTCAAGTACAAGATCTGAGTACTTCTACTTTTATATCTGAGTACTTATTCCACCTCTGGTAGTGTATTAGTCTGAATTGTACACACAAAATCACGCAGAGTTTCATAAAAATAGACTCACAATGGTAACCAGTGGAAAATAATATTTACAATGTGTAAATGATATTAAATGATTTTAGGTAATGCTGACTACTCAAGACATTTAACATTAGACATTAAACTTGTTTCGGCAAATTCAGATGATGAATACAACTTTGAAGCTTCGCCATAATTACAAGCAGAGAACGGACTAATGTAACGTCACAGCAGGCATAGCAACAGCCGGAGTTTCTTGTGAGTGTTTCCCCGGTACACAAACGCAAAAATACACACACGCGCACACGCGATTGACCCTCGTCTTAGCCATGGCTTGTATTTGTCTTCTGCTTGCCAACGCGCTTTGAAACGGCAACCTCCTGGCACACAGTCATCCATCTCTCATCAGAATGCCCAGGTCACAGTGACACAACACACTTGAAGGCCGCAGCGGAGCTGTTTTATGTCGAAGCGAAGCAATTATTTTCTTTTAATCTAAAAAGCGAACTATTCAGTCAGACAGCAATGTATTGTAAAAGTAAAGCATTTACATTTTCAAGCACTTTATCTCAATTTCAAGCACCTTTCCCAAAATTCAAACACTTTCCTAACCTTGAAAACACCACGTCAAATTTCAAGCATTTTCAAGCACCCGTACGAACCCTGCCACTCGTAAATCGATTGCAGATGGCGTCGTGCTCGCGGACGGATCCAAAAATAATAATGAATGGGTCGGGAAATATCCTTTGGTGGCCGTTAAACCTGGGCGGCCCAAGTGAAGTCTGTGAGGGAAACCCTGGACTTGAATGTTTGAATTGAGCCGTCCCTCACAGATACTATCTCTTCACGTATTAGTGATGGGAATCCCGGCTCTTTTTAGTGAGTCGGATCATTTGGCTCGGCTCACTAAGAACAGCCGGCTCTTTCGGCTCCCAAGCGGCTCTTCATGTTACCACAGTTTACCAGAGCCTCAGTTTCGCCGCTGCGAGGCTCCGGCGCTCGCAGTTCACGCGCGTGCTCCACGACCACAGGAACACGCTTTGCTGGCGGTGAAAAGAATCCCACCAGACTCCTTCGCCCCTCCAGCAGAGGGATGTCCGTCTCCTTTTTCCTCATTTCAAGCGATAAAAACTCTTCTGGACGCCCTCGGCTCGAGTCCAGGGCGCTCCGAGCTGAATAAGGGCGTCAAATGACGGCAAGACGCCCGCCTGGCGGAAACGCTGGAATTAGGAATATATTGTGATGAAGTGCACACTGACCTGAGCTCCAGGAGTCTCCTCGTTCTCCTCCATGCTGCTCTCAGTGCTCCTTCTCCGGCTGGGTCTCTGAAATAATCAACACAACTACAGCTGACACAAAACAAGACAACTCACAACACAACAAAACTAATCCACAGCTACTTCGTAGGTTCATAGCAGAGGTGAGAAGTAACCAAGTACATTTACTCAAGTACTGTACTTAAGTGCTCTTTAGAGGTACTTTTACTTTACTTGAATATTTCCATGTAATGCTACTTTGTCTGCGACAATAGGAGACAGTAATAAAGCTGCTTCTCTGAAGAGGAGAAACTCACAGCTGCAGGACTCTGTAAGTCAGGAGGAGACTAGAAACAACAAGTCAATAAACGGAGGCTTCATCCTGTAACATAAAGGAGTTACCTCACAGAAACCAGTATGCTAACGGCAATAAAGAAGAGTTACCGTGCTGACACAATATGCTGAAGGCACAAGGGGAGCGTTTACTCAAACTAAACGGTATGCACATAACTTATGAATATACTGTGGGATAGATAATGTTAGAGAAAGTAATTATTAAGGTATCACACACACACACACACACACACACACAACAGGGTTTCCGTTAGCCGGTAATTACCGGTTTTTAGCTGGTAACATTTATTAAAAAACGGTAAATTCAAAACCTGCCGGTCAAAATGTCTGGTAATAATTAGGGAGGCTCCGATCGATCGGCCGCCGGTCATTATCGGCCGATATTCACTCTTAATAGTTTGATCGGTGCTCTCTATAAAGGCCGATCAGGAGAGCTGTTTCTGATCGATATGGACATAAACGCGAGTGAAGTGTAACCGGACGAGAGAGAGAGATCAGATCAGCTGCTGAGTCTGACCGAGACATGCAGCTCTGCATGATCACCTGAAGCCCCGCCCTCTGTTTAGCGAGCTGCAGGGGCTGCAGGAGAAACTGACGGGCTGTCAGGAGAGAGAGAGAGGGAGAGAGAGAGGGAGAGAGAGAGAGAGAGAGAGAGAGAGGGAGAGAGGAAAAGAGAGGCTCCGTTTCTCCCGTGTTATTATTCAAATGTAATGTAAACTTCTGAATAATGTACGTTATCTACTACAAGTAGTTTGTTTGAATGTAATAATTATGTTGTTTGTTGTTTGTGGAATCATTTATTGAAAAAAATCTGAATCTGTTAGGATTATAAACTGAAGCAATATAAAAATGAGCCCCGTGAACTGAGTTTTAAACTGAAGCATATCTGCTCATAGTCCGGTAATTACCTGCTAACGGAAACTCTGCTACACAACTCTTATTATTATTGAAATATGACCGGGAAGTTTCACATTTGTCCGGTAAAATAAATTCTGCCCGGACATTTGACCGGTGAGAAAAAAATCCTAGCGGAAACACACAGTGTTTTATCACACCATGTGCAGTGCCTTGTCTCATCTATGCTGCTGTGAGGTAAACATGCTCCAAATTGATCCATTTAGTCAATGTGATGTTAAGCAGAGGAGAACATGATAGAAAGGTCAGATAGTTATTAACATTACATGCACATGACTTTAACCATTACGATAACAAGTTGGTTTTCTGTGTAAATTATTATTAATACAATACAAATATTTAGATATAATTCATCATAATCTGTGTAGCAACTCACATTCTAACTTACAGCTCACAGTTTGTTCACTTTTATTTCATTAAAATGACTTTATTCACATAGAAAGTGACATTAACGGTTGTTTGAACCACGGTTATAACGCTATCTGTGTCATTAACTATCACTAAGTTAACACAGAAAGCAAACATTAGCCAGTGAGACTGTTTAATGTACTCCATGTACACAGTATTTTCTGTATATTGTGTATTCTTTAGATACTCTAGTGATATGTGTCCCGTGTGTAAACTTGCTGCTAATGCTTCATTTTCATTATATCTTATTGTATCTTTTAAATATGCCTAACTTGTGTAATGCCTGAAAACACTTCTGCTCTGACACAATCATTTCTCAGTTTAAGGTAAATAATTATTTAAATAAAGTATATCTATTTATCTAATGAGCTGAACCGTCGCTTAGCTTAGCGCTAGCTGCTAACTGAAGAACCCCATTCATTTCAATGGGAAAAGTGCTGCGTCACATTGAATGGTGATGCTAACAAGCATATATTTAAAACTATATCTATGGTAAAGAGCACCAACACAACAACTCAAACTGTCTTAAAGACAACTGGTGTAATAAATAACTACAAATAAAGTCAGCTTAGCATTACACATCAACTGTTACTCACCCAGAGCCGAACTGGAAGAATAACTGTAGCTGTTAGACTTTAAGACGTTTCATGTTAAACGTTAGCTTTTAGACTTTAGCTGTTAGTCGATAGCTTTTAGTAGTGATGGCTCGTGATGCCAGTTTGACACTGAAGCTTTGAACGGAGCTTCAACCCTGGACTTCCTATTCCATAAAAGCAGTGCTTCGAAGCTTGCTTCAAATCACGTGACATGTGACGTCCGTCGCAGCAACTGCTTCAAATCACGTGACATGTGACGTCAGAACCAGCAACTGCTTCATTGCCTTGAATGAATCACAGTTGGTTCGCCGTCCAATCAGGTGATTCAATGCACTGCCTCGTCTCGATTCTGACTGGTTGAAACTGTTTGAATTTGAGTGTCACTTAGTAAGTGACACTTTATAAACGCTCAAAAAAACAATATGGTCGAGCTGCGACCGCGGACAGGACACGACGGTACAAGACGGTACATGACACGCCCACCTGACACGACACTACGGTGGCTGAGAGGCATGTCAGACGAAAAGCGAATTGACGACACTACACAACACGCCCCCTACTACGCCGCCTACGGTGGCTGAGAGACCGTACATGGCCCTATATATACAGTCTATGTACATGGCATGTTATTGTAGCATTTTAAGCAACTATTAGGCAAATAAATTAATAACCTATCCGTTTGAGAACCCCTTGGAACCCCTTATCCCATTTTGATGGTTGACATCTCATTTGAACAGTGAAAGCCAGAATGACAGCAGGGGTGAATTTCATTTTATAATTTTGCAACAAGTCAAAGATACGTTTACTGTATATTATACAAATGCTTGTCATGTAGGCATACTGGAGGTACCGTTCCAATGATGTATTAATAATAAGATATATATATAGCGCCTTTCATGAGACCCTAAAAAGAAGAACAAAACAAATAGATTTGGGGCCAAAGGCCTTGGCAGACAGATGGGACTTGAGGGCCCTTTTGAAGGCGTCAAGCGTGGGGATGTTGCAGATCTCCGCAGGGAGAGCGTTCCAGAGAGTGGGGGCTGCCACACTGAAGGCTCTGTCCCCGAAGGACCGCAGGTTGGTGCGGGGGGCCAGAGTCTGAAGACCGCAGGTTCCGGGGTAGGGCATGTGGGAGTTGTATTGATTTGATACAAGCAAGCCAGTGTTTCATTGTGAACTTTCAACTACAGGATATGGTCCGGCAAGTTCAGCATTCACTGTGATGTATATAAAATAAGACACTGATACCGTTTTCCTCAATGAACATTTATTGAACAGAACATCATGTGGAAAATCAGAGCTGGTCAACTTCAACAAATATTGACCTGCAGGAGTTTAAAGCCTATTTAAAAACTCCTCGGAATCTTTCACAAGTCCTTCAGCCTTTGGTGCGCTTCCTCACTCGTGTTCTTGGCGAGGTCATGAGAACAAAGTTCCATCTCACTGATAAGACAAGATGGTATAAAGAAGTATCTGATTAATATGTATGTATATGTCATATTATAAAATCACATGCATCAGGGGTTGCACACTTTAATGTGTCCATTCACTAACCGACTCTTGAGGAAGGAAGCTGTAAGGCCTCCTGTAGGAGTGGTCCTCGTCAGTGTCCAGGGGCATCTGTAGACAGTCAACCATTATTTTGACATGCACGGTTTAACTCCTCTAAAAATGATCCAGGCTCGATTCAGAATGACACAGTACCACACAAAACACATGTTGCATGTACCATAAGTTCTATGTAGTATGTGTTTTAGGAGTAGTAACCTGAAACAGGCACACAGGGTCATAGATACGTTGAGCGATACACTGACCATGGTGCTGCTTGCATGCGTCCTTTTACGACTGATCCAGAATGTAGGTGGGACATTGTCGCTAAGGGTCGCCCTGCCTTCCTCACTATTGAGCAAACTTCTTTCCATACCTGCAATTAAGACACATTTTCTTCACCAGAAGGTTGCATTTTAGAGCCAGGTGTTCCCCCCAAATCTTCTTGATAATACAATTACAAATTCAAATGTTTTTGTAGCACGGCAGCATACTGTTCCAGTCCAACGTTTTCCACCAGGATAACACACCACCACCTTCTCAGGAGAGACATGTCATGCTAAAGAAAGAGCATCCATTTTCATTAAGTTTGTTATAGCATTTTAATGTGACTTATTTCCTTAATACTTACAATGCTGAAGTCACAGCTGGCCTCCATGGCCTCCTACAGTATGCCTGGTATTTACCAGGCATACTGTAATGAGAATTTTATTAGCACAGGCAAGAAATAATGTACACGTGACGGCTTATAACTCAGTGAGAAAGTAGTCACACACCTCCAATAAAATGTGGAGGTGATAACGCCACAAGAAAGATGCACGAGAGGCCTACCTATACGTGAACATTCCTTAAATCCTTTTATTATTGCACACCTGTTGATTTGCACGTGCATAATGCGAGAGAGAACATTGGGATTCAAACAGAACGTTTGTCAGGTCTAAGTGGTGGTGAATCTCTATTGCATGTATTTACAAATGAAAGGTGTTAAGGAGCAATCAATTGTGCCATATCACGGCCTTATCCTTACTCACCATTATCATGAAGACACCACAGTCATTCCCATTCTCATTCCCATATATATATATATATATGGAGCAAAATAAACACAATTACACTGCGCTAAACAGCCACATCGACAAACAAACGAGAACCTAAATAGCATGTAATTATATCTAAAACCACAATACGTTAATTACCTGTACTCGGTGCGCCATATTGTTTGTTGTCTGTTGTCTGTAAACCTCCATGTCTCCTTAAAATATCCTTGCGTCACTCAGGGTCTCACGTGTTGCGCGTGCTCTCTTCTGACCATATTTGGAATTACAAATTTCGCGGCCGCAGCTCGACCCTTCTCAGCCACCGTAGTGTCGTGTCAGGTGGGCGTGTCGTGTATCATCGTGTACAGTCGTGTACTTTCCGCTGCCGCAGCTGGACCCTTCTCCAAAAAAATGCACAATTTGGCAATCTGTGGGATTGTCGTCGTAGTTTGCCTTGTTGCTGTTGATCTGTTAGTATTGCGTTTGGATCATGGAGCCAGCCAGGAAGAGAGGTCGTTCTGAGATGTGGGATCACTTCAATCTGATTGCACATGATAAGGTAGGTCAACAGTAGTATAGCTATGGTTTATCTCACATCTATATCAAGTAGCATTAAAGTACACTTATGTATATGATCAATGTAGCCATTAGGCTATAGCTTTATAGACTGAACTTGCATTTATATTTACAAATGCCTTTCTCTACAGGTCCAGTGCTTGGTGTGTTCAACTGAACTGAAGTATCATGAATACTTCCTCCATGATTAAGCACTTCACTGCCAAACATGGAGCTGCTGTGAACCAGGGGAACAATCATGGTATGTATTATATTATTATTAACTAGTAACACTAACACCATATGCTATAACTGTATTCCATGACTCACAAGTCTGCTTGAAGACGAAGGCCAAGGCTGTCACGCAGAGGGTAGAGGCTGTGAGCCTGACTGCTGATGTGTGGACCTCCATTAATATGGACGCATATCTAGCCGTGTCCTGCCATTATGCGGATGACTCTGCGAAGCTGGCCACAGTGCTTTTGGGAGTGCTGCCTTTCCCTGAAGCTCATACAGCGGTTAACATCACTGCTGCAATGAGGTCTCTCATGGAGGGATGGGGCACTGAAGGCAAAGCGACCTCAATTGTGACGGATGCAGGAGCAAATATGGTTGCCTCTGTCAGAAGTTTAAATCTAAGACATGTACTTTGCTTTGCTCATTCACTTAATTTAGTGGTGAAGAAATCTCTGGATGCAACTCCTGGCCTACAAGACCTACGCTCAAGGGCTAGAAAAGTAGTCCCGTTCTTTAAAACCGGCAAAAGAGAAGCTCAGAGAAGTTCAGGAGCAGATGAATCGCCCTGTGCTGAAGCTCATTCAGGAAGTGGACACCCGCTGGAACAGCACCACCTAACGCCTTTTCAAAGAGAGGCCGTCAGTGGGGGCAGCTCTTGCGACGCTGAAAACAGATGTGAGACCTCTGTCCTCTGAAGACTATGAAACGGCAGATGCATGCCTGCAATTGCTCTCCCCCTTTTTCCAGGCAACAGTGGAACTCTCCGAGGAGAAGAGAGTCTCAGGGTCCGAGATCATCCCAATGACGAAAATGTTAATGCTATACTTGTACGACTCAACTGGAAAAACAAGCCACGACGCAGCACAACTACTGGGACAGAACATGGTGTCAAATATGCAAAACAAGTTTGACACCACCGAGAGCCAAACTGCATTGACCCTGTCAACACTGCTGGATCCTAGATTCACAACTATTGGATTCTACAATGAAGTCCAGGCAGCGGCATCAGTTAAACGACTGACAGCGTTTTGCACACAACTGAGGAAAAACGCACAACCTGACACACCTACAGACGAACAGCCCTCCACATCAGCTCAACCGGCACCAGCACATGTTGACAATCCATCATCCACAGGTAATGTTATACATAGTTAATTGATAAAATGCAGGACAAAATAAGTATCCATCCATCCATCTTCTCCCGCTTATCCGTGGTCGGGTCGCGGGGGTAGCAGTTCCAGCAGAGAGCCCCAAACTTTCTTTTCCCTGGCGACATCAACCAGCTCTGACTGGGGGGTCCCAAGGCGCTCCCAGGCCAGCGAAGAGATATAATCCCTCCACCTGACACACACAAAATAAGTATAAGTATAAAAAAATACACATTGAAACCTTTCAGTACTGGTGATTACATTCATGTTTGTCTTTCAGGTCTTAACCTTTGGGAAACTCTGGACAGAGATGCTTCTGAAGCGAGGACAGCAAGGAATGCCACAGCAGATGCTGCAGTGGAGGTCAGGCCCGGACTGGCCATCGGGAGCACCGGGAGGTTTCCCGATGGCCTGGCCTGCTAAGTGGCCTGCTGGCCTGAGTATGTTTTTTGTATGTATTGTGAACGCAACGCTGCGCAAATGTGGGTCTGACTCTGCCTCACAGAGGGTGACTGGCTGTCTACATGATGTGGCCTGCCCACATGGCCACTTTCATACAGATCACACACTAATGCGCTCGATTGGTCTCTGTGTGTCATTCAAGCTCGGGAGGGGGTGTGTGTGTGTGTGTGTGTGTGGCGCGAGCGAGAGAAAGCGCGCGCACCGGTTACGTGTATTGTTGTTGTTAGCATCTGGTGCTAGCTAGCTGCGCTAACGGATATATAATGAGCTGTCAACAAGGTGGAGGAGCGTCCTCTGCTGTCAGACTGAGAGACTGATAACCTCAGCTCAGGTGAGGTAAAGGACTCTGAGTGTTTAGATAGTTCACTTAGTCTAAGTTCTCTCTGTGGGTCTCAAACGGTTTGGTCACCATTTATGTAAACACATATTTACATTTGACGGGGGAGTGATTCGTAAAATATGCATGAATAATAACAAAAAAATGTTAACGAGGTGAAAAAAGTGTTGTGGATATTTTAGACTCGTCAATACTGCACAGATGTACAAAGAGAGTAATCAATAATAGACTGGTGAAAGCAAACAGCGTTGTCTTGTTGGTTTTTTAGTGTGCAATTATAGTTTTTAATTTTGTATTCATTTAAAATAAATCAAACTCCCAAAAAACGTACACAGCTTCCGTGTGCTTTTCGGTGCTTTTATTAACATTTGCATTTACATTGTAAGCGGCCGCGGAGGGAGAGCTTTAGAGAGCTCTCATGAAAGGCTGAGAGGCTCTGATACCCTCAGCTCAGGGAGGTATCTGAGGTGTTTTTCACCTCAGAGAATAGGTGAAAACAGGTACAAAAAAGTTGTTATTAATAAACAAGAAGACAGTTTGAAAGGGGAGTGATTTGTAAAATATACATAAAGAAAAAGAAAGTTCTGTTTCATCTGGTGTTGAGAGATGTATCCATATCTCCTAATGTTGCTCTCAAAGTGCACCAGATTGATGCTTGTACCATCAATATTAAAACAAAAAGTCTTCCCGGGGGTGCATGCCCCCGGACCCCCCTAGAGGAGCCCCCTCCCACTTAAATCATGTTCAAATGGATAGGAAACTAAATACAGTTGCACACATCTTGTGTCAATATCTTTCTGTGTTGGTGGTCACGCCACAACCGTGCACGCGCAAATCATAGTGAGTGTCTGCATTTGGGGGCGCCAGCTAAAATCTTGCCTAGGGCGGCAAATTGGTCAGGGCCGGCCCTGTGTGTGTTTTATAGAGCAGTGCTTCTCAAAGTGTGGTCGCGACCCTGTGTCGAGCGCCCCCTAGTGGTCCGTGAGTATATTGGTACAATTTCACATTTGAAATCAATAAATACATTTAAGTTTTCCGCACTCTCGCGGGAATATCTCCGCAATGCATGCGTCTCACATCAAGTGACATCTGTGCTATATCAAGCGATTGCATGATATAGCCCAGGGCAACACCTTCATCACACATGTCGCCACTTGTTTGTATCATTTTCAGGCGATTTGTAAAAAACGATGTGTTTTTGGATATTTGTGGAGTTAGGTGGTCCTCGAGTGTTTTTTTATTGGTTAGGTGGTCCTTGGTATGAAAAAGTTTGAGAAACATTGTTATAGAGGACTGTTGCTGTGCAGAAAGGAAAAGAGATAAGACATTCTCCTGACTGTTATCTTACAATGCTCTCATAGGCAGAGCCGCATTTTCCAGGTACGACCTTGGCAGGAAGCTACCGTGTGGTACAACAGGTCGAGTTGACCAAACAGTTTCTAAGCATAATGTCATCATTTGGTTTTACCATATAAAGTAATATAAGAAATTGCCACTGCAAAAGGTAAGATAAACTTTAAAAACTTGTTGAGAGCTAAAACTAGTCTTTGCTTCTGCCTCAAAGAGGAGCAGGGGGAGAGGAGGGAGACAGGAGAGGCTGGTTCAGGAGCCCAGACACACTCACAACTATAAATGAACCAAAAACAAATAAATAAACAAGTTTCAATGTTTTTTCATATTGCATATGGGATGTTATTGGTTATGGCCATGTTCTTATGATGTTATGATTATTTAAATGTATACAGTTCTGTTTCATATGGGTGTGGTCTCTTTATTTCCCCCTCAAAATGCACCAGATTGATGCATTTAAGTCCAACATTTAAAAAACTAATATTACCGGGGGAGCATGCCCCCCGACCCCCCCTAGAAGATTTGAAGTCCACCCCCACTTAAAATATGTTCACATGGATAGGCTCCTAAATAGCTTGGCACATTTTTTTTTAAATAAACCCATGTCCATTTGTTTATTCTGGGGTAGTAGATTTAAAGTTTAGGGCTATCACTACGGGCAGCAACGCTGTAAATATTGACAAATAAGTCCAGGAAAATGGCACAAAAGAAAACTGGTAGTGGCCTGGCTGGGTGTATAATTCCCGGCCTGACTTATTGTCCCAGTCCGGCCCTGGTGGAGGTGCAGCGGTACATGACTGATCCACCGCTGGAAAGATCGAAAGACCCACTGGCATACTGGGTGGACCATCAAAATGTGTATCCCAATCTGTTCAAACTGGCGAAACAATTTGTATGCATACCAGCATCATCGGTTCCATCTGAGCGAGTGTTTTCAACATGCGGGGAAATTGTAAGCAAGAAAAGAAATCGGCTCAATCCAAAAACTGTTGAAAAAATAATGTTCCTGAATAAAAATATTTGAGTGTTCCCCATCCCACATGAACACCCCCTGCCACAGTTACACAAGCACCATAATCTATGCCATATTGTCTCAGAACCCTCAATAACACAATACACGCATTCATCCATCTTTATTTGTAAATGATATTCATGATACATACAGTTTATTTATATATTTATAATATACATATTTATATATATATTTATATTTATAGTTCTATATATATACATATTTATTTATAGTTCTATATATATGCACATTTATTTATAGTTCTATATATATATATATATATATATACATATTTATATTTATTTATACCTATTTCCGGCACAATTATCCAAGTGGTTCGACTCATGGATGTATAATAAGAACTGGATACAGCGTGGGAGGCGGGGCCTCATTCATTCCTATGAGAGTTGCTCATGATGATAAAATCATATAAAGATATGTCTTTATATGTCTATGCTATTAACTGCTTTCATCGCTACGCGATGTTTACAGTGAGAACAGCTGTGAGGTCCGTGCAGAAAGCAGAGCAGTGTGTATAATATATATCACTCAGTATGACAGGCCTACATTACTCTCTGTATTTGCTGTAGTTTCGTAGATATCTACAAACAAAGTGTCCATATTTTTCTAGAACCATTTAGTGCTTCACAATAAAATACACAACGGCTGTAGCCTGTTTTAGGAGCTGTGTGTGTGTGTGTGTGTGTGTGTGTGTGTGTGTGTGTGTATGTATGTGTGTGCAGGGCCGGCCCTGACCAATTTGCCGCCCCCCAAAATGCAGACACTCACTATGATTTCGCGCGTGCACGGTTGTGGCATGACCACAACAACAAAGATATTGACACAAGATGTGTGCAACTGTATTTAGTTTTCTATCCATTTGAACATGATTTAAGTGGGGGCTCCTCTAGGGGGGTCCGGGGGCATGCTCCCTCGGGAAAGACTTTTTTTAATGTTGAAGTTGAAAGCATCAATCTGGCGCACTTTGAGAGCAACATTAGGAGATCTATGGAAACATCTCTCAACACGATATGAAACAGAACTGGAAGCAGATTTTGTTTTTCTTTATGGATACTTTACAAATCACTCCCCTTTCAAACTGGATTCTTGTTTATTAATAACAAAATGTTTGTACTGTCAGTATTTTAAACCTGTTTTTCACCTGTTCTCTTATTTTTGTATAACTATAATGATCATATAGAGGTGTGCCTTTGCCTCACTGAGCTGAGGGTATCAGAGCCTCTCAGTCTGTCAGGAGAGAGCTCTCTAACGCTCTCCCCCCCGCGGCCGCTCACACAGTACATTCCAATGTTAATAAAAGCACACAGAAGCTGTGTACGTTTGTTGGGAGTTTGATTTATTTTAAATGAACACAAATACAAAATTAAAAACTATAATTGCACACTAAAACCATTATTTCAAAAAAAGAATAATTTCACATAAACCTTTGGTTTTTACTGACTGGGGCAGTTCAACTTGATTTGGGGGGGGTGTGTGCCATCGTTTATGGGCGCTGTACGCAATATAGGCGTAGTTCTGTTAGTATAAGATAATAAGATGTAGGTTGTTGATCCAAAATCGGGAAATTGTGTTGTTATGAAATAAAAAAATATATATATTTTTTTTATTTATAACAATTTTCGGCGCCCCCTATGGGTTGATGCGCCCTTAGCATTCGCCTATACTGCCTATGCCGAGGGCCGGCCCTGTGTGTGTGTGTGTGTGTGTGGTGTGTGTGTGTGTGTGTGTACGTGTGTGTGTTACGTGTGTGTGTTACGTGTGTGTTACAGTGTGTGCATAGATGCAGCGGACAGACAGGTCTCAGTTGGTTAGGTGTCCTCTGCTTACTATTAATACTTGTAAATACAACTTTTGGCCCGTAATTCATTTCCCTCATTGTAGCGACCGGGGAGGAGGAGGAGGGGGGAGGAGTCATTCATGTACATTCATACATTAAGTATAATAGGAACGCATCCAACCGGAAAGTGTACACACTGCAGCCAGCCAGAAACTGTTGAGCATGTTTGTACTGCTTTGCAGGAAATATAGAACTCAGAGGAATGTGCTTTTCCAGACACCGAAGAAAGCAGCATCCATGACTTGTTGCTATCAGGGCTGTTAGGGAAAACATCAGGCAATATGTATTGAGAGATTATTACGTTTCTAAGAGGAATTGATACTTTTAAAATAATCTAGAGTTTTGGTTCTTTGTTTTGTTTCTTTTGTTTATTGTTTCCTGCTTAGTCTCTTGTCCACACTCCAGTCCAGTTGGTGGCGGTAATGCACCTACAGGTTGGTTTGCCAACCGCCCATAAACACAGAGAAGAAGAAGAAGAAGAAGAGGTGAGTGGATTAAACACACGCAGAGGTTTCATTACGTGTATTTACACCTGTTAGTTTAGCTTACAGTTAATCACGAATCAGAAGTTATCTTATTTAACACAGCTGTAATATTGGAAGAAAGAAACTCACAACAAATAGTGCGCCAAAAATAGTCTCAAATTATCTTTAAATAAAGGCTAAAGCTATCGGCTAACAGCTAACAGCTACAGTTATTATTCCAGTTCGGCTCTGGGTGAGTAACAGTTGATGTGTAATGCTAAGCTGACTTTATTTTAGTTATTTATTACACCAGTTGTCTTTAAGACAGTTTGAGTTGTTGTGTTGGTGCTCTTTACCATAGATATAGTTTTAAATATATGCTTGTTAGCATCACCATTCAATGTGACGCAGCATTTTCCCATTGAAATGAATGGGGTTCTTCAGTTAGCAGCTAGCGCTAAGCTAAGCGACGGTTCAGCTCATTAGATAAATAGATACACTTTATTTAAATAATTATTTACCTTAAACTGAGAAATGATTGTGTCAGAGCAGAAGTGTTTTCAGGCATTACACAAGTTAAGCATATTTAAAAGATACAATAAGTTATAATGAAAATGAAGCATTAGCAGCAAGTTTACACACGGGACACATATCACTAGAGTATCTACAGAATACACAATATACAGAAAATACTGTATACATGGAGTACATTAAACAGTCTCACTGGCTAATGTTTGCTTTCTGTGTTCACTTAGTGATAGTTAATGACACAGATAGCGTTATAACCGTGGTTCAAACAACCGTTAATGTCACTTTCTATGTGAATAAAGTCATTTTAATGAAATAAAAGTGAACAAACTGTGAGCTGTAAGTTAGAATGTGAGTTGCTACACAGATTATGATGAATTATATCTAAATATTTGTATTGTATTTATAATTTACACAGAAAACCAACTTGTTATCGTAATGGTGAAAGTCATTTGCATGTAATGTTAATAACTATCTGACCTTTCTATCATGTTCTCCTCTGCTTAACATCACATTGACTAAATGGATCAATTTGGAGCATGTTTACGTCACAGCAGCACAGATGAGACAAGGCACTGCACATGATGTGATAAAACACTACATATAAGCGTCTAGAAATAGAACATATCATTGAATGAACTCTTTGAATTCCTCCTCTTCACTCCTGACAGTTTTCCACCTGAAGCAGCTCTGTGGTCTTCATCAGGACCCAGTGTCCCCAGAGAGGACCTGAAGCAGCTCTGTGGTCTTCATCAGGACCCAGTGTCCCCAGAGAGGACCTGAAGCAGCTCTGTGGTCTTCATCAGGACCCAGTGTCCCCAGAGAGGACCTGAAGCAGCTCTGTGGTCTTCATCAGGACCCAGTGTCCCCAGAGAGGACCTGAAGCAGCTCTGTGGTCTTCATCAGGACCCAGTGTTCCCAGAGAGGACCTGAAGCAGCTCTGTGGTCTTCATCAGGACCCAGTGTTCCCCAGAGAGGACCTGAAGCAGCTCTGTGGTCTTCATCAGGACCCAGTGTTCCGCGGGTGTGGGTGGGTGGGTGTGTGTGTGTGTGTTACCGTAATAATTAATTACTCTAACATTATTTATCCCACAGTAGAACCTACGAAGTACAGTACTTGAGTAAATGTACTTGGTTACTTCTCACCTCTGCTATGAACCTACGAAGTAGCTGTGGATTAGTTTTGTTGTGTCTGCCGGTTGTATTGAGTTGTCTTGTTTTGTGTCAGCTGTAGTTGTGTTGATTATTTCAGAGATCCAGCCGGAGAAGGAGCACTGAGAGCAGCATGGAGGAGAACGAGGAGACTCCTGGAGCTCAGGTCAGTGTGCACTTCATCACAATATATTCCTAATTCCAGCGTTTCCGCCAGGCGGGCGTCTTGCCGTCATTTGACGCCCTTATTCAGCTCGGAGCGCGCTGGACTCGAGCCGAGGGCGTCCAGAAGAGTTTTTATCGCTTGAAATGAGGAAAAAGGAGACGGACATCCCTCTGCTGGAGGGGCGAAGGAGTCTGGTGGGCATTCTTTTCACCGCCAGCAAAGCGTGTTCCTGTGGTCGTGGAGCACGCGCGTGAACTGCGAGCACCGGAGCCTCGCAGCGGCGAAACTGAGGCTCTGGTAAACTGTGGTAACACGAAGAGCCGCTTGGGAGCCGAAAGAGCCGGCTCTTCTTAGTGAGCCGAGCCAAATGACCCGACTCGCTCAAAAGAGCCGGGATTCCCATCACTAATACGTGAAGAGATAGTATCTGTAGTGGCTATTTGTCAACAACAATAACACTTCAGAAGGCCACTGAGGCACCAGGTCTAGTGGATCTTACGCAGATCATGAGTTGGTAATGAGTCCATTGTCCAGGCATCAACGTTTTTGTGGTATTTATTAGCTTCACCTTGGCAAGATCAATACCGCAAAAGGTGTTGAAATGTTTGCTGAACTCAGCCCTGATACTGGTAAAAAACCATAGACCTTCCCGGTGCCCACTGACTGCTGCTGTGCCCTGATTGACTTAAATGAACCCAGCTGTGTGCCCAAATTGACCCATCACCTTCAAAATAAAATCATTTTAGCTGGAACACAACTTAACTCAAATAATATGGCTGTAAATGAATTCTACAAAATAACAAATAAATACATTAAATAAATGTGAAAAATACTGAATAGCTTCCACAGTATCTATAAGGGACGGCTCAATTCAAAATTCAAGTCCAGGGTTTCCCTCACAGAGACTTTACTTGGACCGCCCAGGTTTAACGGCCACCAAAGGATATTTCCCGACCCATTCAGTGTATTATTGTTTTAAGTGTCGGACCCCAGGAAGAGTAGCTTTTGTCGAGAGCAAAAGCTAATGGGGATCCTTAATAAACATTATTATTTTTGTATCCGTCCGCGAGCACGAAGCCATCTGCAATCAATTTACTCGTGGACAATGATCCCTCGCTTGCTGAACCTGTTCGATCTGCTATTGCGTGGAGGGTCTGCTAACTAGTGTTAATTTCGTTGACTCAAAACTATGACGAAATATGTTCGCCAACGATCTTTTCTTACACGACGAAAACGAGACGATGACGAGACGGCACCGACGGCAGTAAACAATAACTGTAACGAAATCATTATGCAATTTCGTTGACGAAAAGTGACGAGACGAAAATGTAGTTTGCTAAATAAAAGCTATGACAAAATCTTTCTTTACTTTCGTTGACGAAAAATGAGGAGACGAAATATTATCAAAGATAACGTTACATCTCTGATAGTTAGTTTTTCTCCCAGCAGTTCCATTTCTGGTGCTGCGGCAGGGCAGCAGCTGTGTGTCTGTGCTGCGCGCGGCGGTACATTTGAGTTACACCGGGCAGCGGCACAATATGAACTGTCAGGAAGACTCGGGTCAAACTCTCGTGGTCTGACTCGTGGTCTGACTCGTGGTCTGACTCGTGGTCTGACTCGTGGTCTGACTCGTGGTCTGACTCGTGGTCTGACTCGTGGTCTAACTCACCTTATTTAACAGAAAATAAATGGCATCAACAGGGCTCGGGAGCAGTGGTCGCGTTAACCGAATACCCCTCCGTCAGCGCGAGTGAGTGATAAATTGTGCACTCGACGGATAATAATGGATTATGACGGAAATGTTACGATCCTGTCCGTCAAAATGACTGACAACGAAAAAGTCTAAAGCCACCACTGCTTGGGAGAAAGAAACGATGTGATATTTGGGCCCATTTTCGCTCCAATGAGGCGGAGACAAAAAAGCGAATGCATTGTTTCATCAGAAGGGAAGCGATGTGGCCACAACACAGCTGGTACAAACACCACAAACCTGATACTCTGCAAATCTGCTTTCTTAATCATTCAATCTGTTTTTCATCAAATAAGGACCAGATAATCTTATTTATTTATATACTAAAATGACAAATGATTGGTTTTGGTTTGACTAGTTTGACTGAAATGTTCTATATAATCTGATGACTAAAAAAGACAGTTTTCATTGACAAAAAGTAGACTAAAATAATTAGTTTTCTTTGACTAAAATAAGACTAAAATGCTCAGACTTTTAGTCGACTAAAACTTGACTAAATAAAAACAGGATTAAGGTGACTAAATATGACAAACTAAAAAGGAAATTGAACACAGGACTAAAACTAAATAAAAAAATAGCTGACGAAATGAACACTACTGCTAACAAGCAGCCAACAGAAAGGTTCACGTTGTTGCACCTCACGAATGCCTAACACTGTTATCCCCAAATGAAAGATCACAACCCGTTTGAAATATACAATATGAATGCACAATATGGTTAGATGGAGGTTAGAACGTTGTTGTCTACGATTCTTTAGTTGTCAGATCAAGTCTGAAATGTGACTTGCATCACAGCAGCTCCATGTGTAACGTCAACATGGACACATAAGACAAACACAATACATGAGAAACAAACAACTAACATCTAACATAACAGCAGGACCAGTGAGAGCTGCTCCAAGAGCCTTCAGCCTGCATCTGATCTGTAGCTCTGTGTTCCCTGAGAGGACTGACTGGAGCACAAAGGATGCTTCAGACTGACTTCAGTGAATCTCCATTAGATGGTAGCAGTTCAGATTCTCTGTTGGAGCATGCTTTGGGTCCCAGGTGATGCTGTTGGACAGCCTCTCAGGTTATTATGGTCTGTGAGTCAGAAAGTCTCTGACAGGGTGACCAACAATCTTTGAGCAGATTTCTAACAGGTGGAGCAGTTTTGCCGAAGTAACAACATCCTGATACCGGTTAGTAAAAACCATGAATTAATGCTTTGACAAGTCTGCAGACAGACGGCAGCGAGAAACCTTTTAAAATGCGTGTTTTCTGAATGGAGATCGGCTAAGCTAACGCAGTATATGCTCCGACCGTCCACACTCACAACAACGGCTTACAGACATAAATAAACCAGCGACTGTATTCTCCACGACACAGACAGTCTGTGGTTTGTACTTGTTTCACTTCTGTCTAGTTTCTGAACAGATATGAGGAGCTGTGAGCGCTGAGCAGTGTTGTGCTAGTTACTGAAAACCAGTAACTAGTTACCATTACTAGTTACTTCATTTCAAAAGTAACTCAGTTACTTTACTGATTACTTTCACCAGAAAGTAATGCGTTACTGTGAAAAGTAACGTTTTAGTTACTTTAAAAAAAGGCTCCCATTATATTAATGCCCTTATAGCCTTCATTTCAGTACTGTTATTGCATTGGAGAATAATACAATCTGTTGATCAACTTGACATGCATTATATGCAATCTGGATAGCATCGATATTAGCTGGCTTTACATGTTTGTATATTCTTTCTCCAGGTGAGTTTTCCCATATGCCGTGTGCCGCCCGGACATGCTATCGTGCTAACTAGCTCCCTGAGAGCGGTGACTCCACTGTAGCAACAGCCTGCATGTGTTCTACAACATACCGTGCAATGGCTTTATCGACTTTTCCCTGGCTAGCAGTCCCTCGGTTAAAATCCAGCTGCTGTTGCTGAGGTGCAGGTGGAGGTGGAGGTGCAGGTGGAGGAGCAGGTGGAGGTGCAGGTGCAGGTGGAGGAGCAGGTGCAGGTGGAGGTGCAGGTGCAGGTGGAGGAGCAGGTGGAGGTGGAGGTGGAGGTGGAGGAGGAGGTGGAGGTGCAGGTGGAGGTGCAGGTGGAGGTGCAGGTGGAGGAGCAGGTGGAGGTGCAGGTGGAGGTGCAGGTGGAGGTGCAGGTGGAGGAGCAGGTGGAGGTGCAGGTGGAGGTGCAGGTGGAGGTGCAGGTGGAGGAGCAGGTGGAGGTGCAGGTGGAGGAGCAGGTGGAGGTGCAGGTGGAGGTGCAGGTGCAGGTGGAGGTGCAGGTGGAGGAGCAGGTGGAGGTGCAGGTGGAGGTGCAGGTGCAGGTGGAGGAGCAGGTGCAGGTGGAGGAGCAGGTGCAGATGGAGTGGCGTCGGCTGAGTCTCTGTGGTCTTAGCTCCTAGCTTCGTCCCAGCATGTTGTTTCTGCAGATGCTTTAAGAGATGTGAATGACTGGTTCGGGCAGCAGATACGCTCGTTGACCCGCCAGGACACGACTTACATTTAACTAAAACGTTCTTTTCTTTGTGCTCGACAAAAGTGAAGTAGTAATGGAGTAACGCACCATGTAGTAACGGTAACTGAGTTACTGAATGTAAAAAGTAATGCGTTAGAGTACTAGTTACTGCCAAAAATAACGGCGTTACAGTAACGCGTTACTTGTAACGCGTTAGTCCCAACACTGGCTCTGAGTGCTAACGGCTGATGTTGGTTTTGTGGTTCACATTGAAGATGACGTCACGGCTCCGCTTACACTGCGTTACTATAGTTACTGCCATAGTTTCTAAACTGTATTGGAAACGCAGGATCAAGTGAGCCTGGCCTAGCTATGCCGTACTAAGCCCTGCGAGGCCCTTTAAATGCACGAAGTTACTCAACTGTTGAAAAACAGCTTTTGCAATGATCTTACCTAGAAATGGCAGGTTTGATATGGGCCTGTAATTGTTCATTACTGAAGCATCTAGATTATTCTTTTTTAAGAGCGGTTTAATGACTGCAGTTTTCAGGGCCTGTGGAAAAATACCTGAGTGAAGAGACTTTGTTTACTATATGAAGTAGATCTGAGGCCATGCAAGACAAAATCCTGTTGGAATAATATCAAGGCAGCGGGAGGAGGACTTCAGAAGTTGTATAATGTCCTCGAGGTTTTTATCATTAATCTGATGGAACTGTGTCATGGTGTCTGAATTGATGTTAAGTGGACACGGAGACAACACATTTGCTGTTCCTGATGCAGAGGCACTGACTGCTTGTCTGATTCTCTGAATGTTGTCAGTGAAGAAGGCAAAGTCATTGCAGGCCCGGGTGGATAGAAGCTCAGAGGCTACTGAGGTTAGTTAGTCTGTCGACGGTAGCGAACAAGGCACGTGGGTTGTTTTTGTTTTTGGCCTAGTGTTTTCAGTTAAATATCGCTTTGTGGTTACCTCTTTTTGAACATTTGTGTGAACAGAAATAGAGCTCTCAAAGGAATGATCAGAGAGCGCAACATCAGTCACAACAACCTCAGAGATATTCAGACCCCTTGAGATCAGTAAGTCCAGAGTGTGCCCCTTATTGTGCGTGGGCTCCGTCACATGCTGAGTCAGTCCATAGTTATCTAGACCAGTGTTTCTCAAACTTTTTCATACCAAGGACCACTTAACCAATAAAAAAACACTCGCGGACCACCTAACTCCACAAATATCCAAAATCACATCGTTTTTCTAGAACAGATTACAAATCGCCTGAAAACGGTACTAACAAGTGGCAACATGTGTGATGAAGGTGTTGCGCTGGGGATCTATCATGCAACCGGAAGTGAAACTTAAGCTCGCTCCATTGCGGAGATATTCCCGCGAGAGTGCGGAAAACTTAAATGTGAAATGTTACCAATATACTCACGGACCACTAGGGGGCACTCACGGACCACCAGTGGTCCGCGGACCACACTTTGAGAAGCACTGATCTAGACAGCCCCTCTGTCCTGGGGGTTGTCAGCATGGATGTTAAAATCACCAACACTGACTAGATGGTCAAAGTGAAAACACACTATAGACAGCAGCTCAGTAGTGAGTGAGTGAGTGAGTGAGTGAGAGAGTGAGAGAGAGTGAGAGAGTGAGTGAGTGAGAGAGTGAGAGCTGAATAGCGAACTCGATGAGGGATAATAATAATTGCAGGGGACAAATGAGACGTGCTGAAGGATCTAGATCGGCTTGAAGGCACATGATGCAATGTGCACATTATCCCGCTTATCACACGGCCACATTCTCAACAAAGTAACGACATGACTCCCAATATTAATTGAAATGCTTTTATGGATTTAGAAAATGATTTTATTGATTTAAAAAATAGTTTTTTGCATTTATTTAAATTGACATGCATCCGCTAAGAAAAGGTAGTCCGTTGTTATCGTTTGAGTAACGTAGCAACGGCAGGAACTGCTTCTATAGCGTTTTTGAGGAGCTTTTTGATTACAGATTTGAAAACATCGTTGCTTGCTTTAAAAGTAGCACAATTCATGATGTTAAACCTTGGAGAGTATCTAGATATCCCTGCCCTGATGCCAAAGTAACTGGCAACTGAACATGTGTCGCCGTTTGATGTCTATGTCTGGATCGCTGCGTAAAAAGGAGGGTTTCTGCCCCGTTACTTCTCTTCTTACTTCTATAAGAATAAAACACGGAGGACGGAGATCTATTTTGCTCCCCCTCTTCTGACAGCCCAGCAGCTGATCTCAAAGCATGCTCCCCTCTCCTGCAGGGGGGCGTGGTCAGCTGCCTGCAGCTCACAGAATCAGCCCCCTGCAAAAACAGCGCTGGAAAGAGCAAATAGAGCGAAATGAGGCATGGCTAAAATGCAGGATCTGTTTGGTCTATATAGTCTTCTATATTTTTTTTATATAAACAAAAACTATATTTATATACTTTATATAGGTCGATACAGTAGCCCCTTTTCTTTTAAATAGTTTTTATAGGTGTTGCCATCTGTTTTGTGTAGCGTGGTTCTACAAGCAAGTCAATGCATTCATTGGGTGGTATCAGAGAGTTACACAGGTCTGTAAATGCAATGAAAACAATTGGCCACAGCAAATAATTTATATTAAACATGTAAGTTTTACTTTTGAATACTTTAGTACAAAGGAGGAATAATTTAAGTGATATGTGTACACATATAAATCATTAGTCAAAACAGGGCTACATTTGATTTAATTATAAAAGGTATAATATGTGGTAAACTGAAGAGCCCTTTGGGAGCCAAAAGAGCCGGCTCTTCTTGGTGAGCCAAATGATCCGGCTCACCAAGAAGAGCCGGAATTCCCATCGTGTGGTGTTCAGAGGATGAAGCACTCACGGCATTTCGTGTTATAGTCACGATATATAATCTATTGATTCGACACAGAGCGATTTTGAAAGCAATGTATTTCTACTGGTAGTATGTTTCGTGCCTAAACCAAATGAGACTTGCTCTATCGAAATCAGTCACATTGACCCGAAGACACATTTTCGTTTGTATTACTGGTCTGGGGGAAGCTCGCGAGTGTGTTTGTGCACCGGGGGAACACTCACAAGAAACTCCGGCTGTTGCTATGCCTGCTGTGACGTTACATTAGTCTGTTCTCTGCTTGTAATTATGCAGAAGCTTCAAAGTTGTATTCATCATCTGAATTTGCCGAAACAAGTTTAATATTCTGAAAGCCAAGACTTTGTTTATTTGAAAACAGATGAAAACAAACTGTCTTTTATGTAAAATTGAAGTATTATACAAGTAAAACTACATTTTGCTTTAATCCCATGTATGAACACATGAACACAGTCTTCCTTTGAAGATGTATAAGTTAGGTGTCTTGAGTAGTCAACATTACCTAAAATCATTGGACACATTTGTAAATATTATTTTCCACTTGTTACCATTGTGAGGCTATTTTTATGCAGCTCTGCGTGATTTTGTGGCTACAATTCAGACTAATACACTACCAGAGGTGGAATAAGTACAAGTATATTGTAGATCTTGTAGTGAAATTTCTAAGTACTCAGATCTTGTAGTGAAATTATAAGTACTCAGATCTTGTACCAGAGTGTAGGAATACTCTGTTACAGTAAAAGTCCTGCATTCAAAATGTTCCTCAAGTGAAAGTAGAAAGTATTCTCATCTAAATATAGTGAAAGACAGTAAAATTAGTCATTGTGCAGATTGGTCCATTTCAGAACAATATATATTAGACCCTCCAGAAAAACGCGGGCTAAGATCCTTGATTATGCGATCAAACATGCAGGGTTTTATGTGATTTTATGCGGTGAAATTGCGGGAAGTTGCGAAATATGCGGAAAAAATAAATATTGGGCTGTCTTATTTATTTATTCTCTCTCACACACAACCTGCCACTAACGTTAAACCCCTTTACTATTCAATTAAACACATTCAATGTTTATTTATTGTAAAAGCAATTGGGCTATTTTAATCACACTCTCTCTCTCACCACACACACACACACACTTCTCCGCCTCATTCTGTTTTCATTTACTCGTTCGTTATCTGACCAGCTTCAATCTTGTAGGCTTCTCACCTCGTTTCTTGTAGCCCTCGA
This sequence comes from Champsocephalus esox, assembly GCA_036324585.1. NCBI lineage: Eukaryota > Metazoa > Chordata > Actinopteri > Perciformes > Channichthyidae > Champsocephalus > Champsocephalus esox. Next base: position 3,490,045 of record CM070498.1, read on the forward strand.
AAGGGTTTTGGAGGTTGATGCCTCGGTGGACGCGAGTTGTTTGGCTTTCTTGTCCGCAGCAGCAGAAAGCATTTTCGAATGTTTGAATGAATCAAAGTGGGTCGTCACCATCGATGTAACTTTTTTTTTCTCAACTTTGTGTGAAAAAATGCGGGGATTATGCGGCCTTTTGATAAATATGCGGGTTTTTTAAAATATGCGTCATTTTGCTGAATATGCGGTAATTTCTGCGATCGCAGAATCGCGTTTTTCTGGAGGGTCTAATATATGATGTGTTTTATAATGATTGATCATGAAAGTGTTCTCAAAGCTGGTGAAGGTGCAGCTAGTCTGAAGTACTTTGTAGACTGCAGGGTAGCTGGTGGAGGTGCAGCTAGTTTGAATGGCTTTGTAGACCGCAGGGTAGCTGGTGAATTTACTCCAGGTGGAACTAAAGTCTGATTCAACACTTGATTAGATTTCACATCATTCATCCACATCTGTAAAGTAACTAAAGGTATTAAATACATGTAGTGGAGGAAAACTACACCATTTACCTCTGACTTGCGTTCACTACCAACCTAAAAGTACCTCAACAATTAATCAATAATGTATTGAAAAGTCATTTGGCTGATTGTTTTATATCGGCTCAGCCAGGTTATATGGGAGGCCTAGTCTACGTACAGGTCACTAATTTTGAAATATTAAACTTGGTTTTCTTTTCTTTAATTTTTCATCCTTGTGTAGAATGCTATCACGAAACACATATTTGGTTGTTTATAGCATAAAGAACATCTGATTTAATGTGAGGTAGGGAAATAATCATTTGAGTATGTGTATATAAATATGTAATTTACAACAGCTGTAAGATGCTTGAAAAGCTGGAAAATGCACCTTGAAAATGCTTAAAAAGTGCTTGAATTTGACTTTGAAAAAGGTGTAAGAACCCTGGAGTAAGTCATACATGTGCAAGTCTCAAGTTACTGGGGTGAGAGTCAAGCAAGTCAAGTCCTACGAAATCCTGATGAATAACCACAGTTTCCCTATTTAAATCAGTTAAAAGACAGTGGTTATGAAACTAGTTTTATTTTCAACATTAACAACAATGGAGAGTGGGGCTCTGAAATCATAAAACAGGCAATAGGGGGAATAATTGCGAAGTTCAGTGTGTGTATAGAGTTGCGTGTGGTTAAAACGTAGCAGCCTGCGGTCGCTCGTTAGCTGTTCTAATGAAGGTAAACACAGTGAAGGCACAGCTCTTTGCAGCTGGTGCTGCTCTTCTGAGATTCTGCTGAGTTACACGTTACTGCCTCCTGGTGCTGCAGAGATTTCATGAAGTGAAGGAGGTTTTTCCTTCTATAAAACAGCTGTGGGCAGCAGATACTGAGTCACAGACATGAATACATAGGTCAAGGCAGACTGGTTCACAGACTCTCCTGTTTTGCCGATCTGGTGCTTGAAATAACTCTACACCCCTGGTCGAAATGTCCCTAAAATGAAGTCCGAGTTTGAAATGTATCTCAAATAATGTATGTATTTCCCCACATAAACATAACAGTCTGCAATGAAACGGCTGTTTCCTGTGTGCTCCACTTCCTACTTTCTCCTGCAAACGAGATTCTTTCACTCACTTTTCACTTTTCATTGCCCTCCAGGGGCTTAGTACAATGCTAATATTTTATTTTTAAAAGTAAAGTCCTTTCGAGTCATCTGTCTCAAGTCATGAATACGAAGTCAAGTCGAGTCTTTTATCAATGTTAGTCAAGCAAGTCTCAAGTAAAAAAATATGCGAGTCAAGTCATGTGACTCGAGTCCCCCACCTCTGGCATATACTTTGGTTAGAATATTTCTGTATTACTGTATCAAATATAATACAAATATAATAAACACGAACAGTTGATAAGTAGTATTTTGTAGTGCTGTAAAAATTATCGCGTTAACAGCGGTAATTAATTTATTGAATTAATTGCGTTAAAATATTGAACGCATTTAACGCATGTGCAGAATGGCCCGCCCATACGTGCCACTAGTGGCAGCGCCAGGGTATGGCTGGGGTAGGCTACACCCATACCAAGAAATGGCTTAGTCCCACCATGAAAAATGATGTTAAAGTAAGCAAAATAAAGTCTGCCAACTCGCGCGGAGTAAATTGCACGGACGGCAGTTAGTAAGATTGATTTCAGTAGCCACGGTTTTGAAAACTTTTGTCACGTAGTGATCGTCTTCTCAATAGAACATCTTTGATAACGGCGTGGTGTTGTTGCAGGAAGTCCCGACGGAGAATACTTTTGCTGTAGTACAGGTAACACATAACTGGTACGCAGGTTATGTGCGTAATCTGAAATGTGTACCGTCACTTGTGTCACAAAGCACATTTCCGTACCGATGTACTTGTGAAGCTTTTCCAGAAGGCGGTTAGATCACCGGACGACAGAGTCGGTCTCCATGTGCACAGACAGGCTGCTGTTAACGTCGGTCTGTACAATGGACTTGTGGCGAAACTACGCCCCCCCCCCTGATCACAAAGTTCACACTCTGTGGTCACGAAGTACTGCACTAGCTGCCGCCGCCGACCCCCCCCCTCTCTCTTTCGACTTTCCTGAAGTACTCCCCCGTTGATAGAAATCAACACGTAATGAATTAAGACCGAGAAAAATGTTATAATAAACATAGATACTGTATGTTAAATGGATATATCCGCCTTCTTTCATTTATCTTTCCATTCCCACAACAATATACATAAATAAATGGCATATTTTGGACATAGTTCGAATGGTGATTAATCATGATGAATTAATTTTTAAGCTGTGATTAATCTGATTAACATTTTTAATCGTTTGACAGCCCTAATATTTTGTTAACTCAAGGTTTATATTAAGTGAGTTTTTATTGTGTTAACTTGTGGATTTATGCTTTTTAGATTAACTTTCTCTCTTTCTCTGTTGTCTGTTCTAGAAACCGAAAGGAAGAGAGAGACGACACAGCTGTCAGCAATGTGACAAATCCTTTACAACATCTGGAAATTTAAAGCGCCACCTGCATATTCACACAGGAGAAAAAACGTATAGCTGTGAAGAGTGTGGGAACACTTTCACTCAATCAAGTGCTCTCAAAACACATCAACGTATTCATACTGGAGAAAAACCTTACAGCTGTGAAGAGTGTGGGAAAACGTTCACTACTTCAAGTGATCTCAAAACACATCAACGTATTCATACTGGAGAAAAACCTTACAGCTGTGAAGAGTGTGGGAAAACTTTCACTACATCAGGTTATCTCAAAATACATCAACGTAGTCATACTGGAGAAAAACCTTACAGGTGTGAAGAGTGTTGGACAACTTTCACTACATCAGGTACTCTCACATCACATCGCCGTATTCATACTGGAGAAAAACCGTACTGGTGTGAAGAGTGTGATGCAACTTTCTCTAGATCAGATGCTCTCAAAACACATCAACGTATTCATACTGGAGAAAAACCTTACAGCTGTAAAGAGTGTGAAAAAACTTTCACTACATCAAGTTATCTCAAAACACATCAATTTATTCATACTGGAGAAAAACCTTACAGCTGTGAAGAGTGTGGGAAAACGTTCACTACATCAAGTTATCTCAAAACGCATCAACGTATTCATACTGGAGAAAAACCGTACTGGTGTGAAGTGTGTGGGAAAACGTTCACCAGATCAGGTAATCTCAAAACACATCAACGTATTCATACTGGAGAAAAACCTTACAGGTGTGAAGAGTGTGGGACAACTTTCACTCAATCAAGTGCTCTCAAATCACATCAACGTATTCATACTGGAGAAAAACCTTACAGGTGTGAAGAGTGTGGGACAACTTTCACTACATCAGGTGCTCTCACATCACATCAACATATTCATACTGGAGAAAAACCTTACAGGTGTGAAGAGTGTGGGACAACTTTCACTCAATCAAGTGCTCTCAAATCACATCAACGTATTCACACTGGAGAAAAAACCGTACTGGTGTGAAGAGTGTGGGAAAACTTTCACTACATCAAGTAATCTCAAATCACATCTTCGTGTTCACACACTCTTAAAACCATAGTGGTGTTAAGAGTGTGGGAACACTTTTTCTTAAAGTATTCACCTTGAAGTCCATGAGCGAGTTTCACTGTTCATTAATCTGCCGAGTAGTTTCTCTAATAATCTGTTTGTTGAATAAAATGTTGTGACTTTAAACTTTGTGTAGGAGCCATTTTATGGGTGTTGTTGGTGTGTCAGTTTATTTAAGTTATATGTATGGTGCAATATTATTTATGAACACTGGGTGGTGAGGTTCAGCTGCACCGGGTGTATATGAAGAGGTCATAGGTGACAGGAGAGGGAGGGACACGGAAGGAAGAGAGCATACTGATTTCACCAGCCCGGCAGATGCTCATCACAACAATTAGAACTACAATTAACCCTGGTATGTAAAGCTGAATAAAACCTCTTATAAACTACAACAAAGGACCGGAAACTCATCTGTTTGTGTCTGGATCACTCTTCAGCCCTTCTGTGAAAGTAACAGCAAAAATATATAGGACATAGGAATGGAAATTGCCATTACACTTTGATTGGGATATTGTTGATAGTACCTGTTGAGTTAGCAGTCTGTTCTGGTCTAAAAGAACCAATGATTCGTGTATCTAGTACACATTTACGATGTTTACAGTTTGATCCTATTCTCTTGTTGAAAATGATCAGACTACCAAAAATAAAATGGCCTTAGAAACAGACTCGCAACCCTGCATATCTGTTGTGTTTGGCAGCATATTATAAACATGTAATTACCTTATTTTCAAATGCCACAGGTTGTGTAGTGATGTATTTGAGGTGTACTGTCAAATCAAATAAAATCAAAGTTGATTTATAAAGCACGTTTAAAAGTGATTTTTGGTCGGGCCAAAGTGCTGTACATGTAATAAATACTACAATCACATAAAAACACATTACTACAATCACAATAAAAGACAACAGATATGTAAAAAACAGGGAAAAGTCAGGAGTCGTGCTCCGCTCGGACTAAAAGGCCAGGGAGAAGAATTGTGTTTTTAAGAGTAGATTTAAAAACCCCTAGGGTCTGGGCCGACCTCACATGTGCGGCTTTCACACCAGCGCTTTTCAGTTTCTAGCTCCGAGCGGGAGCTTTTCTGGTTCAGCTCCGGTTTCCCTTTTCAGCTCCCGCTCTGTTCACACCGCCCACTGGCACCCCAGAGCTGCCCCTGCTGCGTCATGAAGTCACTGTTTACGTGCCTGCTTCATAAAATCCAAACCGCGTGGGAATCCCTCACATCGACAACAACAACAACGGCCGATTGTATTGAAGCGCTGTTCGCTTTGGTTATCCTCTGACGAAACCAAATGGAAGGCATCGGAAGACTTTACGAGGGACGACTTTACTTGGAACTTTACAAACACCACATGCGAAATGCAAGACTTCTTTGTGGTCTTCAGCATCTACTTCAACGACGAATCCGTAGGAAAAACAAGGTAAATATACGTCCTAGTTGATGGCGTTAGAGCTAGCTGTTGTTAGCCTCTGCATGCGCTAACCTCAAAATACCCAGCTTTGCAGCATTAATTACTTTGGTATAACATTAAAACGGATTCTCAATGTTATTTCCACAGTTCATGTTGAAATGGCGGAGGTCGCGTGTTATTTGGACACAGCTCAGATCTTCCGATTGATGGAACACCATCGCTTCAGACTTCTCCCCTCAGCAATTCATGCAGAATTTCCGAGTGTCCAGGGAGTCCTTTGAGTACATCTGCAACCAGCTCAGCGGCGTTTTGGGGAGAAGAAACACAAATTACCGTCGGTGTTTACCCAAAAAAAAACGGGTTGCAATTGCCCTCTGGAAGCTGGCCACCGGCGGAGAATACAGGACCATCAGCCATCTTTTCGGGGTAGGCCTAAGCACCGTTTGCCTCTGTGTTCAGGATGTCTGCAGGGCAACCATGGAAGTTCTGCTTCCACTGCATATCAAATTCCCTGATGTGGAGAAGTTGGTGGAAATGGCCACTTTTTTCAACAACCGTTGGAGAGCACCACAGTGTGTTGGTGCAATAGATGGAAGCCACATCCCTATTTTAGCACCAGAAAATTATCCCAAGGACTATTATAACAGAAAAGGATGTCATTATGTTGTTCTACAGGCTGTTGTTGATGGCAGGGGGATGTACTGGGATGTGTGTGTTGGTGACCCAGGTAGTGTACATGATGCTAGAGTGCTAAAACAATCCAATCTTTGGGTGGCTATCAGTGATGGAGTGTTGCTAGGCCAAAACCAAATGGCCATCTCTGGCTGTGATATGGGACATTACCTGATTGGTGACCCAGCCTATCCAATGCAAAGATGGCTAATGAAACCATTTTCGGACACCGGGAGACTGACCCCTGAACAGCACACCTACAATCAGAGGCTGAGCAGTGCACGGGCGGTTGTTGAGATGGCTTTTGGAAGGCTAAAAGGAAGATGGAGGTGCCTCCTAAAAAGGAACGACAGTAATAATAATAATGACAGTGACTTGCTGTGTACTACACAACATATGTGAGGAACATAGCGACAACTTCACTGCATATTGCCATGAAGTTGTGTACAACCAACCCCCTTTACACCCCTTTCCAGAGAACGGTAGACAAGAAGGAGCTGGTGTTAGATCTGCATTGATGGAGTATTTCAACATGGGGGACCACTAATATTACTGTAGTTAAACCTGATCTATTTTGTATCATGCCTCTTACAATAAAATCACTGGATCAGACTTGAATTGTGTTTTATTTTGTATACAAATCACAGAATGTAGATAAACAGGTATGAACACTATTCTTATAAAAATAGTGCATACCCAAAAGGTTTAGACCAGGGGTCTCCAACCTTTCTTCATCCGATAGCTACATTTATTCACATAGCACTCATCAGTTGAATTAAGCTACTTTTGTAAACTTGTGAAATTGCAATACACAAAGCTTATCAAAATAAAATGTGAGTGTGTGCTGTCACCTGAGCTGCTGTGCAGAGACGGCTGTGCTAAACATTCATCAGGGTTTGGTCGCTCTCTCTTTGGATGTGTTATGAACAATTTAGTGCTAACCTCAGCTTTGTCATTACATTTGCGCTGGGTAAGGGCACAGTACATACGAGTTATTTCGAGTTATTATGTCAGTATTATATATCCTAACTTCTTTCTAAAGATAAATAGGAATAAAATAAATGGTGCTCCTGCTTGACAGACACATTTATTTTCGATAACACAAGCCGCGTTCACACTGCGGTACTTTTCCCACAAAGGTTCATGCGAACTTAGTTCATGATCGCGTTCACACCAAAAAGAGCCGGTACTAAAAGTAGTTCATGCGAACCTTTTTACCCGCTCCAAAGTCTCCGCTAGAGAGCAGGGACTTTCGAGCGGGCTCTTTAGTGAGGAAAGAGCTATATCTCTGATTGGCTGGGCGGATTGCAAACCACGCCCCGTAACACTCCCAAAAAGTTGTGTGAAGCCGCCATTTTATTATCCTCGCATTAGCATTATTAGCATTAGCCCAGCGCAGAAACGCAGAGAGACTAACTTATGGCAACACAAAATAAAACATGGGAGCGGTGGAGATCAGGAGGTGCCGGCGGTCTGGCGATTTACTCGGAAGGCTTCTACTGAAGCCTTCCCCAACTCCGGGGACTTCCGGCCGGGGACTCCGGGTGGAAGTATACGCCGTGAAGTGGTTTGCAGCCTGCCAGTAAACCCAAAGCAGAAGAAGAAGAAGTGACGTCAGCGGCTTCATTTGCCTAATCCACCCTCAGGGACTTATTCTGGTGTGAACGCGACCTGTACTTAGTTCATGAGGACTAAAGAGTTCGCATGAACTAAGTTCGCATGAACCTTTGTGGGAAAAGTACCGCAGTGTGAATGCGGCTACAGGTAACAATTTCATTTTGCATAATTTTGTTTAAAGAATGCATGGCAGAATCAGACTTAGCATACGAGTAGTTCATCAGTGTTTAAGTTAAATAACGCTATAGTGTGGCTTATTCAGTTTGAGGTTTTCCATCGTTGTGTACTAACTGGATAAAACGCAGGCATTTTGTTGTTGTTCAGGAAGTTGATCCGGCCCATGCCCACGCCTCGACGTAAGAGAGACGTAAGCGACGTCGCCTCTTAGCTCCAAAGCTGTTAGGCTTGTTTGAGACAAGCAAGACCTGCGCAGACCTGCGCAGTTGCGATCAACGTCTTGCTGGTGCGTTGCATGATGGTTAGTCATTGTGTCCGACTTGCTCTGGAGGCTCGCCCACATGAGACTTTGAAATCTCGCGGGACAAAGACGCCCGCAGCCTTGAGAGCGAGCGAGGCGAGTTGGCGCAGTTGCTCTCCACGAGCTGCGGAAGCGAAATGCTTGATGGGAAACGGCTCGCTCGTATCTCAAGCTGAGCGCTCATTGGTGGTTTTTACCACGTGCTGCTGATGAAACTCTCCCATTGGCTGGCAACAGTTTGTTGTTGTTTTGTGTCAGTTGTACGTCTCCACATCCATTCCCATTTTTCATCATTGTTCCACAAGTTTATCATCATGAAATGAATATCTATATATTTTATACTATACTGCTTACCGTTTTCATACTTTATATATCTTAGCATATTCATACACACTGTTCATACTGCTCACAGGCTGATATCTAGTGTATTAATACACACTGTTCATACTGCTCTCAGGCTGATATCTAGTGTATTCATACACACTGTTCATACTGCTCACAGGCTGATATCTAGTGTATTCATACACACTGTTCATACTGCTCTCAGGCTGATATCTAGTGTATTCATACACACTGTTCATACTGCTCTCAGGCTGATATCTAGTGTATTCATACACACTGTTCATACTGCTCTCAGGCTGATATCTAGTGTATTCATACACACTGTTCATACTGCTCACAGGCTGATATCTAGTGTATTCATACACACTGTTCATACTGCTCTCAGGCTGATATCTAGTGTATTCATACACACTGTTCATACTGCTCTCAGGCTGATATCTAGTGTATTCATACACACTGTTCATACTGCTCACAGGCTGATATCTAGTGTATTCATACACACTGTTCATACTGCTCTCAGGCTGATATCTAGTGTATTCATACACACTGTTCATACTGCTCACAGGCTGATATCTAGTGTATTCATACACACTGTTCATACTGCTCTCAGGCTGATATCTAGTGTATTCATACACACTGTTCATACTGCTCTCAGGCTGATATCTAGTGTATTCATACACACTGTTGATTCATCATTCAATTCATTCTATATGTTATTCTGTAGATTGTGTACATTACTTTCCACTTCTCTGCTTGTTGCACCTGGTTAGAAGCTAAACTGCATTTCGTTGTCTCAGTACCTGTCATCTGTGCAATAACAATAAAGTTTCTCTTTAAGTTAAACCAAATCATTAAAATAAAATCTATTGTAATGTAATGATTTGGTTTAACCTTATTTATTGAATACATCATTTAAAATGGCAAGATGAAATCAAATTACATCCATGTTGTACACATCATAAAGCTTAACGTGGCAGCTAAAGAGTTAACACAGCAGCAGGTCTGTTCAGTTCTTGCTCATTCAGCTTCATGTGTGCGGATCTGAAGGGACTGATCCTTTGTAGCCTGTCCACCTATCAGTTAGCAAACATTAAGAGGGAGGAGCATTTCTAATTATGGAACCCAGTCACAGGTGTGGTTCATCATCATGACTGAATTAACAAACCTATATCAAGCAATAGTGATCACCTTTGTCTACAGTGGGTAAAATGGAATTTCCGCCATTGCAAACCCAGCCAGTCAAGCCGACTCCGAGTCCGAGCTGTCCGACTTAAGACGAGCTTTTTGACACCTCCCCCGGCTGAGATCGGCTACTCTCGTCTACTTTCGAGGCGAGCCGCAATGTGTCTCAAACAAGCCTCTTGCCTCTGGACCGACAATCTTTTGGAGCTGGAAGTGAACCCGATTCCGGAGCTAAGAGCCGGCGCCGCTGCGGTGTGCAGGATGCTTTTTGGATTTATATTACTGCTGCATTAATGTGTGTTGCATTTGACTTCTGTACATGATAATGGCTGTGCTGATTTTTAACTATCTAGCTTACTTAATTTATTGTTGTGTAGTTTAAACTCACCATAGCTGTTCAGACATAACATGTTCCAGCTCATACAACAGGGTTTTTAAATAATTTAGCTTAAGATCAAGGATCATTTTCACAAACACACGTAATCCTTCAGTTTATCACACATTCAAAATCAAGACATTTGAAAATTCATCAACACTACCACATTTAAATATGAAAAGTAACTACAGTTGTCAGACAAATGTAATGGAGAAAATAGTACAATATTTCTCTCTGAAATGTAGTGGACTGGAAGTTTAAAGTTGCATCAAATGTAAATACTCAGGGAAAGTACAAACACGTAATGTATACTTCAGAACACTACTTGAGTAAATGTACTTAGCTACTGTCCATCACTGACCAATTGTACTTTTATGTTGTAGTGACGTTGGAGGAGGAATACAGCAATGCTGTTCAAAGTGCAGTACCAAGGAAAGAAGAAGTACATCAAACAAAATGGAGCCTCATATCCAGAATTTCTCAATGAAGGTAATGTTAATGTTTCTGCCTCATGTAACTCCACGTATCACATACTTATCACACTAAACTTCATTTACCAGTCCATTTAACAAATATTAATCTGCATAATGCTTTAGGTAACGTAGTATAAGTAAAGTAAAAAGTAGTAGCGGTGTCATAGTGTTTCTGTTGGGTGTTCATGTAAATTTCACCTGTATCAGCAGTAAATCATACATGTAGGCATATGATATAATATCATCGCAAACGTGTTTGCTCAAATCCTCAGGAACTGCTCACAGATAGAAAGATAGAAGATAGAATGGTGCTAGAAGTTTATTGATTTGCCACGTTGTTGCATTTCTTTAAGCACAATGTCTGTATCTGTAGCAGTGAAATGAACAATATAGTGCATTCCAGGCTTCATTTTGTATTCATTTAAAATGTAATTTTGTGTTCAAAGCTAAAGCGAAGTTCAGCATACCCACTGAGAAAAACGTATATGTGGTGGATGACACTGGAACGGAGGTTGACGAAGAGGTCTTCAGTGACATCCTGGAGGGGAAATCAGACATCCTGTGGACCATTATTGCTGTTTCTTTGGTGACTGGTAAATGGTTGTATGATTACAGTGTAAATTGCCGATTTACAGTACCAACATGTGACCATTGTAATTCATTTTCACATTAAAACGCACCAAAAAGAGGTTCTCGCCAATGTCCTGATTGAGTTTTGCCGGTTAAGCATTATTTCCCCCCCATTTTTAAATCACACAAACAATTTCTTGCCAACTAGAAGGCTACGTATCCAAAACTGCTTAAAATATGGTGTAAATGTTGTATATTCTTGGCATACAATTTGGGGGTTGTTTGGTCTTACATTTTTATTTTTTATCAAAGCTTGTCAAAACAGTTCTGGAACAAAAGCCTGGAGGGGAGAAGATAATGAGAGAATATGCTATGAGAGGAGAGATGAAGGACCGAACACGCCGTAATCTAGTCAATATTGTTGTTGCTGATATGGTGGAAAAGTAAAGTAAAGTAAAGTAAAATGCTCTATGGTGCATGATTTAGTGAAGAGTATATTCATAGTATTCAATTGCAAACATACAGTAAAGTCAATAGAGAAAACTATTATGCCCTAACTTGGTAAAGCAATATAGCAATAATACACCGTTTGTTTTTTTACATCTGCAGGCGGGCTCCACCTATGGACAAAAGAACACGGTATGCATTGGGGATAGTAACACTGTTCCCCTCTCTAAAAGATCCATACTCCAAAAAAGGCTATGTGAGTATATATTTTAAAGTCATATAAATATTTTCAAACACACAGCAATCAAAGCTTTAGTTGTGTCATATAGACGTTCTTCTGTTGCACGAACATCGCTAGCTGTGCAGGCAGCCAGAGGGCAATTCACAGTTTTGATAGTAGCAGCAAGATTGCGAAGTTTGAGCAATATTTTCATTGTAAATCTTAACAAATGAATAATGTTCAGGTGCATTTTGGAAGTCTTACACTTCTTTTCTGTACTTCTCTTTGTTCATGCTGAAACCCTTTATTTTTTTAATGTTTTCCAACATTGTTGATATTGTCTTTTGGAACACTTCTTTGACGCAGACAGCAATGAGGGCTACATTGCCCGGAAGCTTAAAAACACACAGCGAGAACTCAGCGGTGCCGGTACCAGTGGGGTTAGGAAAAACAGCTCTCGAACCTCAAATGGCAGCGGACCAGAGTTGGAGAGAGAAGTGACTGAAGAGCGGCAGTTGGAGGGAGACCAGTGTCGCGAGGCCATATCTACTGAAACACAGCACAGACATTGAACAGATCTGCATGAAAATGAGAGCAACCTTCAAGCACAGACAACAGTTGATCCACGATCCTGAGCAATGCAGCACAGTACTTACAGTGTTCCCGAGGTTCCTTGACACAAAAGGCCTGGTAAGTTTACATTCATTGTTTACAGTGTATTCTCTGTCAAGAACAGCTGTGCAAAGATGAAAATGGTCAACTCCTCCCCCTACCACCATCACCAAATACATACCTTACATTTGTTTCCTCCCTTTAGGTATTGCAAGACTTTGACTTGTTGTTTGGGGCTGAGACTTCATCAAAACTCCTTGAGAAATGGGGAACCCTCCTAAAGGCCAAAGTGATGGAGCAAGCCAAAAACCTCAGCAAGACTCCCCATCTTGACTACCTCATCCAGTGTGCAGAGGAGAACCCTGATGAGGATGAAGAAGTCCCAGGTAAATGATTGAAAAATGGCCAGGTTAATTGAATACATTTCAATTATCGTTGACTTGTTTAATTTATTAACCATGACAAATTGTTGTTTAGTCAAATAGCCTTTTATATTGAAAATAACTTTTCATATTGATGTATCAAGGACCTCCGTTGGTTGTATTTCATGCTAAAAGCAGGTGCCCTCCTCCTTCTTCTCAGGTTGGGACAGCGACATGGCCTCACTACTATTGCTGGTCTACCTTCTGCCACCGCCACCAAGTCGAAATAAGGGAACTGTGAAGATCAGTGTCCGGGATGCTGTGGACCATGTAGTAAAGTTTCATAAGGTTAGTGTGTCCTGATCTCCATTTTTAACCATCCAATAGGAAATAGAGTAACCCGCACTCCAAAAACAAACATATTGGCCAAATATCATGCCTTCCGCTCCAAACAAAGGAACTATACAGATGGAATATCTCATATCTAATCACATGACTGTTCAACATACATACTGAATAGAGCAAAAGTAAGGGAGGAAATGCCGGAAATTCAGTTGGATGAGGGGGAGGGAGAAAAAGAGCCAGAGCAGAGTATAAAGGGCAACCATGCGCGGGAAGTCTTCTTCGCTACTTTTGTGGCAGACTACAGCGCCACTTACAGGCCTGGCATATGTACTACAGCATCTCCAGCGCAATGGCCGGCCGTGGCCCAACCCCACATTCCCCTGATAGGTGGAGAATTGACCAATAAGCGGAGCACCACTTCTGTGACGTAGAAAATAATTCAAGATCAGTCTGTATCAGATCCGTTGCAGCCCCGTTTTTAGAGATTTGGGTATGGAGGAAAAGAGAGAGGGTTGTGTTTTCTGACACTTGGTGAGTTCCCTGGAACACCGGGGACTAGGGGCGTAACGGTTCACAGAAGTCACGGTTCGGTGCGTACCTCGGTTTGGGTGGGTCACGGTTCGGTACAACAAGAAAAAGCAAAAAAAAATCCCAAATGCATAATTCCAGGTTTGTTGTTATTTACTTTTGAACAGTAGTGCAAGTGTCAGTTTAAAAATAAGGAACTCTGACATTTTGAATAATTAACTGTATTAAACAGTTAAAAACAAACCACACACACTCAGATGGCCATATTATCTATAATGGTTGATGTCAAACAAAAAGGTTTCATCAAGCTGTACAACTAAAAAGAATGTCTTGAAAATATTACATCATAAATAATAAGAAAGTGTTTCCAGAGCGCAAAGTCGTTGAAAAACATTATGCCAAAAGCTTCCGTTATTTATTTTGGTCTCTCGGCTCTCATGTCTCTTGGCTTCTTAGAAACAGCGGGGATCAGCTGTTGAACTGCTGTTGTCTTTTGCCAGGCTCCGGTGAGTGGCTAATCTGGGTGATGCCTTCTGATGTGATTTAGCATGTTTGGCGTGTGTTTCCATGAGCATACCGCACCGCTATCGAACAACGCCGACACACCGTCCTCTTCCGATCCACTGCGCATTGCTTATCGTTTTATAGATCTATTCTCATCCACCATCTTTGTTTGTGACGTAAAGAGTGTACGAGTCACGTTTCTGAATCGGGCACTCTGAGTGGATGCAGTCACAGCCAATCGGATTCAGAGGGTTGCCTGTCAGTTCCGTTGCTATGGTTCCGTTGCTATGGTTCCGTTGCTATGGTTCCGTTGTTATGTGTACTGAAACGAGAGCCGGTATAATTCCACGCGCGAAAACAAAATAAAAATTGGAATACGTTATTTTAGTGTCTTGAAAGTAGACTGAGGTCTGAAGGGTTAACTTAAATAATTTGTAGTCATGTTCTGTATACATACTAACATATAAGGGTATTGACTTAGTGTGGTTTATCTTTTTGTCGCTGCTTTGAATTGAAACTGAGCTGTTATGTTCATCAGTAAAGTGTAACTTCTGTGTGAACTATTCATATCTTAAAACTGCACTGTAACTTTTTATTCATGTATTTTTTCTTTTAATGTTTCCTTTATTATCTTTTACTGTTTGTAAATGCCTTTGTCTGAATGTCTTTCATGTTTGTAAAGCACCTTGAATTGCCTTGTGTTGAAAGGTGCTATATAAATAAACTTGCCTTGCCTTGGTTACTCCATGTTCACTAGCTATAAGATTAACGTTACAGTACATCACTCTTTTTCACTTCTTACTCAGTCAGCCAGAGCGCAGATATCACCATTAGATTCACAAACCTGAAACATCATCCATTTCTTCACTGCTGGTGATGACATTGTTGTCAGCTGCTGATACTGCTGCTGCTGCTGCAGCTGCTGCTGCTGCTGCTGCTGCTTCTGCTGCTGCTGCAGCTTGTGGCGCCTGCTTCGATGAAAATAACTTTCTAATATCCATAACTGTATAGGCTAGTAGCTTAAAACTTGTCAGGCACTAGGAAGGATCACTTCTTCTTCAGGGCAGGGAAGGCTACGCAGTACGCAGGCTAATGTCCCGCAGCGGCTGCCTCTCTGGTGGACTCCGGTACTGCACATTACTCCCGAGACATTTAAAAAATATAAAAACATTTTTTAATTTTTTTTTATTTAAGTGAAACATCCGGGGCTTTTCAGAAAACATCCAGGGCTTGAGCCCAAGTAGCCACCCCCTAGCGCCGCCCCTGCTCCTCACCCACACCCGCTCCCAAGACTACATCACTCCCGTCCTCCAGAACCCCCACTGGCTCCCCGTCCGTCAAAGAATCAACTTCAAAGTCCTGATTACTCACAAAGCCCTCAACAATCAAGCCCCCCCCCCAGGGGCGCCTTAAGGGGGTGAAAAGTTAGAACGATTCGAAGGGCCCGTGACTGATAGGGGCCCCAAAAATTGTAGAACATTAAGAAAACATTTTCAAGTAACCTTTCATCAATCATCAATAATTAACATTAATATAACATTATTGATAATGTACTCACTAAACTTACGATTCATTTCACCTTTTTTGTTCTAAAAGTTCATTATCCAAAGCATCGAACACCCCCCTCTATTTACATGTAATGGTTTGGTCCTGTCTCCAACCGCTGTGCTGCACCGCATTTTCTAGCAGAGTGAGAGCATGTGAGGCAGGGATGCGAGTACTTACGTGTGTATGTCTCAACGACTAACAAAGTCAGGCAAAAAGAAAGGAGAGAAAGAAGAGAGTTTTGCTCTGATTTAGCACCACCATCAGGCCTTTTCATTTCCATTTCCGTTTTGTTGTCCATTTACACTTTAATACTCGCTTATTTTGTAGTTGGTATGTATATTTAATTAGAAAATCTGCTGCTTATGTTATGTTATAAATGATAATATTGGTGTTAATGTTCACTTTATTTTAATTTAAGAGGTATGTATATTTAAGTTATACTTATTTAGAGTTTTTAATGTTCCATTCAAAAATGTTATTAAAAAGGCATGTACACCATAAAAGATGACTATTGAGGTCTATTGTCAGGAATGTTAGTGTTATATCAAATAGTGAATTCTACTGCAGCAGAATGTTGCAGCACAATTTGCAGTCTGCACAGTGTTATATGTTCACAGCTCAGTGTCAGTAAATATTGTGCAGTTAGTATTGGACTACAAGATAGATGCAAGCCTGTACAGGTAGAGATATTTAAAGCATAAATGAGTCGGTTGGGTTCTGGAGGTGTGGTTACAGCAATTGTGCTTGGTTTGCGTGGCCTGTGCCTGGTGGTGGGGCCCAATGTGATATATTTTCATGGGTCCCAAAATCCCTGGTGGCGCCCCTGGGCCCCCCTACCTCACAGACCTGCTGCACCACCACACCCCTTCCCGCTGCCTCCGCTCATCAGAAGCCAACCTCCTATCCATCCCCACCCGCATCAATCACCGGACCTGGGGGGACAGAGCCTTCTCCGTCGCTGCCCCCTCCCTCTGGAACTCACTCCCACAACCCATCAGAGACTGCACTGACCTCTCCACCTTCAAAAAACGTATGTATTATTTGACTTTAACTTTAACTATATATTTATTTGTTGTTCCTTTATTTTATTTTCTCTTCACTATATATGTAAAGTATATTTGAGCACCTGTAAAAGCGCGAACAAATTAAATCTATTTGTATTAGTATAATAGGAAAGCATCCAACCGGAAAGTGTACACACTGCAGCCAGCCAGAAACTGTTGAGCATGTTTGTACTGCTTTGCAGAAATATAGTACTCAGAGAAATGTGCTTTTCCAGACACCGAAGAAAGCAACATCCATGACTTGTTGCTATCAGGGCTGTTAGGGAAAACATCAGGCAATATGTATTGAGAGATTATTACGTTTCTAAGAGGAATTGATACATTTAAAATAATCTAG
This sequence comes from Champsocephalus esox, assembly GCA_036324585.1. NCBI lineage: Eukaryota > Metazoa > Chordata > Actinopteri > Perciformes > Channichthyidae > Champsocephalus > Champsocephalus esox. Next base: position 3,507,194 of record CM070498.1, read on the forward strand.
AGTTTTGGTTCTTTGTTTTGTTTATTGTTTCCTGCTTAGTCTCTTGTCCACACTCCAGTCCAGTTGGTGGCGGTAATGCACCTACAGGTTGGTTTGCCAACCGCCAATACACACGGAAGAAGAAGAAGAAGAAGAAGAAGAAGAAGAAGAAGAAGAAGAAGAAGAAGAAGAAGAAGAAGAAGAAGAAGAGGTGGTGGTGGTGGTGAGTGGATTAAACACACGCAGAGGTTTCATTAAGTGTATTTACACCTGTTAGCTTAGTTTACAGTTAATCACGAATCAGAAGTTATCTTATTTAACACAGCTGTAATATTGGAAGAAAGAAACTCACAAAAAAACTTTAAAATGTGCGCCAAAAATAGTCTCAAATTATCTTTAAGTAAAGGCTAAAAGCTGTTGGATAACTGCTAAAGTCTAAAAGCCATACCGCGGTGAATTTAGTTTTAGGTTGGATATTCGACGGACATTCGCGGACCCGCCAGCAGCGTCAGTTTAACAGGAGATCTTCTCGGCGAAACGAGGCTTTCACTTAGGGACCATCAACAAATGAGTTTTACAATTAGACAAGAAAAATGTTCTTTTTAATAAATCGACAGCTTCTCGATCATGTGAATGTGAAGCAAATTCACTCTAGAGCATACATGTATTGAACACACCTATTTGTATTTGCATTTTAATACTTTAAATACGTTTTATTAATATTTTTGATGGAAGCATTTCCTTATTTCTTCAATACCTTCCCGGTCATGTGACCGATTCACTCAAAATCAATGTTGGGTAAAAGAACTACACTGGCTGCATAGGACACAGCTCTTTTTATTGCATTTTAACACTCTAACTATTGACACTCATTTATGCATTTAACCTCAGTCCCTTTTAGAGTTTTCACTAAATGACATTAAACAGGCTGCTCAGGAACAGAAACTGTAATTGCAGTTTAAAGTCTGATTTGGAAATATAGTTTCTGTTATAAGGTTTTAAGCTGTATTTACATTTTTCATCGTCATATTCTCCCCCTACAACATGCACCTAATCATCTGGGGTTATAATTAGGGCTGTCAAGTTAACGCGTTAATGCAACAAAAAAAAGTTTCAGAGCGCATCGAGTTTAAAATACCATCTACAAGCTGATGCTGACAGCCCCGCTCCTGCCGTGCGCTTGTGGCAGACCACACTTCCACGCTCACCGGCAAGCACCGACTGGCCATCTGGAGGACCGGGAGGGTATGTGTGTGTGTGTGGCCCGAGCGAGCGAGAGAGAGACCTTACATGCATTGTTGTTGTTAGCATCTGGTGCTAGCTAGCGGCGCTAACGGATATAAGGAGCTGTTTTAAATGAAAAGGTATTGAAGAAATAAGCACATTTTCCATACAAATATGAATATAAAATATTTAAGCAATAAAATGCAAAAAAAAGAGGTGTGTCCTATTCAGCCAATGTAGTTCTTTGACCCAGCACTGATTTGAGTGATTAGGTCACATGACCAGGAAGGTATTGAAGAAATAAGCTCATTTTCCCATCAAAATAATAATATAAAAATATTTAGAGTGTTAAAATGCAATACAAAGACGTGTGTCCTATGCAGCCAGTGTAGTTCTTTGACCCAACATTGATTTTGAGTGAATCGGTCACATGACCTGGAAGGTATTGAAGAAATAAGCACATTTTTTCATCAAAAATATTAATAAAACGTATTAAAGTATTAAAATGCAATAAAAAGAGGTTTGTTCAACAAATGCATGCTCTAGCGTGGATTTGCTTCACATTCACTCGATTTGGAAGCCGCCGATTTATTAAAAAGAAAAATGTTCTTGTGTAATTGAAAAGTCATTTGTTGATGGTCCCTAAGTGAAAGCCTCGTTTCTCGGAGAAGATCTCCCCGTCGTAATACAGCCAGCAGCAGGGGAAACTGATGCTGCTGGCGAGTCCGCGAATGTCCGTCGAATATCCAACCTAAAACTAAATTCACCGCGGTAAAAGCCATCGGCTAACAGCTAAAGTCTAAAAGCCATCGGCTAACAGCGACAGTCTAAAAGCTAAAGTGTAACATGTAACGTCTAAAAGCTATCGGCTAACAGCTAACAGCTAAAGTTATTATTCCAGTTCGGCTCTGGGTGAGTAACAGTTGATGTGTAATGCTAAGCTGACTTTATTTTTAGTTATGTATTACACCAGTTGTCTTTAAGACAGTTTGAGTTGTTGTGTTGGTGCTCTTTACCATAGATATAGTTTTAAATATATGCTTATTAGCATCGCTATTCACTGTGACGCAGCATTTTCCCATTGAAATGAATGGGGTTCTTCAGTTAGCAGCTAGCGCTAAGCTAAGCGACGGTTTAGCTCATTAGATAAATAGATATACTTTATTTAAATAATTATTTACCTTAAACTGAGAAATGATTGTGTCAGAGCAGAAGTGTTTGCAGGCATTACACAAGTTAAGCATATTTAAAAGATACAATAAGATATAATGAAAATGAAGCATTAGCAGCAAGTTTACACACGGGACACATATCACTAGAGTATCTAAAGAATACACAATATACAGAAAATACTGTGTACATGGAGTACATTAAACAGTCTCACTGGCTAATGTTTGCTTTCTGTGTTAACTTAGTGATAGTTAATGACACAGATAGCGTTATAACCGTGGTTCAAACAACCGTTAATGTCACTTTCTATGTGAATAAAGTCATTTTAATGAAATAAAAGTGAACAAACTGTGAGCTGTAAGTTAGAATGTGAGTTTCTACACAGATTATGATGAATTATATCTAAATATTTGTATTGTATTAATAATAATTTACACAGAAAACCAACTTGCTATCGTAATGGTTAAAGTAATTTGCATGTAATGTTAATAACTATCTGACCTTTCTATCATGTTCTCCTCTGCTTAACATCACATTGACTAAATGGATCAATTTGGAGCATGTTTACGTCACAGCAGCACAGATGAGACAAGGCACTGCACATGGTGTGATAAAACACTACATATAAGCATCTAGAAATAGAACATATCATTGAATGAACTCTTTGAATTCCTCCTCTTCACTCCTGACAGTTTTCCACCTGAAGCAGCTCTGTGGTCTTCATCAGGACCCAGTGTCCCCAGAGAGGACCTGAAGCAGCTCTGTGGTCTTCATCAGGACCCAGTGTCCCCAGAGAGGACCTGAAGCAGCTCTGTGGTCTTCATCAGGACCCAGTGTCCCCAGAGAGGACCTGAAGCAGCTCTGTGGTCTTCATCAGGACCCAGTGTTCCCAGAGAGGACCTGAAGCAGCTCTGTGGTCTTCATCAGGACCCAGTGTCCCCAGAGAGGACTTGAAGCAGCTCTGTGGTCTTCATCAGGACCCAGTGTCCCCAGAGAGGACCTGAAGCAGCTCTGTGGTCTTCATCAGGACCCAGTGTTCCCCAGAGAGGACCTGAAGCAGCTCTCTGGTCTTCATCAGGACCCAGTGTCCCCAGAGAGGACCTGAAGCAGCTCTGTGGTCTTCATCAGGACCCAGTGTCCCCAGAGAGGACCTGAAGCAGCTCTGTGGTCTTCATCAGGACCCAGTGTCCCCAGAGAGGACCTGAAGCAGCTCTGTGGTCTTCATCAGGACCCAGTGTCCCCAGAGAGGACCTGAAGCAGCTCTGTGGTCTTCATCAGGACGCAGTGTCCCCAGAGAGGACCTGAAGCAGCTCTGTGGTCTTCATCAGGACGCAGTGTCCCCAGAGAGGACCTGAAGCAGCTCTGTGGTCTTCTCAGTGTTTCCAGCTTAAAAGCAGGTAGGTGTGTGTGTGTGTGTGTGTGATACCTTAATCATTACTTTCTCTAACATTATCTATCCCACAGTTTATTCATAAGTTATATGCATACCGTTTAGTTTGAGTAAACGCTCCCCTTGTGCCTTCAGCATAGTGTCAGCACGGTAACTCTTCTTTATTTGCCGTTAGCATACTGGTTTCTGTGAGGTAACTCTTTATGTTACACAGGGTTCGTACGGGTGCTTGAAATGCTTGAAATTTGACGTGGTGTTTTCAAGGTTGGGAAAGGTGCTTGAAAATGTAAATGCTTTACTTTTACAATAAATTGCTGTCTGACTGAATAGTTCGCTTTTTAGATTAAAAGGAAATAATTGCTTCGCTTCTACATAAAACATCTCCGCTGCGGCCTTCAAGTGTGTGTGTCACTGTGACCTGGGCATTCTGATGAGTGATAGGTGACTGTGTGCCAGGAGGTTGCCGTTTCAACGAGCGTTAGCTAGCAGAAGACAAATACAAGCCATGGCTAAGACGAGGGTCAAGCCCACGAGTAGCCTCCTGCAAAGTTTGCAAAAATAACGATGGGAGAGTCTGCGCTGACGAGCCACATGAAAGGTACGCTGGAGTAGATCATTTTAGATTAGGCTAACGTTGCATGTTACGTTTGTTTAAGCTAACGTTAGCGAGCTGAATAGCGAACTCCATGAGGGATATTAATAATCGCAGGGGACAAACATTTCAGAGGAGCGTACCTATGTTATGTGCGTTACAGTCGCCATCGTGTGGTGTTCAGAGGATGAAGCACTCACGGCATTTCGTGTTATAGTTATAATATAATTATTAATTCGACACAGAGCGATTTTGAAAGCAATGTATTTCTACTGTATGTTTCGTGCCTAAACCAAATGAGACTTGCTCTATCCAAATCAGTCACATTGACCCGAAGACACATTTTCGTTTGTATTACTGGTCTGGGGGAAGCTCGCGAGTGTGTTTGTGCACCGGGGAAACCCTCACGAGAAACCCCGGCTGTTGCTATGCCTGCTGTGACGTTACATTAGTCCGTTCTCTGCTTGTAATCATGCCGAAGCTTCAAAGTTGTATTTATCATCTGAATTTGCCGAAACAAGTTTAATTTTCTGAAAGTTAATACTTTGTTTATTTGAAAACAGATGAAAACAAACTGTCTTTTATGTAAAATTGAAGTATTATACAAATAAAACTACATTTTGCTTTAATCCCATGTATGAACACATGAACACAGTCTTCCTTTGAAGATGTATAAGTTAGGTGTCTTGAGTAGTCAACATAAAGTCATTTACACATTGTAAATATTATTTTCCACTGGTTACCATTGGGAGTCTATTTTTATGCAGCTCGTGATTTTGTGGCTACAATTCAGACTAATACACTACCAGAGGTGGAATAAGTACTTGAGTAAAAGTAGAAGTACTCAGATCTTGTACTTAAGTAGAAGTACTCAGATATTGTACTTGAGTAAAAGTAGAAGTACTCAGATATTGTACTTGAGTAAAAGTAGAAGTACTCAGATATTGTACTTGAGTAAAAGTAGAAGTACCAGAGTGTAGGAATACTCTGTTTCAGTAAAAGTATTCAAAATGTTCCCTCAAGTGAAAGTAGAAAGTATTCTCATCTAAATATAGTAAAGACAGTGAAAGTAGTCGTTGTGCAGATTGGTCCATTTCAGAATAATATATATGATATGTTTTATAATGATTGATCATGAAAGTGTTCTCAGAGCTGGTGGAGGTGCAGCTAGTCTGAAGTACTTTGTAGACTGCAGGGTAGCTGGTGAAGGTGCAGCTAGTCTGAAGTACTTTGTAGACTGCAGGGTAGCTGGTGGAGGTGCAGCTAGTCTGAAGTACTTTGTAGACTGCAGGGTAGCTGGTGGAGGTGAAGCTAGTCTGAAGTACTTTGTAGACTGCAGGGTAGCTGGTGGAGGTGCAGCTAGTCTGAAGTACTTTGTAGACTGCAGGGTAGCTGGTGGAGGTGCAGCTAGTCTGAAGTACTTTGTAGACTGCAGGGTAGCTGGTGGAGGTGCAGCTAGTCTGAAGTACTTTGTAGACTGCAGGGTAGCTGGTGGAGGTGCAGCTAGTCTGAAGTACTTTGTAGACTGCAGGGTAGCTGGTGGAGGTGCAGCTAGTCTGAAGTACTTTGTAGACTGCAGGGTAGCTGGTGGAGGTGCAGCTAGTCTGAAGTACTTTGTAGACTGCAGGGTAGCTGGTGGAGGTGCAGCTAGTCTGAAGTACTTTGTAGACTGCAGGGTAGCTGGTGGAGGTGCAGCTAGTCTGAAGTACTTTGTAGACTGCAGGGTAGCTGGTGGAGGTGCAGCTAGTCTGAAGTACTTTGTAGACTGCAGGGTAGCTGGTGGAGGTGCAGCTAGTCTGAAGTACTTTGTAGACTGCAGGGTAGCTGGTGGAGGTGCAGCTAGTCTGAAGTACTTTGTAGACTGCAGGGTAGCTGGTGGAGGTGCAGCTAGTCTGAAGTACTTTGTAGACTGCAGGGTAGCTGGTGGAGGTGCAGCTAGTCTGAAGTACTTTGTAGACTGCAGGGTAGCTGGTGGAGGTGCAGCTAGTCTGAAGTACTTTGTAGACTGCAGGGTAGCTGGTGGAGGTGCAGCTAGTCTGAAGTACTTTGTAGACTGCAGGGTAGCTGGTGAAGGTGCAGCTAGTCTGAAGTACTTTGTAGACTGCAGGGTAGCTGGTGGAGGTGCAGCTAGTCTGAAGTACTTTGTAGACTGCAGGGTAGCTGGTGGAGGTGCAGCTAGTCTGAAGTACTTTGTAGACTGCAGGGTAGCTGGTGGAGGTGCAGCTAGTCTGAAGTACTTTGTAGACTGCAGGGTAGCTGGTGGAGGTGCAGCTAGTCTGAAGTACTTTGTAGACTGCAGGGTAGCTGGTGGAGGTGCAGCTAGTCTGAAGTACTTTGTAGACTGCAGGGTAGCTGGTGGAGGTGCAGCTAGTCTGAAGTACTTTGTAGACTGCAGGGTAGCTGGTGGAGGTGCAGCTAGTCTGAAGTACTTTGTAGACTGCAGGGTAGCTGGTGGAGGTGCAGCTAGTCTGAAGTACTTTGTAGACTGCAGGGTAGCTGGTGGAGGTGCAGCTAGTCTGAAGTACTTTGTAGACTGCAGGGTAGCTGGTGGAGGTGCAGCTAGTCTGAAGTACTTTGTAGACTGCAGGGTAGCTGGTGGAGGTGCAGCTAGTCTGAAGTACTTTGTAGACTGCAGGGTAGCTGGTGAAGGTGCAGCTAGTCTGAAGTACTTTGTAGACTGCAGGGTAGCTGGTGGAGGTGCAGCTAGTCTGAAGTACTTTGTAGACTGCAGGGTAGCTGGTGGAGGTGCAGCTAGTCTGAAGTACTTTGTAGACTGCAGGGTAGCTGGTGGAGGTGCAGCTAGTCTGAAGTACTTTGTAGACTGCAGGGTAGCTGGTGGAGGTGCAGCTAGTCTGAAGTACTTTGTAGACTGCAGGGTAGCTGGTGGAGGTGCAGCTAGTCTGAAGTACTTTGTAGACTGCAGGGTAGCTGGTGGAGGTGCAGCTAGTCTGAAGTACTTTGTAGACTGCAGGGTAGCTGGTGGAGGTGCAGCTAGTCTGAAGTACTTTGTAGACTGCAGGGTAGCTGGTGGAGGTGCAGCTAGTCTGAAGTACTTTGTAGACTGCAGGGTAGCTGGTGGAGGTGCAGCTAGTCTGAAGTACTTTGTAGACTGCAGGGTAGCTGGTGGAGGTGCAGCTAGTCTGAAGTACTTTGTAGACTGCAGGGTAGCTGGTGGAGGTGCAGCTAGTCTGAAGTACTTTGTAGACTGCAGGGTAGCTGGTGGAGGTGCAGCTAGTCTGAAGTACTTTGTAGACTGCAGGGTAGCTGGTGGAGGTGCAGCTAGTCTGAAGTACTTTGTAGACTGCAGGGTAGCTGGTGGAGGTGCAGCTAGTCTGAAGTACTTTGTAGACTGCAGGGTAGCTGGTGGAGGTGCAGCTAGTCTGAAGTACTTTGTAGACTGCAGGGTAGCTGGTGGAGGTGCAGCTAGTCTGAAGTACTTTGTAGACTGCAGGGTAGCTGGTGAAGGTGCAGCTAGTCTGAAGTACTTTGTAGACTGCAGGGTAGCTGGTGGAGGTGCAGCTAGTCTGAAGTACTTTGTAGACTGCAGGGTAGCTGGTGAAGGTGCAGCTAGTCTGAAGTACTTTGTAGACTGCAGGGTAGCTGGTGGAGGTGCAGCTAGTCTGAAGTACTTTGTAGACTGCAGGGTAGCTGGTGGAGGTGCAGCTAGTCTGAAGTACTTTGTAGACTGCAGGGTAGCTGGTGGAGGTGCAGCTAGTCTGAAGTACTTTGTAGACTGCAGGGTAGCTGGTGGAGGTGCAGCTAGTCTGAAGTACTTTGTAGACTGCAGGGTAGCTGGTGGAGGTGCAGCTAGTCTGAAGTACTTTGTAGACTGCAGGGTAGCTGGTGGAGGTGCAGCTAGTCTGAAGTACTTTGTAGACTGCAGGGTAGCTGGTGAAGGTGCAGCTAGTCTGAAGTACTTTGTAGACTGCAGGGTAGCTGGTGGAGGTGCAGCTAGTCTGAAGTACTTTGTAGACTGCAGGGTAGCTGGTGGAGGTGCAGCTAGTCTGAAGTACTTTGTAGACTGCAGGGTAGCTGGTGGAGGTGCAGCTAGTCTGAAGTACTTTGTAGACTGCAGGGTAGCTGGTGGAGGTGCAGCTAGTCTGAAGTACTTTGTAGACTGCAGGGTAGCTGGTGGAGGTGCAGCTAGTCTGAAGTACTTTGTAGACTGCAGGGTAGCTGGTGAAGGTGCAGCTAGTCTGAAGTACTTTGTAGACTGCAGGGTAGCTGGTGGAGGTGCAGCTAGTCTGAAGTACTTTGTAGACTGCAGGGTAGCTGGTGAAGGTGCAGCTAGTCTGAAGTACTTTGTAGACTGCAGGGTAGCTGGTGGAGGTGCAGCTAGTCTGAAGTACTTTGTAGACTGCAGGGTAGCTGGTGGAGGTGCAGCTAGTCTGAAGTACTTTGTAGACTGCAGGGTAGCTGGTGAAGGTGCAGCTAGTCTGAAGTACTTTGTAGACTGCAGGGTAGCTGGTGAAGGTGCAGCTAGTCTGAAGTACTTTGTAGACTGCAGGGTAGCTGGTGGAGGTGCAGCTAGTCTGAAGTACTTTGTAGACTGCAGGGTAGCTGGTGGAGGTGCAGCTAGTCTGAAGTACTTTGTAGACTGCAGGGTAGCTGGTGGAGGTGCAGCTAGTCTGAAGTACTTTGTAGACTGCAGGGTAGCTGGTGGAGGTGCAGCTAGTCTGAAGTACTTTGTAGACTGCAGGGTAGCTGGTGGAGGTGCAGCTAGTCTGAAGTACTTTGTAGACTGCAGGGTAGCTGGTGAAGGTGCAGCTAGTCTGAAGTACTTTGTAGACTGCAGGGTAGCTGGTGGAGGTGCAGCTAGTCTGAAGTACTTTGTAGACTGCAGGGTAGCTGGTGAAGGTGCAGCTAGTCTGAAGTACTTTGTAGACTGCAGGGTAGCTGGTGGAGGTGCAGCTAGTCTGAAGTACTTTGTAGACTGCAGGGTAGCTGGTGGAGGTGCAGCTAGTCTGAAGTACTTTGTAGACTGCAGGGTAGCTGGTGAAGGTGCAGCTAGTCTGAAGTACTTTGTAGACTGCAGGGTAGCTGGTGGATTTACTCCAGGTGGAACTAAAGTCTGATTCAATACTTGGTTATATCTACCATCATTCATCCAGATCTGTAAAGTAACTAAAGGAATTCATTAAATACATGTAGAGGAAAAGTACACCATTTACCTCTGACTTATGTTTACTGCCAACCTAAAAGTACCTCTAAATAGTACTTAAGTACAGTACTTGAGTAAATGTACTTGGTTACTTCTCACCTCTGCTATGAACCTACGAAGTAGCTGTGGATTAGTTTTGTTGTGTCTGTCGGTTGTATGGGTTGTCTTGTTTTGTGTCAGCTGTAGTTGTGTTGATTATTTCAGAGACCCCAGCCGGAGAAGGAGCACTGAGAGCAGCATGGAGGAGAACGAGGAGACTCCTGGAGCTCAGGTCAGTGTGCACTTCATCACAATATATTCCTAATTCCAGCGTTTCCGCCAGGCGGGCGTCTTGCCGTCATTTGACGCCCTTATTCAGCTCGGACGCCCTGGACTCGAGCCGAGGGCGTCCAGAAGAGTTTTTATCGCTTGAAATGAGGAAAAAGGAGACGGACATCCCTCTGCTGGAGGGGCGAAGGAGTCTGGTGGGATTCTTTTCACCGCCAGCAAAGCGTGTTCCTGTGCTAGTGGAGCACGCGTGAACTGCGAGCGCCGGAGCATCGCAGCAGCGAAACTGAGGCTCTGGTAAACTGTGGTAACATGAAGAGCCGCTTGGGAGCCGAAAGAGCCGGCTGTTCTTAGTGAGCCGAGCCAAATGATCCGACTCACTAAGAAGAGCCGGGATTCCCATCACTAATACGTAAAGAGATAGTATCTGTAAGGGACGGCTCAATTCAAACTTCAAGTCCAGGGTTTCCCTCACAGAGCCTTCACTTGGGCCGCCCAGGTTTAACGGCCACCAAAGGATATTTCCCGACCCATTCATTATTGTTTTTGTATCCGTCCGCGAGCACGACGCCATCTGCAATCGATTTGCTAGTGGACAATGATCCCTTGCTTGCTGTACCTGTTCGCTCTGCTATCGCGTGGAGGGTCTTCTGAGTTTATTCTCGGCCGCTCTAAAGTATTCCCTGTCCGACTCACACAAGCAGCGGATGCGTATCCCCAGTTCCCCTTAGCCTAAGCGAATGTGTGTCAGTCTGAATTGACGCTGTTTGGCATCACAACGCTGTTATGAAAGTTTCTCTGGTATAACACGGGTGATGTTGGCATAGCAACCGAAGCTAAACTGACTACTTGCATCCGATAGCTGCAATAATACAAAACAACACGTCTGCCTCTCTCCACAATGATCGATAACAGTGAACGGTCAAAGTAAGGTACAGATAAACAGAATCCCACGAAGCCTGGTTAGTGCTGCCTGACTTTATAAAGTGTGTTTATAGGCACTACTGCTTGTAGGCAGGCATGACAGTCGACCCGTGTTCAGGGGAGGTGGGTTTAGTTTCCTGCACGCCTAGACGTAAGAGAGACGTAAGCGACGTCGCCTCTTAGCTCCAAAGCTCTTGCCTCTGGACCGACCATTTTTTGGAGCTGGAAATGAAGCGGATTCCGGAGCTAAGAGCCGGCGCCGCTGCGGTGTGAACAGGAAAACCCGGCGCTTTTCAGGCTCTAGCTCCGAGCCGGAGCTGAAAAGGCGCTGGTGTGAAAGGGGCTTCAGAGGACTGACTGGAGCACAAAGGATGCTTCAGGCGGACTTCAGTGAATCTCCATTAGATGGTAGCAGTTCAGATTCTCTGTTGGAGCATGCTTTGGGTCCCAGATGATGCTGTTGGACAGCCTCTCAGGTTATTATGGTCTGTGAGTCAGAAAGTCTCTGACAGGGTGACCAACAATCTTTGAGCAGATTTCTAACAGGTGGAGCAGTTTTGCTGAAGTAACAACATGCTGATGCTAATGCTAACGGGCTTTTGCACAGCACTCACGGTAGAAATGCCCTTAATACTTATCGTAACTGCACAAACAAGATATCCGATTAAAGCTGAGACTCCAAATTCCACACATGTAATGTCATCACTGTACGACCCCGAATTCCTAGAGCTATCAGCCGGAAAATAGAAAGTAAACAACATCCGGTTTCAAAAATATTACAATAATTACGTCTTACCTTTTTTGATTTGTGATGAAAAGTTGTGTTCACCGGAATAAAAACGCCGCTCAAGGTTAATCCAATGTCTTTGTGTCACGTAGAGATTGTTACTGATAATCCATCATCATATGTATGGCAATATACTGGGTATAAAGTTTTACCGTCCAGGCTTGTACTTTCAGATATGCTTCGCTTGCTTCTCTATTACGTCCACAATGGTAATGTTTACGTGGATTTGGGAACTGCCCATCGATTCAATTGGATGTAATGGTTAAGAAAAAGGTGTAAATCACCCAAATCGACCAATGGGTTCCAGAGATATGGTCCTGCGTAAAGTATAAAGAATGCCAGCCAGCGTAAGCACATTACGCAGCAGACTTTACTTATTGTTTAGTACGGAAGGAAGCAGGAATTGCAGGACCCAGAGCGCACGGAGCACAGAGCGGACAGCAGATAACGGAATTGCAGTTGTATTGCTTATAGATGATCAGAACATTTCAAAGGGGACACAGCCCACATTGGATGTTAACCTATGGATTAACTACAGCATCGTTTTAATGCCATTGAAGACCAAAGACCAAGGTAAGCCATGTTAGCCTAGCGCATGTTAGTACCTAGCGCCACATGTTTTGATGTACGTTTTTGTTGATCACGTCGCGGGTTTGTATCTTTCAGTGTTGAGGTGGTTACCGTCAGATTCTGTGTCTTTACGATCGTAAACCATGTGTTGGATGTGTAGCTAGGATAAGTAATAAGGGAGCTAGGAGTGATTTTCAGTGCAGTAATAGGTTAGCATTTTTCGCTCGGGGCTAATTCAGAGGCTCACTGTTAGCATTGTGTGTTTTTAAAAAAAAATGAAAAGATCAGTTGAGTTTTTTCCCGTTGTATGGATATAAAATATTCATAGTTTATAAAATATTAAGGTTCCTTTCGACATTGTTTCCTGCAAATGACACGATTCCGGAACCGGGTGCGTGGGGCTTAGGAGGATAACAGAGTATGTTTTTTTTTCACAACAGTTGTATTTGGATGGAATGAATACCTATGGTGATAATTCTAAGTCATAAAATGATTTTTACAGTGAAAAAGGTCAAATGGATCTGATGGTTACCCAGAGGTGAGTCCGCCCAGGGGTCGAAATTTACTTTTTTCCTGAGTGTCCCACAACTGTCCCGAATTCTACTTTGTATTGTCCCGGATATAACCAGCAGTGTCCCAAATTTAAATTTGCATCGTCGACCCCCCAATTATGCAGAATTCATATAATTTGTCAGTTAATCATCACACCATAGACTCTGGTCCACCATGTAAGTTTAAAATACTTATTCTTTTAAACATATTAGTCTGATCTGTCGCCTCTCCTAGAGTAGAAGGGAAGAGAGTTGTTTTAAGACATGTATCATTGTCATGTCAACATTGAAGAATTCTGATTTGTATTTGTCAATTCAATACGGTATGGCTGTATGGTCTCTGTGTTTTATGATCGGAACCCTCTATCTGGCAATAAAAGTGGTACGAATGATAATAAAAAGACAGAAGTTCCATAACACAGTTTAATAAATGTATCTATCGAAACAGATCTTCACATTTACTATTTACATGTATTTAGTCGCTAAACATGGGTCGTCGTGTTCTCTGGCCACTTTGCCACCACTTCTCAACTGCCTGCTCTGCATTATAGTCCTCACCTCAGGGCCATGCAGAGATACACGGAGGAGGGACTTTAGCATGTGGTTAGAGACGGATCCTCTCCAGTCAGACTGGATCCTTTTCATGCAGGAGAAGCCTCTCTCACAGCGTGGTGTTGACATCGGGAACACAAGCAGTATCTCTACGATCATCTGCATGTGGGGAAACTGTTCAGGCCTCCCTATGGCACCTTGCAAAAGTCTCTGCCATAACACCTGAGACTGAAGATGCCTGAAGTGTCGATTGTTTAGAGCAGGGGAGGCCAACCAGAGGTTAAGAGCCACATTTGTTCTATGTTACTGCAAACATCAAACACACAGTCACTGATATTGTTTCAGTTTTTTGTTTTCTGGAGACAAGATTTCAACCACGTCACCGATGCATTTTTGTGGCATTGGGATATATATTTTTTAAATCCTCTGGAGCAGAGAGAGGCGCTGTGGATTATTGTTATTGATTAATGCATCAGGGTTTCTTAGGGTCAAAAACACTAAACTCACAACTTAAGATGAAAGCATTTCGTTTATTTAATAAAAGAGCACATGTTCAATGTGAAAAGTGACCGTAGTTATAGATTATTTGGAATTTGGTGCTATATATATATATATATATATATATATATATATATATATATATATATATATATATATATATATATATATATATATATATATATATATAGAGAGAGGGATATATATATATATATATATATATATCAATCAGGGTTTCCGCTAGGATTTTTTTCTCACCGGTCAAATGTCCGGGCAGAATTTATTTTACCGGACAAATGTGAAACTTCCCGGTCATATTTCAATAATAATAAGAGTTGTGTAGCAGAGTTTCCGTTAGCAGGTAATTACCGGACTATGAGCAGATATGCTTCAGTTTAAAACTCAGTTCACGGGGCTCATTTTTATATTGCTTCAGTTTATAATCGTAACAGATCGAAAAATTCAGATTCATTTTTCAATAAATGATTCCACAAACAACAACAACATAATTATTACATTCAAACAAACTACTTGCAGTAGATTAAGTACATTATTCAGAAGTTTACATCAACTTTGAATAATAACACGGGAGAAACGGAGCCTCTCTCTCTCTCCCTCCCTCTCTCCCTCCCTCTCGCTCCCTCTCTCCCTCCCTCTCGCTCCCTCTCTCTCTCCCTCTCTCTCCCTCTCTCTCTCCCCCTCTCTCCCTCTCTCCCTCCCTCTCTCTCTCTCCCTCTCTCTCTCCCTCTCTCTCTCTCCTTCTCTCTCTCTCCTGACAGCACGTCAGTTTCTCATGCAGCTCGCTAAACAGAGGGCGGGGCTTCAGGTGCTCATGCAGAGCTGCATGTCTCGGTCAGACTCAGCAGCTGATCTGATCTCTCTCTCTCGTCCGGTTACACTTCACTCGCGTTTATGTCCATATCGATCAGATCCAGCTCTCCTGATCGGCCTTTATAGAGAGCACCGATCAAACTATTAAGAGTTAATATCGGCCGATAATGACCGGCGGCCGATCGATCGGAGCCTCCCTAATTATTACCAGACATTTTGACCGGCAGGTTTTGAATTTACCGTTTTTTTATAAATTTTACCAGCTAAAAACCGGTAATTACCGGCTAACGGAAACCCTGATATATATATATATATATATATATATATATTTTTTTTTATTATATAACACCTTGAATATCAGGGGGGGGCGCGGGGCTCCGTTGGCGAGGCTCCGTTGGCGAGGCTCCGTTGGCGAGGCTCCGTTGGCGGGACGCAGCGCCCCTCCAAGACAATGGTAGGGGAAACACTGGATAGTGTTTAATCAACGATAAGTTTCCCCCCCTCAAAGGTGATTGGTTCACTGCATTGCAGGTATTATTGTGATTGGCTCTTGGGCCACATCAAAATTAGACGCGCTGTCATCCTCTCATACTGACACCTGACACCACACATACACGCGTAGGGAGAGCCGGGACGAAAGTAACACGGGACGAAAGTAACGGAGCGATTTTATCCGAGCCCAAACAACTTTGACCGGCCAAATTACATCAGAATGATCAGCATTCAATACTTAACAGACCTACTAAATATCAGGTTTAACTGTCAGGAGTAGTGTTGTCACGATACCAACATTTTGGTTTCGATACCAAGTCAAGAATTGCGATTCCGATTCTTTTTCTTAAAAAAGGGAAATAGTCTTAAATGTAATTGTGCTTTATTTCACACCAGAACCAAAACACAAACTTTTAAACAATGAGAACAATACATCAAATAAATGACAAGAATTCGTATTAAATCAAATGAATACATTTCTCACAGACAGGCCTCGTGGTGTCCGTACACTTGCCCTCACAGCTAAAATACATCGAAATGTCGCTTCTGGCGTCTTTGTTGTCAACAAGCCGAGGCGCAGCGGCAGTTGTACTCCCACTTGCAGCCGTGCTTCTCGTTTTCTCACATGCTCTGGCAGCTAGCGCGTGCACGAGAGAGGGGAGGGACTTAGCGCGTGCACGAGAGAGGGGAGGGACTTAGCGCGTGCACGAGAGAGGGGAGGGACTTAGAGCGTGCACGAGAGAGGGGAGGGACTTAGAGCGTGCTTGAGAGGGAGGGACTGCAGGCACGGCTGCGGTGCAGGGAGTGGAAGCAGAGCGCTGAACACACACAGCTCTTATTAAAACGGCGCTTTCTCACCGGAGTATTTTGCCCCGTCATTCTTAAAGTACCGATACTCATGAAACGGAGGAATTGTAACGTTTTTAACGGCAGAGTATCGCGGTAGACCTTTCAAGTATCGGTACACCGTGCAACACTAGTCAGGAGTCAGTGTCTCTCCCCCCAAACTCACACAATTCGATATGAACTGAAGAGCCGCATGAAACTAGGCAAAGAGCCACGGGTTGGCCACCCCTGGTTTAGATTACTCTGACCTACTAATTGACCTGACCGAAGTTACCGAGTCTATGTAAGTTTGCTGCTTGGCTCAGATCCACCAACGTCAGCAAGATCTCACCTCTATTAACTCCCCGAAGAACCAGGTTCAATTAACTGCTGTTTCAATTCAGACAACTCTTTTTAATCTGTTTAAGCGATCGCGAAGGATTTTGGTATCAGTAAATGAGGTGTGTTCCTACCTAAACGTGAGTGTGGCAGGGTGCAGTCTTACCTTTGAAGCAGGAGAGGAGAGCACAGATGTCCTTTAAGTTGTCCCAGTCCAAAAGGTGGGATCAGTTTATTTGAAGAAAAATAGGTCCAAACTAATACAGGGTTTTTACCTTCTCTCTTTACAACATTATACTCATACTAAACAACAAAATTATGCTGTGATCATGTTCACATATGAAACTTTAATTCACAGTCTTACATTTATTACCAAAATGTTTCACTTCAACTGCCCAATTCAGTTGTGACATTTAAAATCTCCCGATAGAAATTAGAGGCATTTCCTCATAAAAAGACCGGTGATAATAAAAAGCACATTCAACTTTTCATTCACCAAATCAATTCACATCGATTCCATACCTTTTTATTTTCCGTCACAGTCAGCGGGTACTAACATTCAAAAACCCATTCCTATCCGCATGAATTCGAAGGAAGGTCCTCAGGGAGGCGGGTACTAATACTCACAAACGCTTCTCCCATCAAATCATTCCATTCAGCATTCAAAGAAATTCACTCCGCGTCCAATGAAGAAAATCAAGAGATATTTCCTAAGTTGGAGAGAACCTTACCGAGAGCTATTAACCCAGCTCTGAAGGACAGAGCTTGTGATATTTGGGCCCATTTTCGCTACAATGAGGCGGAGACAAAAAAGAGAATGCATTGTTTCATCAGAAGGGAAGCAATGTGGCCACAACACAGGTAAAAACACCACAAACCTGATACTCTGCAAATCTGCTTTCTTAATCATTCAATCTGTTTTTCATCGGATAAGGACCAGATAATCTTATTTATTTATATACTAAAATGACAAATGATTGGTTTTGGTTTGACTAGTTTGACTGAAATGTTCTATATAATCTGATGACTAAAAAAGACAGTTTTCATTGACAAAAAGTAGACTAAAATAATTAGTTTTCTTTGACTAAAATAAGACTAAAATGCTCAGACTTGTGTGTGTGTGTGTGTGTGTGTGTGTCTTAACGTTATGCCGAGAATTTCTACGTTGGGATTGCAGGTTTTACATTTTACTGAGTATGATCGGCACCACAGATCATTAATATACACACAAATACCGCCTCCTCTGGTTTTCCCCGAGTTCGCATCACTGTCTGCTCGAACAAGGGTGAGTCCGGGTACTTCAAAGAGATTCAGGCTTTGTAGATTGTAGCCAACTTTCCGTGAAACATAATAAAGAGGCCTCAAGAAATTCTCCCTCTGTCTCCTGTATACCAGGGGTGGGAGTAAGTCATACATGTGCAAGTCTCAAGTTACTGGGGTGAGAGTCAAGGAAGTCAAGTCCTACGAAATCCTGATGAATAACCCCAGTTTCCGCATTTAAATCCGTTAAAAGACAGTGGTTATGAAAACTATGGGTTTTATTTTCAACATTAACAACAATGGAGAGTGGGGCTCTGAATTCATAATAGGAGGAATAATAGGGCAGTTCAGTGTGTGTTTCTGCCTGCTCGGTAACCTGTCTGGGATTGTCTGCAGCTGTGTGTGATTATGTAAATGAGCTGTGTGGTTGCCTCAACGTCATTGGCTGTCATCTCCTGGTCCACTTCCGAAGACACTGATTGGAGCACGCCGGGCCCGACGTTCTCCAATCCCTGTGCAAGCCCAGCGCAACACTCTGTGTTGTGAGACAGACGCCTCTAGCCTCCTGTTGTGCTTATGTTCGTTAATCCATTGAATGTTCCGTGTTTTGTTGTGCTGCGTAGCAGCGTGTTAAAGCAGTGTTCTGTGTTCAGTGTTGTGTTGGTAGTATCCAGGTTAGCTTAGTGGTTAGCGCCTGTGGATTGGCATCAGCTTTGTTTTGTTACAGCCTTTTTCAGTTCATGTACCACGTTATAGTGAGGTTTTTGTTTCCCTTTTGTTCTGATTATTAGTGTGTATAATCTGTTAAACTCTCTTTTGGAGTCTCTTTGTTTTGGTTGTTGTCAACCAGCATTTGGCCCTTAGTTTGTGCCAAGCTTGCCTTATTATTTTGTTTCACGACTAATAGTTATAATCATTTCATTTCAAACCTTTATTTATACAGATAAATCCCATTGAGATCATTGATCTCTTTTTCAAGGGAGACCTGCTCCAGTAGTTCCACATGAAACAGAACAACATAAACAGAACAACAAAAGGACATCATACAGCATCATTTACATAACTATCCACATGAACAGGTACCAATAGCTTCCGATTGACTAGCATCCAACTGAGCTTTAAAAACATTTAGTGGCACCAGATTGTTCAGTTTCCATTTAATTTGCAGACTATTCCAAGACAGAGGAGCTGCGCATCTAAAAGCTGTCTTCCCTAAGACAGTCCTAGCAGTTGGCACATTTAATAAAACCACAGCATTCGATCTCAGGCAGTAGCCACTTACAATTCTCTGAGAGATCAGGGAGCAGATATAAGATGGAAGTTTCCCTAGCATGGCTTTGTATATCAAGATGTACCAGTGACTGAGCCTCCGTACAGTTGGTGAAAGCAAACCAGCCCTTGCATACAGGGTACAGTGATGGGTTAATGCTTTACAGTTTGTCACAAATCTTAGTGCGCTGTGATACGCAGCATCTAACTTGACCAGGCAATTGGCAGGTGCATTCATATAGACCAGATCCCCAGAGTCCAGCACAGGTCAAAAGGTCACAGTGACTAGCCTTTTCCTGGCCTCAAGCGAGAAACAGGACTTGTTTCTGAAAAAGAGACCTAGCCTAACCCTCAGCTTTTTTAAGCAGGTTATTGACATGAAGTTTTAAAAGTGAGACAATCATCAAGCCAGATACCCAGGTATTTGTAACAGGCAACAACTTCAAGTTTTGTTCCTTGCGTAGTTACAATATCTAAAACAGGCTCTGGTGTCTTTTTTGCTTTTGAAAAGAGCATTACCTTGGTTTTATCCACATTTAAAAGAAGCTTTAGTTCAGAGCGCTGAGTCTGAATAGTGTTAAAAACAGCCTGTAATGTAACACCAGCCTCTTTAATGGAGGGACCTGCACAGAACATCACGGTATCATCCGCATAAAAATGTAAAGTAGCTTCATCCACATGATCACCTACGCTGTTAATATATATGGAGAATAAAAGTGGTCCTAAAACAGAACCTTGTGGTACACCATTAGAAATGTTCAACCACTCAGAAGACAGTCCATCAAAATGAACACATTGGGACCTTTCAGAGAGGTAGTTCACAAACCACCCACTGCAAGGCTGGATATGCCAATACTGAGTAGCCTCTGCTTTAAGATGCGATGATCAACGGTGTCAAACGTCAAAGGTCAATAAACAGAGCTGCACAACTCTGCTTATTATCTAAAATACTATAATGTCATTCACCACTTTCATTGTCACAGTGATGGTGCTGCGCTGCTTTCCTGAAGCCTGACTGATGTTTAGACAGGATATCATTTATACATAAAAACTCCTTTACTTGTTCACTCACTAAGCGTTCGAGCACCTTAGCCAGAACTGACAATTTAGAGATTGGCCTATAGTTATTTAAAATAGTTGCCTCCCCTCCTTTCAGTAAAGGCAAGACATAAGCAGACTTCCATACTTTTGGAATTGCATTTGTGCTGAGGGAGAGGTTAAAAAGAGAAGTAAGAGGTGGAGCAATAAAATCTGCAGCTATCTTTAAAAAGAAAGGTTCTAAGTTGTCCGGGCCAGCCGGTTTCCTAGGATCTAACTTGGATAATGCTTCATGAACAATACCAATAGTTAAAGGAGTAAAACTGAAAGGGTTTTCCAGACCACATTGTTCAGAGTCAAGGATTGGAGCGTTCACAGAAGCAGAAGTACAGTCAGTGACAGAATCAAACATGGAGCCATAAGACACAAAATGCTTATTAAAGCAATTTAGCATAGTAGCCCTGTCTGATATAGTGCCAGATGCTGTGGTGAGGCACGGAGGTAGCTCATTTGGGATATCACCAGTGGAAATCGATGTTATGGCTTTCCAAAATTTCCTAGGATTATTCAGGTTTTCTGTGGTAACCGACAAATAGTACTTTGATTTAGCACTTTTTATTTGAGATGTGAAGCTATTTCTTAGCTGCCTAAAACGTAACCATTCTACCTCTGAGCCTGATCTCCTAGCCTTAGCCCAAGCATTATTTCTCTCATGAAGTAGACTGGACAGCTCAGCAGAAAACCAGGGATTGTTTCGTCCCTTCACTCTAAATGTACGCAGAGGTGCATGTCTATCTATAATTTTCATAAAACCAAGATAAAAATAAGACCATGCAGTTTCTACATCAGCACACATATTGATTCTACCCCAATCAAATTCAAACGGATCATGTAAGAAACCCTGCTCCACAAAGTGTTTTTTGTCTCTCTTTGTGATGACATGTGGTTTAACCTTTTGGACCTTAGTGTCCCTAATTGTGGCTACAACACAGTGGTCACTCACATCATTAGCAAATACTCCCACAGATGAGTATTTATGTGGAACATTTGTTAAAATTAGATCAATTAAGGAGGATTTATTTGGGGACTTAATATTTGGGCGAGTAGGACTGTCTATAATCTGGGTAAAATTCAAAGAGGTACACAGGTTTTTAAAATCCTCTGACACAGAAGTTAACCAGTCCCAATTAAAATCACCAAGCAGCACTATTTCCTTGTAGGAAAGTTGTGATAACAGTTTTGCCAATGACGATAAAGAGTCCTTGACAGCCGAAGGGGCCCTGTAGCAGCCCACCACCATGACCTGTTGACCCTTTGTTACCTCAATATTCACGGCTAAAAATTCGAGCTGTTTACTAACAGATTTGGAAACCATATTGGTTACACAAAACTTATTTTTCACATAAATGGTAACGCCACCACCTTTTTTAGGCCGGTCAGTACGATATACACTGTAACCATTTATGTAAATGTCAGAGGCCAAAATGGATTTATCCAGCCACGTTTCTGACAAGACAATGACATCAGCATCCGTCGAACTCGCCCAAATACGGACAAAATCGAATTTAGGTAACAGACTACGCACATTTAAATGAATTAAACCTAGCCCAGATCTAGATATAAGATCAGCAGGAGTAGCTATTTGACTAATACTGCTCGGTGGACCTGGATTTGGCTGTACATTTCCTGATAGTAACAACAATAAAAATACCGAGCACCTTTTCCTCTTAATCAACACACATACATTGTCAGCTGTTCTAGAGTCACCAGCAAACTTCGCAAAAGTGAGATTAGAGTTTAAAAAACAATTCGAAGGACCATCGTGGCAGGCATGTGAGAGAGACAAACATTTTCCGAAATGAATGTCCGCGACAGTGCAACCAGCAATTGTTTGTGCAACACCTCCGAAACTGTACAGGGGATGTCCACTGCGGGCGGCAGAACATACCCGAATCCAGTAGCTTTTTCAGGACGACTAGCGATCCTCTCCTTGTCCAGCACAGCAGAAACACGACACCCGCCATTCTCCCAGTCCAGCACAACAGTATCCACGCTGTTCCTGGAGCAAGGTGGAACCAGGCCTCAGCTACAGCAGCACAGCACAGCAGAGCAGGTATAACCAGGCCTCAGCTACAGCAGCACAGCAGAGCAGAGAAGGTGGAACCAGGCCTCAGCTACAGCAGCACAGCAGAGCAGAGCAGGTGGTACCAGGCCTCAGCCACAGCAGCACAACAGAGCAGAGCAGGTGGAACCAGGCCTCAGCTACAGCAGAGCAGAGCAGGTGGAACCAGGCCTCAGCTACAGCAGCAGAGCAGAGAAGGTGGGACCAGGCCTCAGCTACAGCAGAGTAGAGCAGGTGGAACCAGGCCTCAGCTACAGCAGCACAGCACAGCAGAGCAGAGCAGGTGGTACCAGGCCTCAGCCACAGCAGCACAACAGAGCAGAGCATGTGGAACCAGGCCTCAGCTACAGCAGAGCAGGTGGAACCAGGCCTCAGCTACAGCAGCAGAGCAGAGAAGGTGGAACCAGGCCTCAGCTACAGCAGAGTAGAGCAGGTGGAACCAGGCCTCAGCTACAGCAGCAGAGCAGAGAAGGTGGACAAGTTTTACATTTGAATAATAACACGGGATAAACAGATCCTCTCTTTTGACAGCCCGTCAGTTTCTCATGTAGCTCCTGCAGCTCGCTAAACAGAGGGCGGGGCTTCAGGTGATTATGCAGAGCTGCGTGTCTCGGTCAGACTCAGCAGCTGATCTGATCTCTCTCTCGCGTCCGGTTATACTTCACTCGCATTTATTTCCATATCGATAATAAAACCACTTTTACCAATTCCACTCTGGTTTGTGTTGCTTCCCTTTGGTTCCCCTAGCCCAGTAGGGAATGTACGGAGCATACTGAAACTCGCAGTGACAGGATGCCGTCTCCTGTATACCAGGGGTGGGAGTAAGTCATACATGTGCGAGTCACAAGTTACTGGGGTGAGAGTCAAGCAAGTCAAGTCCTACGAAATCCTGATGAATAACCCCAGTTTCCGCATTTAAATCAGTTAAAGGACAGTGGTTATGAAAAACTAGGGTTTTATTTTCAACATTAACAACAATGGAGAGTGGGGCTCTGAATTCATAAAACGGGGAATAATTGGGCAGTTCAGTGTGTGTGTGTGTGTGTGTGTGTATATATATATATATATATAGAGGTCCGTGTGGTTAAAACGTAGCAGCCTGCGGTCGCTCGTTAGCTGTTCTAATGAAGGTAAACACAGTGAAGGCACAGCTCTTTGCAGCTGGTGCTGCTCTTCTGAGATTCTGCTGAGTTACACGTTACTGCCTCCTGGTGCTGCAGAGATTTCATGAAGTGAAGGAGGTTTTCCTTCTATAAAACAGCTGTGGGCAGCAGATACTGAGTCACACACATGAATACATAGGTCAAGGCAGACTGGTTCACAGACTCTGCTGTTTTGCCGATCTGGTGCTTGAACAAATAACTACACCCCTGGCCGAAATGTCCCTAAAATGAAGTCCAAGTTTGAAATGTATCTCAAATAATGTATGTATTTCCCCACATAAACATAACAGTCTGCTCACTCTGCGAAAGTACTCTTTTATTCATCTAGGGGCTGTACAATGCAAATATTTTCTTTTAAAAAGTAAAGTCCTTTCTAGTTTCTGTCTAAAGCCTAAGGCAAGACTCAAGTCATGAATTCAAAGTCAAGTCGAGTCTTTTATCAATGTTAGTCAAGCAAGTCTCAAGTCAAAAAATATGCGAGTCAAGTCATGTGACTCGTGTCCCCCACCTCTGGTATATACTTTGGTTAGAATATTGCTGTATTACTGTATCAAATATAATACAAATATAATAAACACAAACAGTTGATAGGTAGTATTTTGTAAACTCAAGGTTTATATTAAGTGAGTTTTTATTGTGTTAACTTGTGTATTTATGCTTCGTAGATTGACTTTCTCTCTTTCTCTGTCCGTCTGTTCTAGAAACCGAAAGGAAGAGAGAGACGTCACAGCTGTCATCAATGTAACAAATCCTTTACAATATCTGGAAATTTAAAGCGCCACCTGCTTATTCACACTGGAGAAAAACCATATAGCTGTGAAGAGTGTGGGAAAATGTTCACGAGATCAAATGCTCTCAAATCACATCAATTTATTCACACGGGAGAAAAACCTTACAGCTGTGAAGAGTGTGGGACAACTTTCACTACATCAGGTGCTCTCAAAATACATAAACGTATTCATGCTGGAGAAAAACCTTACAGCTGTGAAGAGTGTGGGACAACTTTCACTACATCAGGTGCTCTCACATCACATCACCGTATTCATACTGGAGAAAAACCGTACTGGTGTGAAGAGTGTGGGGCAACTTTCACTACATCAGGTGCTCTCACCTCACATCAGCGTATTCATACTGGAGAAAAACCTTACAGCTGTGAAGAGTGTGGGACAACTTTCACTACATCAGGTAGTCTCAAAAGACATATTCATGCTGGAGAAAAACCTTACAGCTGTGAAGAGTGTGGGACAACTTTCACTACATCAAGTGCTCTCACATCACATCACCGTATTCATACTGGAGAAAAACCGTACTGGTGTGAAGAGTGTGGGACAACTTTCACTACATCAGGTGCTCTCACATCACATCACCGTATTCATACTGGAGAAAAACCTTACAGCTGTGAAGAGTGTGGGACAACTTTCACTACATCAAGTAATCTCAAAAGACATCAACTTATTCATGCTGGAGAAAAACCTTACAGCTGTGAAGAGTGTGGAACAACTTTCACAACATTAGGTGCTCTCACATCACATCACCGTATTCATACTGGAGAAAAACCGTACTGGTGTGAAGAGTGTGGGACAACTTTCACTCAATCAGGTCATCTCAAAAAACATCAACGTATTCATACTGGAGAAAAACCGTACTGGTGTGAAGAGTGTGGGAAAACGTTCACTAGATCAGCTCATCTCAAATCACATCTTCGTGTTCACACACTCTTAACGTGTGGGGAAACCTTTTCTTAACCTGCCGGCGGGGACCCTGTTTTTTTTTCACGACACTGTCTCAGCGGATCTTAATATTTAAGAACCTATTAATGTGTTATACCAGATTAACGGAAATAATCTCAGCTAACTGACGATACAAACCATTTTTACCAAAACAAAACACAAGTCTCATAAGAAGCATCTAAATGACCCCTTAGCGAAAAATGCTAACTGACATTGGCACAGAACTCAAGATAAAAGTACCCTTACTACTTATCGTAGCTGCACATACAAGATATCCAATTAAAGCTGAGGTTCCACAGATTATTTAGGTATATAGTATCATCACTGAGTGATCCGAACTCAATACAGGGGAAGCAAACACAGACATCACAACACGCGTACCTTTATAGAGCTTCGAGGGAGATCGTCTCACCGTAGTTGTCAATCTGATTAAAAGACGTGTTCAATGGCATTAAAGCCAGAAAGAATGCGGCTGAATCGGTTGATCCATAGGTTGATAATGTATCTGTGCCTTTGAAGCAATTGTTTAAAATCCATAATTCCATTTTTATGTAAAAATCGGAGCACAAAAGTTAGCTGCTAATGGTAGCTACCAGAGTGTATGTAGCTTCCGGTCTTGGCTATGCGGCAGTCCAACGCGAGAGTGACGCGTAGCCAAAACCGGAAGCTGCATACACTCTGGTGGCTACGGTGAGACGATCTCCCGTAAAAAATTCGTAAAAGGTACGTGTTGTGATGTCTGTGTTTGCTTCCCCTGTTGCGAGATCGGATTGCTTAGATACTATACTTAAATAATCTGTGGAGTCTCAGCTTTAATCAGATATATTGTATGTGCAGTTTCGATAGGTATCTTTATTTAGAATTCTGTGCTAAAGTGCGTTAGCATTTTTAAAAAAAATGAATAAAACCGCACGTCCCTGCGGTGTGAATATATCGCGGTTATCGCCATGACACGGTATATCGTTCAGCCCTACCGCCCGGGCAACGAAGGAGTGGCTTCGTAAGAAGCATTTCAAGGTCCTGGAGTGGCCTAGCCAGTCTCCAGATCTCAACCCCATAGAAAATCTTTTGGAGGGAGTTGAAAGTCCGTGTTGCCCAGCGACAGCCCCAAAACATCACTGCTCTCGAGGAGATCTGCATGGAGGAATGGGCCAAAATACCAGCAACAGTGTGTGAAAACCTTGTGAAGACTTTCAGAAAACATTTGACCTCTGTCATTGCCAACAAAGGGTATATAACCAAGTATTGAGATGAACTTTTGTTATTGACAAATTGTTATTTTCCACCATAATTTGCAAATAAATTCTTTACAAATCAGACAATGTGATTTTCTGGATTTCTTTTGTCTCTCTAGTTGTGGTATACCTAGGGTGAAAATGACAGGCCTCTCATCTTTTTAAGTGGGAGAACTTGCACAATTGGTGGCTGACTGAAATACTCTTTTGCCCCACTGTATACCGTCACACCGCTCGTGTATAATATATATCACTTAGTATAACAGGCCTACTCTCTTTATTTGCTTTAGTCGATATTTCTCTAAGACCATTTAGTGCTTCACATAATAGAATACACAACGGCTGGAGCCTGATTATGCTTTACGAGCTGTAGTAGGTGTGTGTGGTACAGTGTGTAGTGTGTGTGTGTGTACAGTGCGTACGGCGGACAGACGGGTCTCAGTTGGTTTGGTGTCCTCTTTTAATAGCCTACTTGTAAATACAACTTTTGGCCCGTAATTTCAATTCCCCATTTCAGCGACCAGAGAGAGGGGGGGATATATCCAGTCTCTGATTGTGTTACGTTATTATGAGAGAGCTCTCATACTTGTTTGATTCTGAAATTGTTTATAAATGTGTGTGTGTCCGCATCTGTAGCCTGTTATTGTCTCATTATACCGCACTGTGAATGAATCAAAGTGTATGTATGTATGTATTAGGGATGCCAGCGATTATTCGAATATTCGTTACAGTCTCCATAATCGAATATTATTTGTAAAAATCGATTTTATTTATATATTTTTTTATTATTATTTATGTATATGGCTTAGTTTCAATTAAAATATATATAAATATATATATGCTAATAGTATTAATAATTGTAAATGGCTGTAAGGGCTGCCGAATAATCGATTTTGATCATGGTCAGTTTCTGGCAACCCTAGTATGTATGTATGTATGTATTAGGGCTGTCAAATTAACACGTTAAAAAAATAAAATAAATAAATAACGCCACTAATTATTTTAACGCGATTAACGCATGTGTATTTTTTTTCCTCGGCCGCCCCATAGTTTCAGAACGCATCGAGTTTAAAATACCATCTACAGCATGCTGCTGACAGCCCCGCTCCTGCCGCCCGCTTGTGGCAGACCACACTTCCACGCTCACCGGCAGGCACCGACTGGCCATCGGGAGGACCGGGAGGGTGTGTGTAATGTGGCCCGAGCGAGAGAGAGACCTTACGTGCATTGTTGTTGTTGTTAGCATCTGGTGCTAGCTAGCTGCGCTAACGGATATAAGGAGCTGTTTAAATGAAAACAGAGGAGCGACATTTCCCCACAACTGCACCGAGCACTTGACTTTATGCAGGAAGCAGACAGCGGGACATTGTAGGAGAAGTCAGCACACTCATGATTGCGGCAACATGATTGCAGCGTCCAGGCAGCTCCCGTTCGAGCATATGCCTTGAGTTGCACATTGCTCCAACGATCCAGCGTGCACACACACCCCATTTGTATTGTATGAGAGAGGTTCCAGGTTGAATTGAGGCGAATATTTGTAATGTTCAGAGGTTGTTGCGTTTAATATTCATGAGGATATTTGTCATTGTTCAAATGATAATAAACATTAGCATAAAGCATATTTGTCCACTCATATGTTAAGAGAATTAAAAACTTGAAAAATATTCCTCTAAGGTACATTTAGAACAGATAAAAAATGTGCGATTAACTATGGACAATCATGCGATAAATATTTTAATCGACTGACAGCCCTAGTTGTATGTATGTATGTATGTATGTTACGTTCCCTTCTGAACTAGTGGGAATCAAAGGGAAGCAACACAACCAGATTGGTATTGGTAATTATTATAAGGGGTTTATTTTAGACAGCAATGTAAACGAAAGGCAGGCAGGCAGCCTGAAACAAACAAAGGAAGGACTCTAACACAGGAGTCTAGTTATATGAAGGGAAAATAAATACTAGATAGACACACAAGATTAACCACAGAATGAAGAGCAAAATGCGAGAGGCGTCTGTTCACTCAACAGAGCCTCCTGAGTGGTAGTTGTTCCCGGGCTTTATAATCATCTGCAGCAGGTGTGCGCTGCGACTCGAAGACGTCGGGTTCCAATCACGATCTTCGGAGGCAGACCAGAGGATGGGCAGCCAATGACGTCAGGGCTACTGCTCAGCTTATTTACATATTACACACACAGCTGAAAACACTCACAGGCAGATTAATGAGCAGACAGAAACAGCAACCGTAACATATATATATATATTAGGGCTGTCAGTCGATTCAAATATTTAATCGCACATTTTTGGTCTGTTCTAGATGTACCTTAGAGGAATATTTTTCAAGTTTTTAATACTCTTATCAACATATGAGTGGACAAATATGCTTTATGCTAATGTTTATTATCATTTGAACAATGACAAAAATGCTCATGAATATTAAACACAACAACCTCTGAACATTACAAATATTCGCCTCAATTCAAACTGTGTGTGTGTGTGTGACCATAAATTACATAAAGAGTTACATTTCTTAGTATAATCTTTCGTGTGTGTGTGTGTGTGTGGTGGATCGATCGATCGTTGGTTGGAGCTATGTGCAACTCAAGGCATATGCTCGAACGGGAGCTGCCTGGACGCTGCAATCATGTTACGTCTATCCGTGCTGAGTGCTGACTTCTCCTACAACGTCCCACTGTCTGCTTCCTGCATCAAGTCAAGTGCTCGGCGCAGTTGTCGGCGAAATGTCGCTCCTCTGCTTTCATTTAAACGGCTCCTTATATCCGTTAGCGCAGCTAGCTAGCACCAGATGCTAACAAAACAATGCACGTAAGGTCTCTCTCTCGCTCGGGCCACACACACACACAATCTCCCGGTCCTCCCGATGGCCAGTCGGTGCCTGCCAGTGAGCATGGAAGTGTGGTCTGCCACAAGCGGGCGGCAGGAGCGGGGCTGTCAGCATCAGCTTGTAGACGGTATTTTAAACTCGATGCGCTCTGAAGCTACGGGGCGGCCGAGGACAAAAAATACACATGCGTTAATCGCGTTAAAATAATTAGTGGCGTTAATTATTTTTGCGTTAACGTGTGAACTTGACAGCCCTAATATATGTATATATATATGTATATGTATATATATATATATATGTGTGTGTGTGTCATCATGAACACATCTGTCCATCAGAGGGCTGCTGTGCCTCCTGTCATCATTAATGGACGTCTCTTTAAAATGACCGCTCAGAGGGGAGGAGTTCTCATTTCTCTAACCGCCTGCTGCTTCCCCTCCTCTCTCCTCGGTTCACCTCCTCAGTCCTCCGCTCACATCTCCTGTGGGCGGGACTAAGTATTGAGGATAGGAAATTTGAGTATTGAGAAACCTCTATTGGCTCCTTTATCATTAACAAAGCATTTGTCCAGGATATTGTCTTCCCTGCTGTGATCCCTAACATACTGCTGGAACCAATATCGAAGAGCACAGGTGGCTTGGTGTATTCGTAGGAAGCCGATGGCATTGTAGCTCTAGCATAGCCTCGCGGCTGTAGCAGCCTAGAGGCCGGGGCTCCTCGCCATACCTGTTGGTGCTGTCACTCAGGTGTGTCTTGGAAAGTTGAATGGCCAGACATGGTCTGCAGAAGGCAGATGTAATCCACAGGATCAAAAGCATGGTCTCTCAAAATGACGTTTCATACAGACGCAACAAAGTTTAGACAATAATTAGACCAAAAAAACTGAAACAAGACGAACGGAGCATACTGAGACTCGCAGTGACAGGATGTCGGCTCCCTCTGTCTCTTGTATACCAGGGGTGGGAGTAAGTCATACATGTGCAAGTCTCAAGTTACTGGGGTGAGAGTCAAGCAAGTCAAGTCCTACGAAATCCTGACGAATAACCCCAGTTTCCGCATTTAAATCAGTTAAAAGACAGTGGTTATGAAACTAGAGTTTTATTTTCAACATTAACAACAATGGAGAGTGGGGCTCTGAATTCATAAAACGGGAAATAGGGGGAATCATTGGGCAGTGTGTGTGTGTAGAGGTGCCTGTGGTTAAAACGTAGCAGCCTGCGGTCGCTGTTTAGCTGTTCTAATGAAGGTAAACACAGTGAAGGCACAGCTCTTTGCAGCTGGTGCTGCTCTTCTGAGATGCTGCTGAGTTACACGTTACTGCCTCCTGGTGCTGCAGAGATTTCATGAAGTGAAGGAGGCTTTTCTTCTATAAAACAGCTGTGGGCAGCAGATACTGAGTCACAGACATGAATACATAGGTCAAGGCAGACTGGTTCACAGACTCTCCTGTTTTGCCGATCCAGTGCTTGAACAAATAACTCTACACCCCTGGCTGAAATGTCCCTAAAATGAAGTCCGTGTTTGAAATGTATCTCAAATAATGTATGTATTTCCCCACATAAACATCACAGTCTGCAATGAAACGTCTGTCTCCTGTGCGCTCCACTTCCTGCTTTCTCCTGCGAATGAGATATTTTCTCTTTTTTTTCCTTTCATTGCCCTCTAGGGGCTTCGTACAATGCAAATATTTTATTTTAAAAAGTAAAGTCCTTTCGAATCATCTGTCTCACGCCTAAGTCAAGTCTCAAGTCATGAATACGAAGTCAAGTCGAGTCTTTTATTTAAGTCTCAAGTAAAAAAATATGCGAGTCAAGTCATGTGACTCGAGTCCCCCACCTCTGGCATATACTTTGGTTAGAATATTACTGTATAAAATATAATACAAATATAATAAACACAAACAGTTGATAAGTAGTATTTTGTTAATTCAAGGTTTATATCAAGTGACTTTTTATTGTGTAAACTTGTGTATTTATGCTTTTTAGATTGACTTTCTCTCTTTCTCTGTCCATCTGTTCTAGAAACCGAAAGGAAGAGAGAGACGTCACAGCTGTCAGCAATGTGACAAATCCTTTACAACATCTGGAAATTTAAAGACCCACCTGCTTATTCACACTGGAGAAAAACCGTATAGCTGTGAAGAGTGTGGGACAACTTTCACTCAATCAGGTGCTCTCAAATCACATCACCTTATTCATACTGGAGAAAAACCTTACAGCTGTGAAGTGTGTGGGACAACTTTCACTAGATCAGGTGCCCTCAAATCACATCAACGTATTCATACTGGAGAAAAACCTTACAGGTGTGAAGCGTGTGGGACAACTTTCACTACATCAGGTGCTCTCAAAAAACATCAACGTATTCATACTGGAGAAAAACCATACAGGTGTGAAGAGTGTGGGAAAATGTTCACTACATCAGGTAATCTCAAGTCACATCACCTTATTCACACTGGAGAAAAACCTTACTGGTGTGAAGAGTGTGGGAAAACTTTCACTATATCAGGTAATCTCAAATCACATCAACGTATTCATACTGGAGAAAAACCGTACAGGTGTGAAGAGTGTGGGAAAATGTTCACTACATCAAGTGCTCTCAAAACACATCAACGTATTCACACTGGAGAAAAACCTTACTGGTGTGAAGAGTGTGGGACAACTTTCACTACATCAGGTAATCTCAAATCACATCAACGTATTCATACTGGAGAAAAACCTTACAGGTGTGAAGAGTGTGGGACAACTTTCACTACATCAGGTGCTCTCAAATCACATCAACGTATTCATACTGGAGAAAAACCGTACTGGTGTGAAGAGTGTGGGAAAACGTTCACTAAATCAAATCATCTCAAAACACATCACCGTATTCACACCGGAGAAAAACCGTACTGGTGTGAAGAGTGTGGGAAAACGTTCACGAGATCAGGTGCTCTCAAATCACATCTTCGTGTTCACACACTCTTAAAACCATAGTGGTGTTAAGAGTGTAGGACAACTTTTTCGTATTCACCTTAAAGTCCATGAGCGAGTTTCACTGTTCATTAATCTGCCGAGTAGTTTCTCCAATCTGTTTATTTAATAAAATGTTGTGACTTTAAACTTTGATAGTTCCTGTTGAGTTAGCCGTCTGTTCTGGTCTAAAAGAACCAATGATTCATGTATCTAGAACACATTTACGATGTTTTCAGTTTGATCCTATTCTCTTGTTAAAATGATCAGACTACCAAAAATAAAATGGCCTTAGAAACAGACTCACAACCCTGCATATCTGTTGTGTTTTGCAGCATATTATAAACATGTCATTCCCTTATTTTCAAATACCACAGGTTGTGTAGTGATGTATTTGAGGTGTACTGTCCACATCGCAGACCTGAAGTCGTGCAGTCAATGTATGCAAAGTGTTCAGGACATTGGTCTCTGAGACTCAAAAAAGTCATTTCTCAAAGATGGTGTGGTATATAGGGAGGTGCAATCTCCTGATGAGACTGTATTATAGTGGAAATCTGCAACCCTAGAAAACAAGATAACATTAGGATAATCAATTTATTAGGGCTGTCAGTCGATTAAAATAGTTAATCGCGATTAATCGCAAATTTTTTATCTGTTCTAAATGTACCTTAGAGGAATATTTTTCAAGTTTGTAATACTCTTATCAACATATGAGTAGGGTTGGGTATCGTTTGAATTTCCACGATTCCGATTCTACTTTTCGATTCCGGTTCTTAACGATTCTCAATTCCGATTCTTTGAGGGGCAGGGTAAAAAAAATGATTAAGTTCTTGTTGAGAAAAACAAGCATATCTGCCTTCTCAGGCATACCGGGAAGAAATGTTTGAACATTTTAAAGCAAAATGCTTCAATCTGGTGCACTTTAAGCAGAATTACTAGATCTAGGGGGTACATAAACACACATATGAAAAAGATCGGTTTACATTTGAATAATTAAATAAGTATGTGAACATAACCAGTAACCTACCATAGCCAATAACAAATACATGGAACGTATTTTATGTTTGTTGTTCATTCAGTCATATTTTACCATTTTATTTCTTCATATTTTTGTATCTCCAGTTTTAAAACGATATGTCTGGTTTACGGTCCTATAGTTTACATTGGAATGATTTCAAACCTGTTTCATCCCAATAATTATAAAGGACAGCCTTGGAAATATGTGTTTACATAAATTGTGATCAAACTGTTTGAGACCCACTGAGAACTTAGACTAAAGTGAACTTTCTAAACCCCATGAGTCCTTTACCTCACTGAGCTGTAGTTATCAGCCTCTCAGTCTGACTGGAGAGGACTCTCCCTCCGCATCATTGCAGAAACATCTTCTTCTTCCGTTAGGGCAGCTAGCACCAGATGCTAATAACAACAGCGCATACCGGTGCACCCTCCCTTTCCCCCTCGCACTGTGGCTGTGAGCTGCGGGCGCCAGATAAGCCAACATCCCCCATTTTCATCACTTGCAGCGCCCATCGTACAGGGCGAATGAAACGTGTAACCGGGGTGAAAAGGGGTGTTACATTTACTTAATTATGAATGTTGTTACATCAAGGCCGAGAATTAGGATGCGCACCAACGGTCAAAACATTTGTTTTCCCTCCCAGAGCTGTTAGCGCAGCGCCTCCACAGATCTGGCGCCCTAGGAGAACATCTATAACAACGGGCCGGCCCTGGTCTCAGGTTACACTGTAGAAAGTGTAAGCACAACGCTACATTTCCCGCCTCGCCGCAGTCATACAGTAGGCTACGGAAAGCGGCGAGAAACATTTTCTCAGGCATCGAAAAGCGGAACCAAAATTCACATTTCTAAATGATGCCGTTGGAATCTAAATGTTGGAACCGGTTCCGAACCGGAACCGGTTCTCGGTACCCAACCCTACATATGTGTGGACAAATATGCTTTATGAAAATGTTTGTTTATTATCATTTTATCAATGACAAATAATCTCATGAATATTAAACATAACAACCTCTGAACATTAAAAATATCCGCCTCAATTCAACCTAGAACCGGTGGAGCGGGACTGTCAGCATCAGCTTGTAGATGGTACTTTAAACTCGATGCGCTCTGAAACTACGGTGCGGCCGAGGACAAAAAAACACACATGCGTTAAAATAATTAGTGGCGTTACATTTTATTAACGCGTTAACTAGACAGCCCTACAATTTATACAACCCATGTCCAAATCTAACCACTGATATATTTAAAGAAATAGCAGGTAATAAACATAGGGAGGAAGTTTGGTGTGGTGAGTTCAAGGGATGGGAACGATTAATTGAATATTCGAAATTATTCAGGTATCGAATTTCTGGGAGGTATGCCTAAGTTGATTACATATTATCAAATGTTATACGACAGTGCCATAGCTAAATGTGTTGGGTCTAAACGTGTGTTTTGCTCCGCTCACCGGCCCCTCACAGCGGGCAGAGCTGCAGGTGCTGATCTCTCTCTCTCGTGTCCGGTTATACTTCACTCGCGTTTATGTCCAAATCCATCAGATCTAGCTAGTTCTAGCTAATGATATGGCTGCTGCCCCTCCCTACACGCAGATCACGCAGACTCAAACCTCATCTTATGCGCAAATGCGTTCCGCAGCCGTTGCGAGGTTCCGGCGCTAACAGTTTATGAGCGTGCTCCCCCGCCCCCTGTCAACACTCGCGACACATGAGTGGCCAGCCTAAACAACAATAAGCGCTGCTTGGAAACCGTGTGTGACGGCAAAACAAATAGTACATCAACGGTAATGATTTGCACTCTAAGAAGAGTCCTACACAGACATGGCATCAAAAAGGAGTAATGTGTGGAAATATTTTGACAAGGTTAGTGAGTGCGGTGTAGAGCTCAAAACTATGCCAAATTAAACTTATATACATGCTATACCTTGCTATACCCGCAACCTCCGTTCCAGCTGAGAGAGTCTTCTCTACAGCTGGCCTGATTGTGAATCGCCTCAGCACCGCATCTCCCCTGAGCATTTAATTAAAGAATTAAAATTAAAGAAACATGACACAAAATAATGTTATAGAGTATCAAAGGTAAAGAGCAGCTGCTCGAAGGACAATCAAATACACAAAAAGAGAACATGGAGATAATTGTGTTCTACCATTGGCAGAGGAGTAACATTAGGTGATGTCTGGTCCATGTTTAAGCAGATGAGTGGGAAAAGGAAATCCATTACAATTCCAGGTTGATGGGGAGAGGCTGGCAGTGACAGAT
This sequence comes from Champsocephalus esox, assembly GCA_036324585.1. NCBI lineage: Eukaryota > Metazoa > Chordata > Actinopteri > Perciformes > Channichthyidae > Champsocephalus > Champsocephalus esox. The sequence goes on from CM070498.1 coordinate 3,542,225, forward strand.
ACAAGAGAAGGCAGGTATGTTAGGAAGGACACTTGCAGCAGTACATAGTGGGGAGCATCTCAGTGATATCCATAGGCAACAAAAACAGCAGTTACTAGCAGAGAATGAAAACGTGAAGGAGAAGAGACAGGGATAATAGGTCATCTCTGGATGTGGAATTAGTAAGAGTGAGTAATGATGGCGGGAAAACATTGAAAATGAAAGATATAATGGCAATAGTGTACGTTGACATTGAAAAGGCGTATGACTCTGTGTGGAGGGATGGATTACTGATCAAATTGAGTATGGGAGGGAGAATGTTCAATTGGGTAAGGGCCTTTTGAACAGACAGGACATTTAGAGGAAAGGTTGGAGCAGATATTTCCAATTATTTAGAAATAGAAAATGGTATCCCCAAGCGAGTGCAGTCAGTCCAATATTATTTAACATCATGATTAATGACATGTTGACATGCTTAGACACATGCATCCAATCGGCTCTGTATGCAGACGATGGGGCTATGTGGATGAGAGGAAGAAATGCCCCATACGTAATGGAGAAGCTAGAGCGATTAAAAAGTGGAGAGGTGGTCATATAACTGGGGATTCAAAATGTCAGAAAGCAAGTCATGCTACATGGTATTTACAAACAAACGCAAGATTGATGGCCAACAGCTAACACTATATGATCGTCCCATGACAAAGGTGAATGAGTTCAAATACCTAGGACTGTGGTTTGATAGCAATTATACATGGAAAGTACACATTAAACAAGTGGAAACAAAATGCTAAAAAGTATTAAATGTATTGCGAGCTGTAGCTGGATGCAACTGGTGGGGGGGGGCAGTCCTCTCCTAAACGGTAATGTATGTGTTGTTGTGGAGGACAAACTGCTGCAGGAGGTGCACCATGAGCCAAACTGCATTTCACAGCGACGTGTTTTCACCTGCAGCTCAACTATGCCAACAATGTCAAAACTCAGAGACACAGTGGGGGGGAGAGTAGTTTTATAGAGGGGGAGTGAGGGGGGGGGGACTGGCTGTATACAGGGGGGAGAGAGTAGTCATGAACAATTTCCACATACTGTACATGTAGATATTGCAGCCTACTAACTCTATATTACTTTTAATTGCAAGCCACTGTACTGACTTTGTATTAATATATATATATATAATATATATATATATATTATACTAGGGTTTGTATATTAGTAAGTATTCAAATGTATTATTTGATCATTTCAGAAACAGGTTTATCTCCAGGTAGGTTGACACGTACGAGGAATTTGACTTGATGATTTATTTGTTTTTACATTAATAATGCTTATCTTTACTTCATTCTTAATTTGTAATAATTGACTACTGATTGAGTAGTTTTTTTTTACATTTATCAAATACATTTCGTATTCACCGTTCATCAACTTTACCTTTCAAATACATCCTTAAAATGTTATATTGTTCTTATATTTTTTGGACATCTTTTACACAACATTTTGGGGAATTTATATCTGTTAGTACTTGTATTGTCTTGCAGATGGCTCATTCATTTGTGCCCGAAGGTTTGTTTCCTCTCCTCCTTCAGAACAAACAGCGCAGCGCCCCCGTGTGGCTGAACGCTGAATTACACGCATCACACTTACGAGCAACACAACAGAGCCTTTAATTAAGAAAGTAAAAACGATTGAACTACTTATACTATAAATACTGTTTAATGTCTTTATACACGTTACCCTCTGCAGAGATGTTATATTTCACATACAGTATATTATGTATTTATATTATGTAAGTCATCTTTAGAGTTATTGTATGTTGTAATGTCTTGGTTTTTGTGTCTATTTTCAGTCATGAAGCACCTCTTGTGGTTGCTTTCTAGCATTTGTACATCATGTTAATGTTAATGTCTGTACTTAAAGCAGCTGGTGAGTTATGTTTTCCCTGCGTCTGCTCCCTCAGTGTTTTATTAGTGATGTTAGTGAACATTTCATGCTCTCATGCCTCCAGTTTATCTCTTATTCTTTGCTAATTGCTCCATAACAGAAGCATAAACCCTCAACACTCATTAACAAAGGCTGAAAATTAAGTGTTGGCGCCACATCTGCTCCCGAGCCCTCAGCGTCTGTAAATATGTGCGAACGTCTCGGAGTTATTACAATACCATTTCCATTATCTTACATTACTGCAGAGGTACAAAAACGATCTTTAATCACAGAGTGGGGAAATGGAAAATTAACACGAAGCTGCGGCGTTTCTATTTGTGGCAGCGGCGAGGTGTTTCATCGCAGTCACCTCAGACTTAAGGTGAAAATTGCACCCTGGGGGAAACAGCTATGGTCGTGATGGTGTATATCAGTATGTAGTGTCTCTACTTTAAAGAGTCCTCTCCTGCTGATGTTCAGGTGTATATCAGTATGTAGTGTCTGTCCTTTAAAGAGTCCTCTCCTGCTGATGTTCAGGTGTATATCAGTATGTAGTGTCTCTACTTTAAAGAGTCCTCTCCTGCTGATGTTCAGGTGTATATCAGTATGCAGTGTCTCTACTTTAAAGAGTCCTCTCCTGCTGATGTTCAGGTGTATTTCAGTATGTAGTGTCTCTACTTTAAAGAGTCCTCTCCTGCTGATGTTCAGGTGTATATCAGTATGTAGTGTCTGTCCTTTAAAGAGTCCTCTCCTGCTGATGTTCAGGTGTATATCAGTATGTAGTGTCTCTACTTTAAAGAGTCCTCTCCTGCTGATGTTCAGGTGTATATCAGTATGCAGTGTCTCTACTTTAAAGAGTCCTCTCCTGCTGATGTTCAGGTGTATTTCAGTATGTAGTGTCTCTACTTTAAAGAGTCCTCTCCTGCTGATGTTCAGGTGTATATCAGTGTGTAGTGTCTCTACTTTAAAGAGTCCTCTCCTGCTGATGTTCAGGTGTATATCAGTATGTAGTGTCTCTACTTTAAAGAGTCCTCTCCTGCTGATGTTCAGGTGTATATCAGTGTGTAGTGTCTCTACTTTAAAGAGTCCTCTCCTGCTGATGTTCAGGTTTATATCAGTATGCACTGTCTCTACTTTAAAGAGTCCTCTCCTGCTGATGTTCAGGTGTATATCAGTATGCACTGTCTCTACTTTAAAGAGTCCTCTCCTGCTGATGTTCAGGTGTATATCAGTATGTAGTGTCTCTACTTTAAAGAGTCCTCTCCTGCTGATGTTCAGGTGTATATCAGTATGCAGTGTCTCTACTTTAAAGAGTCCTCTCCTGCTGATGTTCAGGTGTATTTCAGTATGTAGTGTCTCTATTTTAAAGAGTCCTCTCCTGCTGATGTTCAGGTGTATATCAGTATGTAGTGTCTCTACTTTAAAGAGTCCTCTCCTGCTGATGTTCAGGTGTATATCAGTATGTAGTGTCTCTACTTTAAAGAGTCCTCTCCTGCTGATGTTCAGGTGTATATCAGTATGTAGTGTCTCTACTTTAAAGAGTCCTCTCCTGCTGATGTTCAGGTGTATATCAGTATGTAGTGTCTCTACTTTAAAGAGTCCTCTCCTGCTGATGTTCAGGTGTATATCAGTGTGTAGTGTCTCTACTTTAAAGAGTCCTCTCCTGCTGATGTTCAGGTGTATATCAGTATGTAGTGTCTCTACTTTAAAGAGTCCTCTCCTGCTGATGTTCAGGTGTATATCAGTATGTAGTGTCTCTACTTTAAAGAGTCCTCTCCTGCTGATGTTCAGGTGTATATCATTTGGGGAGGTTTTCGCCAAAATGCAAAATCCAGATTTTCTTTTTATATCTTTGGCGAGTTTTGTTTAAGATGGACAAGAACAAAAAACATAGATGGTGGGTGTCTGAGGCCCATTCCCAAACCGCCCCTACACCCTACCCCTCCGTTTGCGCGTTCACGCGGAGGGTCCGCCATATTGAGGGCTGTTCCAAAGCAGCGAGTGAGGAGTGGGAGTGGGCTATCGAGCCCTCAAACAGCGAGTCTGCAGCGGTGCTGACTTGAGACCGGTCTCCCTGACCGGAGTCACGCTGTGTGTGTCCTCAGGAAACACGCTGTTTACAAGTAGTTCCAGCAAACATCCACTGATAAACTGCGATGTGAACAACCTCATGATGACCTCATATGTTTTTAACTGAGGATCAAACCTGTGTTTAGTCTAGAAAAAGGTAAATGTGTGCATTTTATTATAAAGTTGTGTATATTTACAGACTGTTGCAAAAGCCAAGAAGCTTATAAACATCAGGTTTAAAACTAAAAGAGGTTTGGAGTTTTATTTGAGTTATTAATTTAAACTTTTAGTCTGAGATGCTGATTTGAAACCGTTGTTACAAACAGTTACGGCACTTCCTGTTTGTGCCGGAGAGAGGGGAGGCCGTCCCAAAGCTTGCTGCTGTGTGTACTCCCTCCATCTGACAGGAGGAGCCAGAACAATGCTCGTTTCCTTACCAACAAAACCAATACAATACAAGCATGCTCAGAGTCGCTCTCCTTGGAGCACTCTCTGAAGGGTTGCTGGCAGAGGGAACGCATATTTGCTACAAATCCTTTTAGCGGCAGCCCTCCAGCGCATCACGTTTAGATGGTTGAAACCTGAAGCTCCAACGTATAACGATTGGATCCAGAAGTTTTGGGAGTTATACGAAATGGAGGAAATCACATATGCCATACGGCTTCAGAAAACGACACTTTTAAAAGAGATGGAGGCCTGTAAAGCCCCCGCTAGTATACACTCCATACAATATGATCAAGTCCCCTAAACTTACCATGTTATACGATACGATCGTATCTTGATCCATTTGTTTATTCTTCTCTTCCCTTAATTGTTATTATTTATGACTATGCAAGTTTTGTCTGCTTTACTTTGTACTTTTGCTCTAGTCAATTATCTCTGTATTGGTTTCGCACGGCGACCAGTCTGTACTGGCCTATAGGGTCGTCCTTAGTGCCATGTACATTTTCAAATTCATTTATTTTAAGCTCCAACCACCGGAATTCGTTACGATAGTCAAGAAAACTCTCCTGGTGAATTTTATTCAAATTCCAACAACAATAGCCGCTTTCACACCAAGTACTTTGCCGTACTTAGTTCCCAGCGCTTAGTTCCCCCATGGAACTAAAGAGCAGATCGCGTTCACACCGGAATAAGTCCCTGAGGGAAGATTACGCAAATGAAGCCGCTGACGTCACTTCTTCTTCTTCTGCTTTGGGTTTACTGGCAGGCGTAATGTATACTGCCACCCGAAGTCCCCGGAGTTGGGGACTGGCTTCTACTCTCCGTTGGTGCGCGGGGGCTAATGCTAATAATGCTAATGCCAGCAAATACAATGGCGGCTTCACAAAACTTTTCCGAGTTTTACAGGGCGTGGTTTGCATTCGCCCAGCAAATCAGAAATTGGAACGTTTTTCTCCCCCGGAAAGTACCTGCTCTCTAGCAGGGACTAAAAAGGGGAGAAATATTCTCATGAACTAAGTTCTCTCTTTGGAGTGAACGCAAAATCCCAGGAACCATCGGAACTAAACGAGAAAAGTACGGGGAAAAGTACTCCGGTGTGAAAGCGCCTATTTACCCCTCCCTCTTCAACCTTGAAGTTTATCCTCACGTAGGGTGGTCCTTAAAATTGAAAGTGGGAAAGTCTAAGCTCCAACCCCCAGAATTCATTCTATCAGTCAAGAAGAGGTTAGAGCTTAGACTTTCCCACTTTCAATTGTAAGGACCACCCTACTAGTAATGTCTCATTTTCAATACAGAAAGATTGTAAGACATAATGTGAAAGTTGCAATTCTGTATGTTTGTGCTTATGATGTCCAAATGAAGCTCAGCGCAAGTTCTTTCAGGAAGACTGGTTCCGACGCTCTCATTCACAATTCTTTCTTGCAATAAGCAAGGGCGCAAGATACCTCCAGCTAAACCAACCGGTTGCGTCTCAGCCCCACAGCCAATCACAGCACACCCGGCAAACGTTAAAATCTGCTCTTTCTCTCCCCTGCCCGCATCGTTCAGGAGAATTGATGGAACCCTCCTCCACCTCCGGTCTCATCAGATCCAAGGCAGGCTAGCCCAGAAGAACCCTCACCACTCCGGATTTGTATTTCCCTTTAGTTCTTCACCACCCGTCTAGACCCCGGGGGGTTTCTCTTTTCTCGTCGGCTTCTCCTCCCCCTTAATTCATCACAGTCTAATCTCAAAAACGTTATTGTTCATAAAGCAATAAATATGTTACCAACTACGAACGAAGTCTCTCCCGAATGAAATACAATCCACATGTTGATTTCCTACCTGTAACTCGGCTTTCCTCAGTCTTCTGTAGAACTCGTCGTCTTCTCGTCCCCAACCCCAGAACCTGTTCGACATCCCGTTACACTGGAAATAAGAAATTAAATTGTATTTCTTCATCAGAGATAACGAGGTGGTCTTTGTGCTGATGAGAACAATGGATTCAAACTGAACTGAGATTGTGATTCAGCAGAAAGAGAGCCGGTTGCTCAAACGGTCTTCCCCAGAGTTAACGGATTAATGCTCGCAACTGCTCAAAATGTTGCTCAATCTCAAAAACATTAAAGGTGGGGTCGGTAATTCACTTCAGAAACACTTGTTGTTATATTCCATGGAATGCTCTGAACACCCCGATAGCAATGAATACATTAAACGCTTTGACAATAAATACATACAAAAATATCCTCTGTGGAAGCCGTGGCGCTGTTGAAAGCACGACCAATCATCTGAGCCGGCTAAAGTAGCTGGATGGCCTACCTGCCTGTCAGCCTCCCATCGGGGCACACACTGACCTCGTGCCCTCATTGGTCATGTGCGCGTGCGTGTGTCTTGGAGGCGGGGCTCTGAGAGGAAGGGGCAGATTTTTTCCGGTTGTGTACTTTCAGATTCTAGCGCACTCGAGCTGGTTTCTCCAAAATCACCTACCCCACCTTTAAGAGAATCATTATATATTTATATGACTGTAATTTTTTTTCTGTGAGATTTTTTTAAAATTTGCAAATCAATTATTTTATTTGTGCAGTACCATTAATATGCTAAATATATCAAAGTAAAAGCCTTAAAAGATTTATATTCACATACATGTCTGTGATTTGTTTTCTGTCCGATTTGTTGAAGAAGAGGGGACACATGTTGATGTAGAAGAGACATGAAGAAGAGGGGACACATGTTGATGTAGAAGAGACATGAAGAGGGGACACATGTTGATGTAGAAGAGACATGGAGAAGAGGGGACACATGTTGATGTAGAAGAGACATGAAGAAGAGGGGACACATGTTGATGTAGAAGAGACATGGAGAAGAGGGGACACATGTTGATGTAGAAGAGACGTGAAGAAGAGGGGACACATGTTGATGTAGAAGAGACATGAAGAAGAGGGGACACATGTTGATGTGGAAGAGACATGGAGAAGAGGGGACACATGTTGATGTAGAAGAGACATGAAGAAGAGGGGACACATGTTGATGTGGAAGAGACATGGAGAAGAGGGGACACATGATGAAGAAGAGACATGAAGAAGAGGGGACACATGTTGATGAAGAAGAGACATGAAGAAGAGGGGACACATGTTGATGTGGAAGAGACATGGAGAAGAGGGGACACATGTTGATGAGGAAGAGACATGAAGAAGAGGGGACACATGTTGATGTAGAAGAGACGTGAAGAAGAGGGGACGCATGTTGATGTAGAAGAGACATGTTGATGTAGAAGAGACATGGAGAAGAGGGGACACATGTTGATGTAGAAGAGACATGAAGAAGAGGGGACACATGTTGATGTAGAAGAGACATGAAGAAGAGGGGACACATGTTGATGTAGAAGAGACATGAAGAAGAGGGGACACATGTTGATGTAGAAGAGACATGAAGAAGAGGGGACACATGTTGATGTAGAAGAGACATGAAGAAGAGGGGACACATGTTGATGTAGAAGAGACATGAAGAAGAGGGGACACATGTTGATTTAGAAGGGACATGAAGAAGAGGGGACACATGTTGATGTAGAAGAGACATGAAGAAGAGGGGACACATGTTGATGTAGAAGAGACATGAAGAAGAGGGGACACATGTTGATGAAGAAGAGACATGAAGAAGAGGGGACACATGTTGATGTAGAAGAGACATGAAGAAGAGGGGACACATGTTGATGTAGAAGAGACATGAAGAAGAGGGGACACATGTTGATTTAGAAGGGACATGAAGAAGAGGGGACACATGTTGATGTAGAAGAGACATGAAGAAGAGGGGACACATGTTGATTTAGAAGGGACATGAAGAAGAGGGGACACATGTTGATGTAGAAGAGACATGAAGAAGAGGGGACACATGTTGATGTAGAAGAGACATGAAGAAGAGGGGACACATGTTGATGTAGAAGAGACATGAAGAAGAGGGGACACATGTTGATGTAGAAGAGACATGGAGAAGTGGATTTTGCACAGACAAATAATGATTTTGAAGAGTTGTTTTAATCTCGACGGAAATCTGGGTTTTAAAATGACGTGAAGAAGAAAGCCCGTCCTCTGCTTCAAAGAGGAGAGAATGAGAGGATATTGTTTGTATTATCAATTCTTTGATTTTACATTTATTCATTTTTGTTTTTAATTATATATATTATTTACATTTTATTATTTTCTGTTGTATTTTTACTACACAGTTATATATTTATTACGGCGATATTAACCTCAGCCATAGTTGCTACACCATTCTCTCTTTTTTATTACAATTTTTACACATTATATTTATTACTTATTTCTTGTTATTTTAATATTTATTATTCATTTTCTTGTAATTTCTTGTTGTATTTTTATAATGATATTTAGCGTTCTTTTGCTAAATATTTGTGTATATATATATTCTTATTTTTTAAAGGTGATCTTAATGACACCCATAGCTGCTTCACAATGGTTACTTCTTCGTGTCAGTACATTTATTTATTATCATTATCCACATTAATATGTTTAAATATATTTGTTTTAATATTTAGTATCTGCAAACTAACTTAAGAATTAAGCAAATATAATGTTGTAGATTTCACACCGGAGTACTTTTCCCAGGAATAGTTCCGATAGTTCCTGGGATTTTGCGTTTTTCGGGAGCTTTCCCCCCCCCTTTCAGTCCCTGCTAGAGAGGTGGTACTTTCCTCGGGAGGAAACGGTTCCAATTTCTAATTGGCAAACCAGCCCCGTAAAACTCATACAAGTTTTTGTGAAGCCGCCATTTCACGGTGGAGTGATGAGGAGGTGTCAGCACGCCGCCATTTCACGGTGGAGTGATGAGGAGGTGTCAGCACGCCGCCATTTCACGGTGGAGTGATGAGGAGGTGTCAGCACGCCGCCATTTCACGGTGGAGTGATGAGGAGGTGTCAGCACGCCGCCATTTCACGGTGGAGTGATGAGGAGGTGTCAGCACGCCGCCATTTCACGGTGGAGTGATGAGGAGGTGTCAGCACGCCGCCATTTCACGGTGGAGTGATGAGGAGGTGTCAGCACGCCGCCATTTCACGGTGGAGTGATGAGGAGGTGTCAGCACGCCGCCATTTCACGGTGGAGTGATGAGGAGGTGTCAGCACGCCGCCATTTCACGGTGGAGTGATGAGGAGGTGTCAGCACGCCGCCATTTCACGGTGGAGTGATGAGGAGGTGTCAGCACGCCGCCATTTCACGGTGGAGTGATGAGGAGGTGTCAGCACGCCGCCATTTCACGGTGGAGTGATGAGGAGGTGTCAGCACTTCTGGCGATTTACCCGGGAATTCTGGTGGCGATTTACTGCCACCCTCTTCAGTACAAATTAAGTGTTAAGAGAAGAAAGGAAGTATTAAGTTATTAAGCAGTAAAAAACAATTAATTTGGCCTTTTTTTTTAAGAAATGAGATCTCTAAAGTCGCTCATCCACCAGATAAGAGAGTAGAGACTGTGGATCATTATTGCATGGCGTTGATAAAATCACTACAAATATTAGAGATTTTTGTGTTGCGTCTACATCTTTATAGAAGTCTAAAGACACTCCGCTATGTTCCCTAACTAGTCTCTGATTTGTTGTAATGTATTTTATCGTAATACTATTTCTCAGAATAGCTGAATGTGTTGGTGAGAGCCTGAAGACTCAATCTTTTAGCACAAGTAGAAACATAATAATAATAATGATACAAATGTAAGAATGACAAAAACCTGAGCGGGTCACATTTTGAAGAAGAAAGCGATCTAAATGTGTTTTTCAGTCGAAAGCCACGCACCCCACGGAGACGAGCTGATCGGGAAACAAGTTAATCCGGAACACCGGACACGAACAGCAAAACAAACAATTCGAAAACTTCCGCAGCTCACGGCATAATAAAACACACACAACAGAAGCCAAAGTCCCCAATGGACAAACGGTCACGCTTCCCAAACTGTGTCTATCAAAATTACACAAGAAAGGAAATAATCGTGCCTACCGCTTTTAGCTTGTTGTGTGCTGCAGTCAATGAGTGTCCATAAGTGAGTCCTCGTGGCTACTCCAATTCATATCGATCAGGGAAAAACTATCCGAAGGTTCCAAAGGTACAAAATGTGAAATCCGTTATCCGAAGTGTCTAAGCGATCCGTAATCTTAGGAAGTCAGCGGGTCCGTCTAGTTCGGTCTCTGATGGGAATCACCGGCGTTTTTTCTGTTGACTTAATGTGGCAGCTCAATCCGTTACATTTGAGTCGCCGAGAGGCTAAACTTGGCTTTAAACTGTGACGCGAAAGCCCATGTTGAAGCAATATAGTTTTAAGGATATTTAATAATCAAAACATAGTAACTATGGACACAACGGTCAACAGAAAAAATGACAGCACAAGCTCACCCTCTGTCACGTGCACTCGACATCAAACAGGTGACTTATAAACCAAACCACACCCATGTGACAATTACCGGAAGTGCTCAACAAGCAAATAAAGGTGACGTAAATAATAATAATAATAATACAAATAATGAACTTGAGCAAAGTAGTGTTATGGGCACCTACAGTGGGGTTTAAAAGAAGGGAGGAAAATGTCATTTCTGGGATGAGAATAGGTCATACAGGTCTCAATCATACTTTCAGTATAACAGGAAAGCATCCAACCGGAAAGTGTACACACTGCAGCCAGCCAGAAACTGTTGAGCATGTTGTACTGCTTTGCAGGAAATATCGTACTCAGAGAAATGTGCTTTTCCAGACACTGAAGAAAGCAGCATCCATGACTTGTTGCTATCAGGGCTGTTAGGGAAAACATCAGGCAATATGTATTGAGAGATTATTACGTTTCTAAGAGGAATTGATACATTTAAAATAATCTAGAGTTTTGGTTCTTTGTTTTGTTTCTTTTGTTTAGTCTCTTGTTCACACTCCAGTCCAGTTGGTGGCGGTAATGCACCTACAGGTTGGTTTGCCAACCGCCAATAAACACGACAGAAGAAGAAGAAGAAAAACCGAGAGAAGAAGAAGAAGAAGTGGTGAGTGGATTAAACACACGCAGAGGTTTCATTAAGTGTATTTACACCTGTTAGCTTAGTTTACAGTTAATCACGAATCAGAAGTTATCTTATTTAACACAGCTGTAATATTGGAAGAAAGAAACTCACAAACAAACTTTAAAATGTGCGCAAAAAAATAGTCTCAAATTATCTTTAAATAAAGGCTAAAAGCTAAAGTCTAAACGCCATCGGTTATGTTGTCTTTAAGACAGTTTGAGTTGTTGTGTTGGTGCTCTTTACCATATATATAGTTTTAAATATATGCTTGTTAGCATCACCATTCACTGTGACGCAGCATTTTCCCATTGAAATGAATGGGGTTCTTCAGTTAGCAGCTAACGCTAAGCTAAGCGACGGTTCAGCTCATTAGATAAATAGATATACTTTATTTAAATAATTATTTACCTTAAACTGAGAAATGATTGTGTCAGAGCAGAAGTGTTTGCAGGCATTACACAAGTTAAGCATATTTAAAAGATACAATAAGATAGAATGAAAATGAAGCATTAGCAGCAAGTTTACACACGGGACACATATCACTAGAGTATCTAAAGAATACACAATATACAGAAAATACTGTGTACATGGAGTACATTAAACAGTCTCACTGGCTAATGTTTGCTTTCTGTGTTCACTTAGTGATAGTTAATGACACAGATAGCGTTATAACCGTGGTTCAAACAACCGTTAATGTCACTTTCTCTGTGAATAAAGTCATTTTAATGAAATAAAAGTGAACAAACTGTGAGCTGTAAGTGAGAATGTGAGTTTCTACTCAGATTATGATGAATTATATCTAAATATTTGTATTGTATTAATAATCATTTACACAGAAAACCAACTTGTTATCGTAATGGTTAAAGTCATTTGCATGTAATGTTAATAACTATCTGACCTTTCTATCATGTTCTCCTCTGCTTAACATCACATTGACTAAATGGATCAATTTGGAGCATGTTTACGTCACAGCAGCATAGATGAGACAAGGCACTGCACATGATGTGATAAAACCCTGTGTGTGTGTGTGTGTGTGTGACCTTGATAATTACTTTCTCTCACATTATCTATCCCACAGTTTATTCATAAGTTATATGCATACCGTTTAGTTTGAGTAAACGCTCCCCTTGTGCCTTCAGCATATTGTGTCAGCACGGTAACTCTTCTTTATTGCCGTTAGCATACTGGTTTCTGTGAGGTAACTCCTTTATGTTACAGGATGAAGCCTCCGTTTATTGACTTGTTGTTTCTAGTCTCCTCCTGACTTACAGAGTCCTGCAGCTGTGAGTTTCTCCTCTTCAGAGAAGCAGCTTTATTACTGTCTCCTATTGTCGCAGACAAAGTAGCATTACATGGAAATATTCAAGTAAAGTGAAAGTACCTCTAAATAGTACTTAAGTACAGTACTTGAGTAAATGTACTTGGTTACTTCTCACCTCTGCTATGAACCTACGAAGTAGCTGTGGATTAGTTTTGTTGTGTCCGTCGGTCGTCTTGAGTTGTCTTGTTTTGTGTCAGCTGTAGTTGTGTTGATTATTTCAGAGACCCAGCCGGAGAAGGAGCACTGAGAGCAGCATGGAGGAGAACGAGGAGACTCCTGGAGCTCAGGTCAGTGTGCACTTCATCACAATATATTCCTAATTCCAGCGTTTCCGCCAGGCGGGCGTCTTGCCGTCATTTGACGCCCTTATTCAGCTCGGAATGCCCTGGACTCGAACCAAGGGCGTCCAGAAGAGTTTTTATCGCTTGAAATGAGGAAAAAGGAGACGGACATCCCTCTGCTGGAGGGGCGAAGGAGTCTGGTGGGATTCTTTTCACCGCCAGCAAAGCGTGTTCCTGTGCTAGCGGAGCACGCACGTGAACTGCGAGCGCCGGAGCCTCGCAGCAGCGAAACTGAGGCTCTGATAAACTGTGGTAACATGTGCCCCTTTCACACCAGCGCCTTTTCAGCTCCGGCTCGGAGCTAGAGCCTGAAAAGCGCCTGTTTTTCCCGTTCGACTCAAGATTTAAAGGCAAGGCAAGTTTATTTAGAGAGCACCTTTCAACACAAGGCAATTGAAAGTGCTTTACAAAAAATGAAAGACATTAAGAAATGGCATTTAAAACCAGTCATTAAAAGAAAAGATAATAAAATAAACATTAAAAGAAAAAGTACATGGATAAAAGTCACAGTGCAGTTTAAGATGTGAATAGTTCAATTAAAAGCAGCGACAAAAAGAAAAGTCTTCTTGCTGGATTTGAAAGTAGTCAGAGTTGCAGCGGACCTGCAGGTTTCTGGGAGTTTGTTCCAGATATTTGGAGCATAATAACTGAACGCTGCTTCTCCATGTTTAGTTCTGACTCTGGGACAGGAAGCTGACCAGTCCCTGAAGACCTGAGAGATCTGTCTCTGGGGACAGGAAGCTGACCAGTCCCTGAAGACCTGAGAGATCTGTCTCTGGGGACAGGAAGCTGACCCGTCCCTGAAGACCTGAGAGATCTTTCTCTGGGGACAGGAAGCTGACCAGTCCCTGAAGACCTGAGAGATCTGTCTCTGGGGACAGGAAGCTGACCAGTCCCTGAAGACCTGAGAGATCTGTCTCTGGGGACAGGAAGCTGACCAGTCCCTGAAGACCTGAGAGATCTGTCTCTGGGGACAGGAAGCTGACCAGTCCCTGAAGACCTGAGAGATCTGGATGGTTCATAGTTTAGCAGGAGGTCAGAAATGTATTTTGGGCCTAAACCATTCAGTGCTTTATAAACCAGCAGCAGTATTTTGAAATATATTCTTTGACACACAGGAAGCCAGAGTGAAGACTTCAGAGCAGGAGTGATGTGATCCACTTTCTTAGTGTCAGTGAGGACTCGAGCAGCGGCGTTCTGAATCAGCTGCAGCTTTCTAATAGATTTTTTAGTGAGACCTGTGAAGACACCATTGCAGTAGTCGAGTCTACTGAAGATAAAGGCATGGACACGTGTCTCCAAATCCTGCTGTGACATTAGTCTTTTAATCTAGTCTTTTAATCCTAGATATGTTCTTTAGGTGATAGTAGGCTGATTTAGTAACTGTTTTAATGTGACTGTTGAAACTCAGATCAGAGTCCATGACTACACCTAGAGTTCTGGCTCTATCTGTTGTTTTGAACATTGCAGACTGAAGCTCAGCGCTAACTTTTATACGTTCTGACTTGGCTCCCAAAACCATTACATCAGTTTCTTTGTTTATTTGGAGAAAGTTCTGACACATCCAGTCATTGATTTATTCAATGCACTTACTCAGTGTTTGAATTGGAGCATAGTCTCCTGGTGAAATTGTTACGTAAATGTGTGTGTCATTCGCATAGCTATGATAACTTATTTTGTTGTTTTTCATTATCTGAGCCAGTGGTAGCATGTAGACGTTAAAGAGAAGAGGCCCCAAGATGGAGCCTTGAGGAACCCCACATGTCATATTTGTCAATTCAGATGTGTATTTACCTTTAGAAACAAAGCTGTTTCTGTCCTTTAGGTAGGATTCAAACCAATTTAGAACTGTTTCCGAAAGTCCCACCCAGTTTTCCAGTCGGTCCAGTAATATGCTGTGGTCAACAGTGTCAAACGCATCACTGAGATCTAATAATACAAACACTGAAGTTCTGCCACTGTCTGTGTTTAAGTGGATGTCGTTAAAGACCTTTACAAGAGCAGTCTCGGTGCTGTGGTTTGGACGAAAGCCTGACTGGAACACATCGAAACAGTTATTTAAATGCAAGAAGTTACTCAACTGTTGAAAAACAACTTTTTCAATGATCTTACCTAGAAATGGAAGGTTTGATATGGGCCTGTAATTGTTCATTACTGAAGCATCTAGATTATTCTTTTTTAAGAGCGGTTTAATGACTGCAGTTTTCAGGGCCTGTGGAAAAATACCTGAGTGAAGAGATTTGTTTACTATGTGAAGTAGATCTGAGGCCATGCAAGGCAAAACATCTTTGAAAAATCCTGTTGGAATAATATCAAGGCAGCAGGAGGAGGACTTCAGAAGTTGTATAATGTCCTCTAGGTTTTTATCATTAATCTGATGGAACTGTGTAATGGTGTTTGAATTGATGTTCGGTGGACATCGGGACAACACATTTGCTGTTCCTGATGCAGAGGCACTGACTGCTTGTCTGATTCTCTGAATTTTGTCAGTGAAGAAGGCAAAGTCATTGCAGGCCCTGGTGGATAGAAGTTCAGAGGCTACTGACACTGGGGGGTTAGTTAGTCTGTCGACGGTAGCGAACAAGGCACGTGAGTTGTTTTTGTTGTTGGCAATGATGTCAGAGAAGAAACATTGTCGTGCAATTTTCAATTCCAAATTATGAAAGCCAAGTCTCTCTTTATAGATTTCAAAGTGAACCTCGAGATTTGTTTTTCTCTACCTACGTTCAGCTTTTCGACACTCTTTTTTCTGCTCTCACGGTCATGGCCTTTCTCCATGGAGATATTTTCTTGCCAGTCCCTTCCTCCCTTCCGTTGGAGCAATGGCATCTATAACATTTTCATTTTTGAATTTAAATGAATCTACTAGCTCATTTACTGAGATGTTAGCAGGGGCAAGTGTGGAAGAAACATTCAGAGTAAACATTTCCCTAGTATTTTCAGTTAAATATCGCTTTGTGGTTACCTCTTTTTGAACATTTGTGTGAACAGAAATAGAGCTCTCAAAGGAATGATCAGAGAGCGCAACTTCAGTCACCACAACCTCAGATATTCAGACCCCTTGAGATCCTTAAGTCCAGAGTGTGCCCCTTATTGTGAGCGGGCTCCGTCACATGCTGAGTCAGTCCATAGTTATCAAGGCAGCCCCTCTGTCCTTGGGGTTGTCAACATGGATGTTAAAATCTTCAACACTGACTAGATGGTCAAAGTCAAAACACACTATAGACAGCAGCTCAGTAAAGTCATCACAAGAAGCTAAGAGCACAGCTGAACTCACGCGGCCCTGGGGGCCCCTACATTGTTTGTGATGGCAGATGACAGGGTTTTGTTAACCTTCACGGGTTGCTCTCTCCTGGTGAGGAAAGCGGCATACCAGTAAATCAGGTATGGATTTACTTCCATTTTGGCCATTCTTGACACCAAGATGTCTGCTTGTATTGTGTTGCTGCTGAGAAGTCTAGGAAGAGCGCTCTTGCATAGGTGTGACGTTTATCTAAATGTTTAGTGATGATATGACCCAGAGTAGCAACAGTACCACCCCCTTGCTTACAGGCAAATTGGTATGGATCAAGTATGTCTTGTCCGTCACAATAGGTTTAGCTGAAGAGGTCATTCCTGTCATGGTTCTCATGGTGTCCCACACTTTTTTGGGGTCTTTGGCTTTAAAAGCATTTCCCAAAAGCTCTCTGTGTGCCAGTTTTGATTCCCTCAATTTGACTTCAGTTCTTTCTCTGTCTAAGTGCTCCCATAGCTATTTTCCTGGTTTTTATAACTTTTTTTAATGTCCTTAGTCACATATGGTTCATTACTTTGTGGCGACCCCTCCACACCACTTGGGGTGCCGTCTAGTTGTGTGTGTGTTTTGTGTGTGATTGCAGGTTCCAGTTTGACATTAGGAATAGCTTGTCATTGTATTTTCATGTTTTTTTTAAAGAAAGATGAACTTGTCCACATTGCTTGCCGAAAGAGCAGATCTGCTGCCACTA